>OV816025.1:84148196-84748196 GCA_929113105.1 Agrypnus murinus | reverse complement strand
AGTCATGTAACATTTAAATATTCAGTTATAAGTAATTATTAAAAAATCAAAATATTGAATTTTTAACATTTACATATATCTACGGGGGACTCAACTGAGGAGACGAATCGGCAATGGGCGTTCCAAACATTTGCGTACCCAATGGCCTGTATTTTAAAAAATTTTCGTTAGAGGGCGCTTCGGTCCTTGACAACGCTCAGACCACGCTGGCCATTGTTGACAGTTCGCTGGAGTGCCATATGGGTCGCAATGTTTCATAAAAATTAGCCAGATTTGCGATAAAATTTGCGATAAATCGCATAATCTGTCAACACTGTCAGCGTTGTCCAGAATCGTAGCGCCATCTAGAAGTAACGTTCAAACTTGAATTAACGTTCAAGGTCGGGGACGCTTTATTTGACTCGTTTCGTCTCCTCAGTTGAGTCCCCCGTACATATATCTAAATAAAATTCAATTAAACATAGTAAGCTTGTGTCAATGCTACTATTATTAGTTTATTTTTCTGTGTGTGTTGTGTTTATTGTAAAATGTGCGATGTGGAGCAAGCCTGACACAAACTTTAATAAAGAAAAAATTACTACATGCATTTTGTTACGTAAATTTAATAAAAAGTTGTATAAAAATTATAATTTCGTAGGTGTATATTATATTAATGTGATAGTCTTTACATAAAATGAATGCCTATATTATCAAGTTAATATTAGATTTTCAATATTTTTTTGCATTGTTATTATTAAACCTAAGATTTATTATAAACGGAATGTCAAATCTGGTAACTTCCAATGTGGCCAACATTACTGGTGCTTTTACTCATTATTTAGAATGATATAAGTCGCTATTGGAAAGTAATATTGAGTAAAAGAATTTAGATTTTCATTTATTAGAGTCACTGCATCTAGTTACCTAGGCCAGCTGGTCGACCAGAGTACCTCAAACCGCCGCCATATTGGGGCAAACGAAGCGCGAAATTGTTCATTATTTGTTCTGTATTGAATTTAATCAAATCCACGTTTACTTTAAAAAGGTTTTCCTATTCTGAAAGATCAAACCTCTAATATGTCAAACACGTAAAACGTGGCTTTAATTTGTCCATTATTAAAAATCACCCTTCTCTGCCCCAATATGGCGGCGGTTTGCGTTACTCTGATCGACCAGCTGGCCTAGGTGACTAGATGCAGTGACTATATCATTTATTGAATCGATGCGCCATCTGTCTAATTCATTTCAAATTATCGATTTACATTGCTTTAAATGGGCAAAATACAAACAACGGTTAATTAAGTTAATAAAACCCCATATTTATATCGGATGAATATAAATCATTAATATGACCTACAGTGCTTGTCATATTACAATATGAGCAGTGTAATCAATTCCATTTCTACGAAAAATACAATAATTACATCGAAATTTACAGCGAAGTCTGCAATGCTTAGTTAATTGTATTTTAACATAATTTATGTTTGTTCTTTTGTTGTTAAATTATAATATGTTGTTCGGAAAGGATCAAATATTATACTGTTAAATTCTGAACACTTTGTCTGCAATACATTATGATTTTAACCGTTGTTTGTTCTTATGGAGAAATAGCATGCAAATCGGCCACCCCTAATAGCACACCGACGTCCGATGGACGTTTGAGCAATGTCCTCGGCGGACTTAATGAACGTCCAACGGACGATCGGATATAGTCCGTGGGACGTTATATGAACGTCCATGGGAAGCCCAAATGTCACAAAGTTGGACATTATTAAAACGTTCCAGACGGACGTTTTGCGTACGTCTTCCAAGAACTTGACGAACGTTTTAAAAACGTCCATATTATGTCCAAGGGACATAATAAACATTCGATTTATACTACGTGGGACGTTATATGGACGTCCACGGGAAGTCCAAATGTCATGAACTTGCGACGTTCTTAAAATGTCCCGAGCGGACGTTTTGCGGACGTCTTTGTATGTCCTCGGAGGACTTAATGAACGTCCAACGGACGATCGGTTATAGTCCGTGAGACGTTATATGAACGTCCATGGGAAGTCCAAATGTCACAAAGTTGGACATTATTAAAACTTTCCAGACGGACGTTTTGCGTACGTCTTCCAAGAAATTGACGAACGTTTTAAAAACGTCCAAGGGTGGTAATAGACGTTCGATTTACACAACGTGGGACGTTACGTGGCGTAGCGAGGGCAGCGGACAACTTAGGGCTACAAATGCTTTTCGGTCCGAGTGACATACAAAAGTTTTTCGCCTACCTGTTTGAAAGTTTAAAAAAGAATTCCAAAAGTTAAACAGTAACGTAACTTATTAGTAAATTAAATAGGCATATGTTAGAGGGAATGAATGAAAATGAAAATAACGCCAGACGTTTTTAGTAATTTATTACTTAAATTAACCTAATAATCATTACACTACATACAACACGGCCGTATAGTAAATGTTTTTATTATTATTGGTAAATAAAAGCAACAGGATATGACTTTTAATTAGGATGAGTAATTAATCTATCATTGTATAATTTATTGAAATTACAATTTTTTTATTAATTAATTGTCACAACCTCCATTTATACATACAATGACACTGTGAAAAGAAAAAAACAAACGACAAATTTATCGACGAAGACATGAAAATCAAAGTTATGATCTAAGAAGCCTAGAAAGATTTGACGTATGTTTTTTATATTTTTAAAGGTTAAGTAAAAATATGTTTGAGATTACATTTTCCGTCATATTAAATTGCTAAAAGTTTTACGAATGAGTTATATTTTTAATGTTAAAAACAAATGATTTCATTTTTTGATTAAACTCTTTTTAGGATAATGCACAGGAGTGGTCAAAGTATGACAACTTAAACAAAATTACAATTTTTACAGTATCTCCAACTTAACATAAATAAATCGTGCTTTCATCTAGTAGTAGTATAGAGGTTATGCATTTGACATAAGAGGGCAGTAAAAAGTTTGACATAAGAGGCCCGCAAAGAAGCCTTAACTGCCCTCAAAACAGGACATTTAGAAAGCACTTTCTGATCAGGTAGGCGAAAAAAGTAATTTCTCTTTCAAGAACGAACTTTTAACTTGGGACTTCAGTCCCAAGTTCTTCCAGTCCAACTATTCATAGTTATTTCACTTTATTTAATAAATATTTACAGATTGATCGGTATCAAAAATAAATTCTTTAGAAAATAAACTGGAATTAGACATTACATTACAATTACTTACCATTCCTTCCAGACTGATCTCTTGCACCACTCTGGTTCCCTGAGACCTACATGGGGCGACTTTATGAAGGGACAAACATACTGACAAACAAATTTTGGATTTTAGTATATAGATTTTTGGTTTAGGTAATAACTATTTTAAAAATTGAATAATTTTTCGATTTATCTAACTACGTTTTTTATCAGTATACATCCTTTTTTTAGCTATGTTACAATATGTACTTGATATAAATAAAAAATTATAAAACTGTTAAAGGGATTTAAGAACGGCTTTCGTTGGAAAAATCAAGTTTTGTAATTTCATTTAGAACACCAAAATCTACAAACTCACAAAGTTGCAAAACTTTCAGGTTGTTTCAAATTATATAGGAATCTAATTAATGGCAAGCTAATTATTGGTAAAAATCAATTTTTTAACAAATTAATGTAAATGCTTTTTCTACAATAATATAATTATTACATAGATTATATCATGTAAACATACAGCATAAAAACTTAAAATAAAAAGTAAATTCAACTGTTTGGAATCATTATCAAAATTTAAGTTCTTCTATCTTCACTTTTAGCCACTTCAGAGGTTCTTTTCAAGTATCTTTTGAAAGTGTCTTCTATTATCTTTTCGGTGCAACTTTTCAGCAACGGTTTTAAAGCAGCACCTAAAAATAAATGCAAATATAATTAATATATTGTGCACATAGCTTTTATCAATGCAATACCAGCATTCAAGATTGAAAAATGCCATATGCCTAAACCAGTGACGGTTTGTACACTTTTGGATGTTCTGTTAGCAGACGGCAAGTATATATTAACTGGTTGCTTAGCAGCCGATTACACGGGTTGCATCTGTGATGCTAACAGAATATCCAAAACAGTACATAGTAACCTCTGCTGGCATCGGGTCATACATGGATTTATTTAAAATCCAAAAATACAATATAAAACTCAGATGTTTTATTTGAAAAACATAAATCTTAGATCCGTAGCTTTTTTTGGCAACTTTGTTATTATTAAAAATATGAAATCCATTAAATTAGCAAATACTTTTATTTTTTCATGCTAGATTACGATAATAAAAAAAGATTGAGCAGTGTGCTACTGTTATATCACAGAGACTTGCACTTTAATGTTAATAAGTTACACTGTATATTATTTTGTTTTTGAATTCCTACTTTACGATGTTTGAACGACCACAACGAGAAAACGGTTGAATCATCGGGAAATGAATGCCCCTCCCCTAGCTTTTCTAATCCTCTATCGGCAGGTGCCAATTTCCAGTCTGTCCAGAACTTTAAATTTTCATACTATATTTAGTTAAATTGAAAGGAGCACAAGTGAATAGAAAATTGAGATAGGGAAGTAACATTCTTACCTCTACCTTGGATTTCTGAGAAAACTGAAAATTTTAAAAATTTAAATCTTTTAGAAATCAATAATATTGTAACGAGTGCAACGCATCGTCTGGTCCGGCCGTCAATGGGTCGTGGAACATTCCGGAGCGGCAGCGCAATGCACTCAACCTTCTAGTGTATTCTAGCAATATACCGGTATGTTCGAGCGATTTCTAGAAGATTTGTATGGTGGTATAAAAGCGACTTTGCGGATAAAAAGGGGCAGTGAACAGCAAGTCATTAACTGTGTATTACAAAATAAATAGTGAATATAAATGTTGTATTAGAAATTCATAGTCTGTAAATAATAGTTTTTAATGGTTTATAATCATAGCGTTAATTTATAGTGTATTAATTAGTGTATAGAAATAAATATTTGTTTGTGAATAGACGATTTAAACAGCACTTGTATTATTATTTTAAGAAAGAACGTTACAGTGATGTCAGGTGTGGTGTTTTAAAATAAATAAAATCGCGTAATAATTAATTAAAGTGCTGTGAGAATAAATTTTTAGCGTTAAAATTAATTTCAACAAACGATTAAAATGGTGATGAAACTATTGAAAGACCTCTTAGTAATAGATTTAAAACGGGAATTGGACGAGAGGGACTTGGATAGTAATGGAAAGAAAGAAGTTTTGATAAATCGGCTAAGAGAATGGCTTTTAGAACAGAAGGAAGATCCTGAAAATTACCGCTTCGAAATACCTGGACCCGCAATTGATACTAGTTTGTTGTTAAGTAAAATGGAAGAAAGTTCTAGAAAAGCCGAAGAAAATTCTAGAAAGTCCGAAGAGAATTCTAGAATTTTAAAAGAAGAATTACTGCAAAAGTCCGAAGAGAATTTTAGAAAGTCTGAAGAGAATTCTAGAATGTTAAAAGAGGAATTACTGGAAAAGTCAGAAGAGAATTCCAGAATGTTAAAAGAAGAATTACTGCAAAAGTCCGAAGAGAATTCTAGAAAGTCCGAAGAAAATGTTAGAATGCTTAAACAAGAATTACTTGAAAATACTAAAGCACTGGAAGAAAATGTTAAAATGCTGAAAGGAGAATTGTTGGAAAATGTCAAAGCGTTGGAAGATAAAGTTTTCGAAGAATTTTTGGAGAATGCCAGTGCGTTAGGACTATTGGAAGGTAGATTGGCGGAACAAAAACCACCCACGTTCGATGGAAAGATACCTTGGTCCACCTACTACAAACAATTTGAGGCGGCCGCTGGGGCCAACGGATGGACAGGCAAGGAAAAGGCCGTTTCTTTAACTGTGGCTTTGCGTGGAGACGCGTTGAACGTCCTGCAAACAATCCCAGTAGGACAGGAAAATGATTATCAATTGTTAGTGTCTAGATTGGAGATGAGATATGGAGACGCGCATCTTCAACAAGTGTATCACGCGCAAGTGAAGAATCGTATCCAGAAGAATGGAGAAAGCCTGCAGGAGTTTGAAGCCGATGTTGCGCGGCTTGTCCGATTGGCGTACCCTACGGCACCCGATTCATTTTTGGGACAGCTCGCTGTGCAGACCTTCATTGATGGGTTAAGAGACGGGGAAACACAACAATCATTGAGGCTAGCACGACCAAGAACAACTGATGATGCGCTTGCTCACGCCTTAGAATTTGAAGCTGCAAAGCAAGCGTCCCGAGGTCACGGGCGTGTTCGGGCCGTTGTGGAGGAAGAAGAAGGTTCTAAAGATCACCTAGAGGAGTTAGTACTGAGAGTTCTTCGGAAGGAAGAAAGCCGTAAGAAGAATCATCAAGAAGTTCGAGGGCCTCGTTGTTGGAACTGCGGCGAACAAGGACATGTAGAACGCCGTTGTCCCAAAATAAGAAAAGTACAACCGTCGGAAAAGTTAAAAAGGGTTGGCAAGAGGGGGCGAACGTTGACTGCGAGTGAAGATGCCCCGGAGATCACGATCCATGCCGTAACATCAAAGAATAGTAATGGCAGTTTGTTTGTAGATGGAAAGATTGCTAACCGAACTGTTCCACTACTTATTGATACGGGGGCGACAAAATCCATCGTACGCCCTGATGTTCTACAATCAAGTATTAAATTGTTACCGACAACTACTCAACTCCGTACAGCAACAGGTGAAGTGATACCAACACGCGGAGTGGTGAAGATGAAGATTGGCATTGGAAGTGAAGAACGTGATCATGAGGTGCTGGTAGCCGATATCACTGATGACTTCATCTTGGGAATGGACCTCCTGAGAAAATTTGGTTTTACGTTGGATTTGAAAGAGGGTGTTTTGAAGGTCGGTAACGAAGAACTTCCTTTGCACCCACGAGAAGATCCGGTTGTAAGGGTTTTGTTGACTGAAGATGTGATATTGCCGGGTCAAAGCGAGATGGTTGTCGAGGCGGGTTTGGATGGAGATCTTCGGGTAGGATGTGTGCGAATGATGGAGCCTGTTTGTGATAAGAAGATCCATAGTGGCATACTGGTGGAAAAAGCGCTGATCAAGGTTGGAAAGAGAGTACCGGTGAGAATTATGAATGTTAATGTGGATCCGGTGACATTGAAGAAGAGTACCCTTGTGGGACAGTGTGTGCCAGTATTTCGAGTAGCCAGGTGTATGGCTGATGTTCCAAAACCAGTGCCCAAAGACCATGGTGGAAAATTAGTGGGTATGGTTACTAGCTCGTGCGAAGACCTTAACAGAACGGAAGTGAAAGAGGTACAGGGTTTGGTTCACCGATACCAAGATATCTTCGCTCTTGACGATAGCCAGAAGGGACGAACAAATATAGTAAAACATAAAATCAATACAGGCAACTCTATGCCTGTCCGTCAGCAGCCGAGGCGTCTACCTCTAGCAAGGCGAGCAGAAGCCGAAAAGATTATTACTGATATGGAAGAACAAGGGGTTATCGAGCCATCCAGCAGTCCATGGGCATCACCGGTGGTCCTGGTCAGTAAGAAGGACGGGTCAACGAGATTTTGTGTGGACTATCGGCAGCTTAATGACGTGACCAAGAAAGACAGCTATCCCTTACCACGCATCGACGACACGTTAGATACCCTGTCTGGTTCACGATGGTTTTCGACTTTGGACTTGAAGAGCGGTTATTGGCAAGTTGAAATGGAACCTGAAGACCGGGAGAAGACCGCGTTCACTATTGGTTCCGGACTATGGCAGTTTACAGTTATGCCTTTCGGTCTATGTAACGCTCCGGCCACCTTTGAGCGTCTAATGGAGACCATCCTGAGAGGGTTGTCGTGGAAGACCTGCCTGGTATACCTAGATGATGTGATTGTAGTCGGAAAATCATTCAACGAACATTTGAAAAATCTAGAGGAAGTGTTCCGAAGACTACGTGGAGCCAATCTGAAACTGAGTCCGAAAAAGTGCCACATATTCAGAAAGGAAGTGAAATATCTCGGGCACGTCGTATCACAAAATGGAGTGGCAGCCGACCCCGATAAGATTCGTGCAGTTCAAGAGTGGCCAACACCGAAAGATAAACACCAAGTTCGTAGTTTTCTTGGGTTATGTACCTACTACAGGCGTTTCGTTCCTGGGTTTGCCAATATAGCGAAACCTCTGACAAGGTTAACTGAAGATGGGCGCGAGTATGTTTGGAGCGGAGAGTGTGAAACAGCTTTCCAACAGCTGAAGCGTGCCCTGACAACAGCACCAATATTGAGCTATCCACGGACAGAAGGGAAATTCATACTTGACACAGATGCAAGTAATTTGGCCATTGGGGGGGTACTTTCTCAGATACAGGATGGACAAGAAAAGGTCATCGGCTATTTTAGTAAGGTTTTGTCGAAAGCCGAAAGGAATTATTGTGTGACCAGAAAAGAGCTATTGGCCGTCGTGAAGTCCGTTGAGCACTTCTACAAATACTTGTACGGACGGAAGTTTTTATTGAGGACGGACCATGCAGCGTTGAAATGGCTTCTACAATTCCGTAATCCTGAAGGCCAGGTCGCAAGGTGGATCGAACGATTACAAGGATACGACTTTGACACCGAACATCGAGCGGGCACTAGTCATCGAAATGCCGATGATCTTTCAAGAAGACCCTGTCCAACGGATTGCCGTCATTGCTCTCGTTTGGAAGAGAGGGTTTGCCAAGTATTAAGGACTACCATCGTCAACGACAATTGGTTGCCGGAAGAATTGCAACGACAGCAGGAGGCTGATCCCGAACTAAAAATGGTACTGGAATGGAAGCGCGTGGGAGAAAGGCCTGCCTGGGAGACCGTCAGCCCATTTAACAGAACGCTCAAAGCATATTGGGCCCAATGGGAGTCCTTGAAGGTGGAAGACGATCTCCTGAAGCGAGTACTGGAGAGTGAAGATGCCACCATCATTAGGTCTCAGTTCGTGGTTCCAAGAAGCCGAGTGACTACAGTATTGCGACATCTCCATGACGGTGCCTCCGGAGGACACTTCGGTGTGAAAAAGACTTTGGAGAAAGTTAGGGAGCGTTTTTATTGGGTCAACTGTAAAGAAGACGTGAAGGAGTGGTGCCGGAAATGTGAACTATGTGCCACTGGCAACGGACCTTTGGGGAAACGAAGAGCACCTATGAGGCAGTACAATGTGGGTAGTCCTCTGGAGAGAATAGCCATAGACGTTGCCGGACCATTTCCCGAAACCGACGATGGGAATAAATACATCTTGGTGGCAATGGACTATTTTACCAAATGGCCAGAAGCATATGCCCTACCAAACCAGGAAGCTGCGACTGTTGCTGACGTACTAGTCAAAGAGTTTTTCAGTCGCTTCGGAGTGCCCATGGAGCTGCATTCGGATCAAGGCCGCAATTTTGAGTCTGTACTCTTTGGAGAAGTCTGTCGATTGTTGGGCATTCGCAAGACTCGGACCACACCGTTACATCCGCAGTCCGATGGAATGGTAGAACGCATGAATCGGACAATGGGCAAATATTTGGCCAAGGTCGTCTCCGATCATCAGCGAGACTGGGACCAATACCTGCATCTGTTCCTGATGGCTTATCGTGCATCGGTCCACGAAACAACCGGTCAGTCACCAGCGTCTGTGATGTTTGGACGCGAGTTACGGTTACCGTGTGATCTGGAATTTGGATCCCCACCTATAGAGCAGGAGGTAGCCGGGAATGATTATGTCATCAATTTAAAGAAGAAGTTGGAGGATATTCACCACCGAACCCGAAACAATAGTCGAATCGCGAGTGACCGGATGAAGGCTACGTACGATGTGAGAGCCCAAGAAGGAGGGTTTCAACCTGGAGAGCTTGTCTGGTTATACAACCCGCAAAGACGTCGTGGCTATTCTCCAAAGTTACAGCGAAATTGGGAGGGCCCATACCAGGTGAAGAAACGAATAAATGACTTGATTTATCGTATCCAGAAATTGCCAAGGGGGAAACCAAAGGTGGTACACTCCAATCGTCTGGCGCACTATGAGGGAAATAATGACGCAGTCCCGGAAGATGAGGCTGAGGTGGCTATCAATACCGTAAGGCCTGGAGATGATCAGCCAACCTTTAGAGAATTTATGGCTGCGTTTTCTGGAACTAGAAAAGCGCGATTCGGAGTCACGACTGAGATGCAACAAGATCTCTTCCACGTCCCTGGTGATTATTCCATTGCCCACTGTGTCTCCGAGGATCTCCGTATGTCCAGGGGGATCGCAGTAGTGTTTAGAAATAAATTTGGACGGCTGAATGAACTTCGAGAACAAAATCCCTCTGTTGGTAAATCCTTACGCTTGTCTGATCATGACCGATCCATTTACTACTTGGTAACCAAGCAGTTTTACTACCAGAAACCGAGTTACGCCGACTTGTGGAGGGCACTATGGAATTTGAGGATCGAGTTGCTTACCAGCGGAATTAACAAATTGGCAGTTCCCAAACTCGGCTGTGGGCGGGACCAGCTGGATTGGAGAATCGTTAGAAACATGCTGGAAGTTGTCTTTAGAGGTACTGACGTCAAGATCTTCGTCTGCAGTTTTGACCCACAGCCCGCATTAAGGCCAACGAAGAGTGTAGACTGTTATTTCTACCGTAATGGAACGTGTAGTCGAGGTGAAGACTGTCGATATCGTCATGACCCGTTCTACAGGAACCAGAGCATAAAACCTGTTCTGGGACAGAACAGACTTGAAGAGGGGGGCAGTGTAACGAGTGCAACGCATCGTCTGGTCCGGCCGTCAATGGGTCGTGGAACATTCCGGAGCGGCAGCGCAATGCACTCAACCTTCTAGTGTATTCTAGCAATATACCGGTATGTTCGAGCGATTTCTAGAAGATTTGTATGGTGGTATAAAAGCGACTTTGCGGATAAAAAGGGGCAGTGAACAGCAAGTCATTAACTGTGTATTACAAAATAAATAGTGAATATAAATGTTGTATTAGAAATTCATAGTCTGTAAATAATAGTTTTTAATGGTTTATAATCATAGCGTTAATTTATAGTGTATTAATTAGTGTATAGAAATAAATATTTGTTTGTGAATAGACGATTTAAACAGCACTTGTATTATTATTTTAAGAAAGAACGTTACAATATGCATATTCCCTATGTTAACAACTGCTTAGCATCTACTCTGTACATTTATTATCATCTTTGATCATAAACAGAGCGAGGCAGACCTTGCTAAAGGGCAGTTATCTACGCTATCCTGTGCAGCTGTGTCTATAAAATTATGATGTGATGGTCGCTCTTCAAGATTTTATACGTGCGACTGCACAAAATTGAACATCAACTATATATTTGGCAAGGTTATGCTTCCCTCTTATCATGATACATTAAAAATGTTACTTACCCTTAATTAGCGTGGCCATAAAAAGAGCAGAAAAGTTTTATGTTTGAAAACTATTCAGAAATATTTCATTTTTTATCATGATTTGTCAGCAATCTTTTCCAAGCTCTTTTTATAAATTCGTTCACATTGTCTCCTCCAACTATGGAAAGCAGATCAGTCTAAAAAAAATCAGACACTCAGTAGTGTTAAATAAATTTGTGCTAAAAAGAAGAAAGAATTATAGAAGAACGAAAAGGTCTGTATGTGCAGGATGTTATGACATGATATTGCGAACATAAAAAAAATATAAGACACCCTACACATCAAACTCTCACTAATAATATCATTGTGCATTGATTTTTTGAGTAAGATTTCTGCAACGTTGCAGAAAGTAAAATTTACAAAAAGAATTAATCCTCGAAGGCAAATTCAGTATCATACGACATATACGGCAAAATAAGCATAAAACGCTTGTTTTTACACCAATGAACGATTTCTGAAAAGATTTCCACTTTTTAATTTTTTTCAGGTAACATGTACATAGATTTTCAAAAAAACTGCTGGTTGCCATAAACGCTATCCAAAGAGTTTTTCTATTGACTTTGTACAGTGATATTCTAAAAAGTATTACTTACAGATTTTTGCATATTTAAGGGATCTCCCAAAAAAACTTCCAGTAGTTCATTATTTTCACATAGTAAAGGTAAATTCAAGTTTTCCCATATATTTTCTGATTTCTTCATTATGTTGTGTTTTTATATACCTTATATTTCATTTTTCAAGTGAAGAGATTATTATTTCAGTCATGTTCGGCCTTCATATAATTTGCTTTAGATATTCTGAAAATAATAATAAATCCTTATTACTTAACAATCTAAAATACTATAATACTGCAGGTTACCATGAATATTTTGCTGGTGAGTTACTCATTCACCTATTTATTACCGTTATTACTGCACAATAATAATAAACGAATGAAAGGAATGTGATAAAATATTAATAATCACCCTTGCACTTCACACTATTTACTAAAAACACATAACGTAAAAGACTGATTAAATAGATGTTAAAAAAGCATATATAAATAATTGGTTCAAACAGAAACTGCAAGAACAACGATGAAAACAAATACCGAATGGCGGCTTATAATGGCTTTACGGGGATTTACTGTTGGCACTGAGTTTGCGTAGTACGTCTTTTATGATCCGTGCATAACATGCTGTCTCATTTTTATATTAGCGGAGAAATTTAAATAGCTGTATTAATTAAAAAGAAAATATTTTTAATGAGTTTATGATGGTATGAACGTATGAAATATATAATAATATAATAATAATTGCTACAACCCATAACCAGGAAACCAGGCCCCAGAAGCTATAAGCTTGTGCGGGAGGGAGGGGGGCGATTATTATTATTATATTAATATACTTTAGTATATTAAAGAGTATTCCATAAAGTACAGAAAATATAATTAATTTAAAACACGGGAGAAGCAATTTTCGGATACTTATTCCATAATAGTTTTAATTCTTTGTTAAAGAACTACATAATGTAGTATTTAATAACAATAAGAAAAATGTGTATTCATAGAGGTCCTTGTTAAGCTCTCAAAATTATATGTACATGTAACAGACTATTCTTAAAAAAAGATCCTTATCTGAAGTTCAGACCGGTTTTTTTATGACTTTGAAGTCACGGGCCTACCATGATCTAAACTGAACGTCCAGTGGACATCTTTTGTTACAATAGATTTCTAGAATAATTGTTAATCTTAATCTACAAATTGTTTGTAATCATTTTGTAATTCCTATTAGAACGTATTATGGACCCAAATCGAACGTCTGCCGGACATGTTTTGTTGTAGGTACTTCTGTAAAACGTTCCCCTATGAACGTCCTTTTATGGACCCAAACCAATCGTTCGCTGGACGTCTTATGCTGTACTTCTGAGAAACGTTCTCATGTGCACGTCCACCAGACGTCTGTACCATGTCCTGGGACTCAAGGGCCTGTTATGGGCCCATAACAAACGTCCGTTGGACGTCTCTTGTTGTACTTCTGAAAAACGTCTGCGTGTGAACGTCCGCCAAATGTCCGTATCTTGTCCTGGGATTAAGGGCTTAACTGTGGACCCAAAACAAACGTCCGCTGGACATCTTATGCTGTACTTCTGAAAAACGTTCTCAAGTGAACGTCCGCCAGACGTCCGTATCATGTCCTGGGATTCAAGGACCTACTATGGGCCCAAAACGAACGTCCGCTGGACGTCTGTTGTTGTACTTCTGAAAAACGTCCGCGTGTGAACGTCCGCCAGACGTCCTTATTATGTCCTGGGATTTAAGGTTCTACTATGGACCCAAAACAAACCTCCGCTGCATGTCTTTTGTTGTACTTCTGAAAAACGTTCTCGTGCGAAAAAGATTTTTGCCGGTGTCTTTGAATTATTTATTGTTTTTTTTTTGGTTTGAAATTCTTTATTTTTGTTCTTTTTGTTTAGTTAATAATATTTAGTATAAGTTAATAGGATACTTATGTCCTTTGGGGTATTTTCAAAATACATACTTTAACAAGTTCATTAACTAGTTTTTGAATATTAATATATCTCATAGTTTTGAGGCACTAAATAGTACTGGAAAATACAAAAAGTATATAATTGTTAAGGTTTGACCTGTGATGATATATGGATCTTCGACAGGTCGAGCACCAATCCAAGTTAGGAGTAGAGTAATTGAAACAAATATTCAGAATAGGATTTTGTTTATTGGATAAAATTGATTACTTTGTATTTTTTTTTGAAGGCTGGTATAATTACCAAAATTACGATAGATATAAATAGTGCAATAACGCCTCCTAACTTGTTAGGAATTGAACGAAGAATATAGCGTATGCGAATAGAAAATATCATTCTGGTTGAATGTGAACAGGGGTTACAAGGGGGTTAGCTGGAGTGAAGTTATCTGGATCTCCTAGTATGTAAGGATTTCATAAGGTTAATAAAACTAGTCCTATTAAAGTTAAATTGAATCCTATTAAATCTTTGAAAGTGAAGTATGGATGGAATGGAATTTTATCAATGTTTCTGTTTGTTCCTAGAGGGTTATTTGATCCTGTTTGATGAAGGAAGATTAGGTGAATTAAGGTTAGAGCAAGAACTACAAAAGGAAAAAGGAAATGGAGAGTAAAAAATCGTGTTAGAGTTGCATTATTGTCTACTGCAAATCCTCCCCAAATTCATTGAACAATAGTTGTCCCTAAGTAGGGGATAGCAGATAGGAGGTTTGTAATTACTGTAGCTCCTCAGAATGATATTTGTCCTCAAGGAAGAACATATCCTAAAAAGGCTGTTCCTATGACAGCTAGGAAGATTACTACTCCAATTATTCATGTTTCATGATATATAAATGATCCATAGTATAGTCCTCGGCCGATATGTATGTAGATACAAATAAAGAAAAAGGAAGCTCCATTTGCATGTAGAGTTCGTAGTAATCATCCATAATTTACATCTCGACAAATATGAATTACTCTATTGAAGGCTAAAGAGATGTCTGGACAATAATGTATTTCTAGAAATAATCCAGTTACAATTTGAAGGATCAAACATATTCCTAAAAGTGATCCAAAGTTTCATCAGGCTGAAATGTTTGAGGGGGGATGGAAGATCAATTAACGAATTGTTTGCTAGTTTTAAGATTGGGTGGGTTTTTATAATTTTCATTATAATTTCTGCCGTAAAGGGCCATAAGTGATATTTGTGATTTTTACAACTGCGATTAGTGCTAGTTGAAGGTATACAATTAAGGTAATTATTCAAGAGTTTAATTAGGTACACTTTATAGCCCTCTATGAACAGCATTAGATACAATTTTTATTATCGCGTTAGCCATGCCGTCGAGCTCATCAAGGCTTTGGACGCCAAATTATAGATTTTAGCGAGAATGACCCATATTAAAGGGTCATTCCATGCGAAATCGATCACTAAAATGGGTCGATCTCACGGATTTCAATGAAAATCAATTATGAGGTAGTAATTAACTAAAGAACATAACTTTCATTCATCAATTTGCTAGATTACGCAGAACTTCGTAAATATTTAAACTGAAAAAATTATCAAAACTGCTTGCACGTCTTTAAAGAAATATAAATATCTCGAAAAGTATTTATCCTAGAACACATATTTTTTTTATATATTGCTCGCAAGAAGCGGGCTTTTTGGACGGCCTAATAATTTTTTGTTACCAAACGTATTTTGATTTTTTCTAAATGAATCATTTGAAAAATGCAGAAAAATCGGTGTGGTCACATTTTTAAAAATCTGAAAAAATTGTACAGATTCTTTGAACATTTCTGTATTTAAATGCAAAATGCATGCTGGACGTTTTAATAGTTTTGGCAGGACAAATTTTCAAAGACAGCGTTGTATAATGCGCGGCTATTCTACATTATTTTAGTAAGCAATAATACGGTCCGTATTACCAGCTCCGTCCGTATAACTAATATACGTAAGATAAATGTATATCTGTGTAGATATGATTATACCTACCGATTAGTTAATTACTTATTATTTAATCATTTATTTAATTATTTAAATCGATTTCTCCGGGTGTGTTACATAAAACATTTTTCTTGCGGCCGTCAAAGCCACTAAAATATTATAATGCAGTAGCTTATATACCATATTTGTTTACAGAAAATGAGTTCCTTTTGATCCTAGAAAAATAGATGTTTACTGGCTTAGATTGGGGCTATTGAAGGTAGCAACTAGCAACCATTCACCAGCTTACGTTGTATTATGTTATTAAAATCCAGTCATCGGGCTAGTGTCAAATTTATTACCATCAAACACTACAGACTAAACTATAGGTACATTGCAAATCTAATATTTGAACTTGTGGCACACGTGAGTTAATGATATCATCCACTCCAAAAATTATCATAATATCTTAATTAACTCACTTGTACCATAAATAACTATTACTGATCTCTATTGTAGGTTCTGATGTTTAATAAGGTCAGTTGCGGTAATTGGAGCGATGGGGTAACTGGAACTTTGCTTAATAAAAGGTAAAACCATCGTTAAACGTCTATGAGAATTACGTGAATTTTTATCGACTGTAGACTCTTCCGATTTAGCTGCGATAATTCCTGAACTATTCCTACAACAGCCCTAATTTTTGGGAACATTTTAATTAATATCCTTAGAGTGTCCTAGTTACCTAAAGCATATTATAAAGTAATGTGGATATAAAATATAGACGATGGTTCCATTTACCCCAATCTATTGGAACCACCTAACATGTTTTTTAAAAATAATTTTTAATACAGTAGTTGGCATTAGAGCTGCTTCATTTTTACATTTTCTTTTGGAAAATATAATAAAGATATTATAAAAAAAAGTCCTAAACTTATAATGTACGAGAACAAGTCTAGCGCGTTCCAGCAGTTTTGTATACGGTATATAAAACGACGAAGAAGAATCAATCATTAGTCAACCAACAAAACCGAATATGTAGTATAAGTATCAGTGTAAAAATAAATCTTGAAAATAAATATTTGTGTAATCCAATTAGTGTAAGTTCGTTAATAATTGATAGTTGTTTTGTAATTAGTTAAGATTAAATTAGTGTTAGTGTAAATATTTTCTTTTGTTAATAGACGTTTAAAACAGCACTTTTAGCATTATATAAAAAGAACGTTATAATATAATCTAATTTAGATACTCGTGCATAACGACGTATTTCTATTTTACCTCTGAAAACTAATTTCTTGTACGTTGTTTGCATACTAAATAATACAGGGTGTCTTATTAAGACGTAGTCAGACTTTGCTAGTGGTTAGATAACCATTAAAGAAAGCAAATTCCTGTATACCATTTTTTTCGTACTTCTATACTTTTGGAGAAAAACGGCATCGAAGTTCAGCCTAATGTTTTCAAATTTAATAGTATGAATGCACATGACACCTATTTTAAAGTTCAAGATGATCACAATACTACTTACTTGTTTTCGAGAATGTGCAAGCTATCATAATAAAGTAATAACCCGTTTTTATTTTGGCCAAGTGTTTCGTAGAATAACAACAGATAAATAAATAAGAAACGTACTAGTGTTTGATATTATGTTTCAAAAACGGTATTTTTGTTGATTAATGCTTTGTAAGACAATTTCATATTCTTTTAATAGGTAAGTTAACCCCTATTATGTGTAATACAAGCAGGTCTGTGAATAAAAAAATATCTTGGTATTAATTTTGTGTACAGAAAATTAAATAATATATTCTCGAAAATTCGCTGTAAGGTAGTTTAGTATTCTATATTAGTAGTATTATGTGTTTTGATTATTAGATTTTTGTTTCTAATACTGCGTGTCAGTTGTGTTATTTTTTGGGCATGCTGTACTGTATTATTTCCAACTATTTTTTATTTAAAATAATATTTATTCCCAGAAAGTACATACTATGTGATAAATAAAGGGTACCGACTTCTAGTGAAAAGCAATAAAATCATCACTGTAGATACCGTAAATATTCCTAAGAATTGTGACTAATAATTGCACACAGCTGCATTAGTACTAAAATAATGAAAACAACTCCGCCGACTACTTTTATTTTGAGTACATATATTATGTTTGTAAACACTCGGCCAAGGTAGGGTGTAACAATTTGCAAATCCCTTACACTGCAGTTTTTAGTAAAATAGTATAACAGTATTTACTTATTTTTTAAGCATTGTTTTTATACTATGTAAACAAATTACCATCCATCAAGGTCATTCTATCAAAACATAAAAAAATAAAGGTTTTACTAATAGAACTGCGTACTACTGTATTTAGATGTTAGACTTCCAATAAAATAAATAATAAATAAAAAATAACAATATCTATTTATGGATATAGATTAAATTATCGCCTTCCCTTAATTATGTTTATTAACGAATAACAAATCAAATTTCATGATATCATTAAATTAGTCAGTATTAAAGTGATGTAATTTCTGTCTGCGTTTTCTATTAGAATACAGGGGAATCCCCCGGATTAATAGAACGTTTTAAGTTCTTTCAACACCATCCAAAATGGAATTTTTACCGTCTGCATCCTTGTGCTAATTAAACAGATGTCACGTTTTTAGTGATGGTGTCAATTTCTAAAGAGCTTGCATTTAATTCATTGAACTCTATATTATTCATAACTGGAAGGGATAGTCTTTCTCCTGACCAGGTTTTCGATGACCTGGAGGTATACGGGATTTGACTTCAGAATCTTATTTAGGGTTGTACAGAGGTCCGAAATCCGTGAGCTGGACTTGTCGGAGTATGGACGTTAACCCGCCATCTTGGATTCAATGACAAATTGCTGGATCTCCGTAACGGTTGCTCCGAATTTGATGTAGTTTTCTTTGATCGATTCAAAATTTTATTTGTAATTCAAACGTTTCTATAACATTTTTTGGCATCTCTAACAATAAGTGCGTTATAACTAAAATAATAAGATAACATTTCTTCTTTCTGATATTCTGGTGTCCAGCTTCTTTGTTCGTGATTTATTTAAAAATTTCTTCAAATAAAGAAAGATTGTTGCATTCTAGAGATTTATATGTCGTTTACCGTTTCTAATTATCTTTAAAAATAAAAAAGATATATCGATCTTAGTTGCGAGAAGTACTGTCAAACATCTATGTAGCTGATCGAGTTTTTAATTACCGGTGCGCGTAGACGCTATACTGTTTTATAAATATAATTTTTATTTTATTATTATTTATAAATATTATTTTTTCGCAAGTTTCATTAATATGACACTTGCAAAATGCTGTACTTTAAATTTCCTTTTTTTTAAAGTACATTTTACATTTTTAAGTACATATTTTATTAACATATGAACTTTTACAAGATCAAGTAATCACAAATCGTTCCGGAATAATAAGCAACTGTTGGTGGGTTTTAAAAGGTCATCCTCAGGATCTATCTCGAAAGCATATTTAGTGGGATCTAAAGATGCATAGTTCGTCTCTCTGTAACAATTTATGTACAAGGGTACCTAAGTAATAAGATCTTTTATTATGATTAATACATGAAAGGGAAGTTGGAGACAAACGTTTTGTCTGCAAAATTTCTGGCGTGGAAATAGATCCAGAATCTTAGTTCATCAAAAAACTTTGAATTGAATTGAATTGAATCAAAAAATTTTTAAATAAATTACGAACAAAAAAGCTGGACACCAAAATATCAGAAAGAAGAAATGTTATCTCATTATTTTAGTTATAACGCACTTATTGTTAGAGATACGAAAAAATGTTATAGAACCTTTTGAATTACAAATAAAGTTTCGAATCGATCAAAGAAAACTACATCAAATTCGGAGCAACCGTTACGGAGATCCAGCAATTTGTCATTTTGGCATTAAATCCAATATGGCGGGTTAACGACCATACTCCGACACACGGAGGCTAGATATAAGGAGGACGCTCGCTATTGGGTTTTCCGCAGTTAGTGGGTCCGGTAAACTGAGGATCACGGCCTCCTCGATTTGTGAGAGACAAAGGTCTCTTACACGGCCGTTCGCATTTGCAGTTCCAGGCATTATTTCTGTTTTGAAGGGGGCGCCACAATACTGGAAATCGAGGTTGCGTATTATCAAACTTTCTTTCGAAATATTACATTACTACCCGGTTGCAAATTCTCAAAGTTGTTAATAAAACATAACCTCTTAAAATTCGCACTTGCATATTGTAATAAGTTAATATTAATGTCGAAATTCGATTATAAAAATGAAAAATCGGAAAGAAAATTCAACAAAAGAAACAAACAATACCTTCTGTAGAATCTGATGAATTAAAGCAACAATGCAGTAACATTTTAATCGTGAGGAAATTAATATTGTGCTTAAATCCTTCTTATTTATTAATTTATTATGGTTATAAATAAATTGAGCAATAATGCAAACGATTAAATGCAACGAAACCGATTGGTTCATCAAATAATAATAGATTATATCCACTGTAAAAATCATTGTGCCTTATTAACTATTACAAAAATAAGAAAAGTGCTGATATACGATCATACTTCTAAACTATTATTAAAAGTAATTGGGAAATTGGTGATTATAATTTATCCTCTTATAAACTTATAGGTAAATCAAAGTACATATTTCCTACACTTGGATGTTTCACTGATGTAGGTACTACTGAAACTATTGTTAGAAATACCCACACTCACAATGGGCGATTCAAACAATATTTCAAACTGTAGACTAATATCATTTCTCCGAAAATCTTTGAAAAATGCCTACCAAAACGAGTTATGGGTGGGCTACTTAAATAAAAAGCAACCAGTGTGAATCTTTTGAAAAACATTAATATAACCTATTCTTTTTTAGATACCAGCAAAGTTTTTAATTATGTCGACCATTCCATTTTGCTAGAGAAATACCAGTATTATAAATACATAACATCATTGTTACTAAGAACTTGTCCTCAAAACAAATTGCAAATAGTACAACTGGAAAATAACCTTTCAAACAAAACCATCTTAAACAATGGATATCCAGCAGGGCTTCGTTACAGGACTAGTGTTTTATGTACTGCATATAAATGATTTACCTGTAAGTGCTTTTAAAAAGTTTATTCTTTTTTCTGACAACATATCTTTGCAGATGAATAGAAATCTACAGAAAACATGGGAACTTCTAAACAAGACACACAAATGGTTTGGGGCAAATAAGTTATACCTTACAAAACACGCAAATGTATCAATTCTTATCATGTATCATAATTATAAAAATCATTGGTATTTCTTTCAAGCCATTTATGTAATCTAGTGCTTTTAGGATTACTTACTTTACATTATTCCACCAAAGTATATGTTACGATCTGCTTAGAATCATAGTGTTTCCTGCAATAGGGTTTTCAGTTTACTTGTAAAAGCTATAAGACAGCGGCAATTATTACATACCCTTTTGGGTAGTAATGTTGTGTTAGCGAGAGGTAAACGTATCATGTAAATCATTACGAAGCAACTGGTGCTTGCTAGCAAAACACCCAAAAGGGTACGTACGAATCACCGCTGCCATAAGGGTACTCTACTTTGTATTTTAAGTTGTTAGCAAGTAGACTTATTAATATAATTAGACATCTATTAACAATGAGATTTTCATATACAGCGTTGGTAAAACTTTGCTTTGCATTTGAATTCTTACATGTGAGCAAAGGAAAAATAGCAAATAACAATACATTTAGAAAGATAGAATGTATCGCATACTTGTGAAGCTTTACTCGTAAGAATGACAAAACTCAATTAGTTTTAAATTTTTTTACCTAGCAAAAATGTTACTTAAGCAAAGATGCCATAAATATCTATCCTTCTCAAATGTATTGCTATTTTTCCTTTGCTCACACATGAAAATTCAACCTCAAAGCTAAGTTTTGCCAACTTGGCATAAATATGAAAATCTATTGTTAGTTAAAAAATGTAATGAGTTTTTGCATCATAGTAATGTGTATGAATATATACATAAACTTAAGAAACTTCGTGCAAACCCTTTATGTAGATGGTACTAATAAATATTATTATTAATTTAAAATATCTGCTTGAGAAGTTGCTTAATCTTTCTGACAAATAAAATGTAAATCAGTAATTAAATTTAATGAGATATGAGAGGGTAGGCTAAAATATATCAACCGTCTTGGCAGTCGAACCAACAAAAGGAGCTCTTTCCATATAAAAATTGTGGCCCTGAAAAGGGCCTTTTTTCATTGAACTGGATGAAGTTTGGAAATAAAGCTGGACCATTTTGATTACAAATTGTAGAAATTTTTAGATTAGCTTAATTTTAAAAGCTTTCTCTTCTTGTTTCCGTACTGCTTCACTTTTTGACTCTCTGACATACAATAGTTTGTAAGAATTGGGGATAGTACTTTGCCAATTATTATGTTACAAACTAGTTTACCATGAAGTTCACATTGAAACATGGGATTTTCTTGTAGATAGCCCACAAATATTGTTTTTAAAATTGTACTAATGTTTTCTTTTGGGAGAGCTGGTAGAATTTCTACAATCAGTTGAACTACATATTCTATTAATACCACAAATTGTTCATTTGGATAAATCAATTTCCCCCTATCCTGATTGTAAATTAATTCTAACAAAGGATTTGTCTTTACTGGGGAACTATCTCGTAAAACGGATAAACATTGTTGGCAGTCAACAAACTCTTCTATTTTCATGATGAGGTAACCACATAGAAAAGCTGTAGCTGCTGCTTCAATATTAGATGACGTACATGGACTATCGGCTACAACTAAATGTAATTTTTTCAATTTGTTCGTCATTTAGTGTTATAACTATGTTGGTGTTCTCACAATCATTATATACATTCTGGTTTGTAGTTCTGTCACTGATGTATTCAGTCTCAGAATTATTTAGGGTATTGCTGTAATTTACACTTGTTATTAAACCTGTTCTCAGAATCTGTCTAATAGCGTGTTCAGCAGCTTTGCAATCTGTAAGATCATTGGATCCACCACGAAGTCTAACATTGGCAAACAGTGATTCGACAGCATCCGAACTGAATTTTCTAGTCAAAACATAATAAAAATTAAGGTCTTCAATTAGATATCTAATACATAAATAGGTACTTCTTGAGGTAAAAATTAGAGCTTCAGCAGTCTCCTTAGTTAAGCCAGTTGTTTGTAGTTGTGATGAGGTGGACTGGATGTCATTAATATACTGAGGAAATACTTCATTCAACCTAACGAGGCGTTCATCGCTGATGTGAACATAAGGTGCGGTATTTGCATCATTCTGTTGAATATTCTGTGTTCTGTTGCTGACATCATGAAGTTGGAAGAATTTATACATGTGTTCCATGTATTCTCTTGTTGCGACAGCATCTTTAAAATGACTAAACTCTTCACCACCATGATGAATAAGATATGTTAACGATGCTGTAACGGATGGGGAAAATATTTGAACAGCCAAATTTACTTTCATTTTGTCTAAATTGGATGGGTATAGATGCTTTTTTGTCAAGTATCTAACGGGCTTAATTATAAAACTTGATTGAATTTCAAAAAGGTCTTTTAGGTAACTTGCTGAAATAATTCCAGATGATGAAGCCATGTCATGATGAAGAAATAAATTTCTTGCGTTCTTAAGGGCGTGACAATAGTCAAAACTTAGAAAAAGCTTAAGATCAGGATTGTATGGATGAGGGACAACGTTACGAAGTCTACCATTTCCAAAATGCTTAAATAGTGCTACATGATTTTTATGATTATCTCCCACAATCCGTACTACTTTAAATCCACATTCAGCAAGCAACTTTAAAACACCCAATGTTAAGTTATACAAATTTTTACTATATAACTGCCTATGGAAATAATAACTTGCAGGGATAATATATTTTGTCGATAAACCATAAATAACAAAACACAAAAGTTCATTTGCAACTACTGGCTTATTTCCAATATTATTGTGTGTTGTGGGAACAGTTGCTAGCCCAAATATTCGGTCTTCTGCCTTTGAGTAACAAACTGTTTCTCTAACAGCCATATCATCTATTACCAGGGAACAGACTTTTTCTGCGTTGGTCAAAGATCCACTTTCTGACAGTAATCTATCTTTAACTAAATTTTCATTTCTGTTGCCAAAATATTTTAGTAGTGTTGTTTTGCACGGCAATCTAAACAATACATTCCTGGGAAATTCGTACCCTTTAGGAGAACAAAATCTCCAGGAAATACAATGGCGGATGGTTACTTCAGACCATCTTGGATGTTTTTTTTTGTAGTTTTTGATTTGATCAAGTATAAATATTGCTCTAGGAACCATATCATTTGCATCTTCTTGAATTTGTTCCATGCATTTCCATTCAAAATTATCGTTTTGTTTTTTTTTTAACTACTTCCATTTCTTGTTTCAACTTATTGTATTTCATTTCTAAGCGTTTTAATTTTTGGGTTAACGATTGTTTCGTATAAAGTAAATCCTTTATTTCTGCAGCTGTAAGTAAGGTTTGGGATGTACGAGAGTTATCGGATTCCTCAGGATAATTTAAAGATGGTAAATTAGTGGAACAATCAGGATTTTCGTTTGGAATCTAAAATGTAGGTACATTAAAATGATGGAAGATATGAAACATTAATAGAAAATACTTTAAATGGTATGGCGCCTGTAACTAGTCTCCGTTGTTTTTCGGTTACAAGGAAGCAGTTAAGTGCGAAATGTTCACTGCATACAAATGAATACTCCGTCAATCGATTAATCTACATGAAAAGAATAAAAAACGAGATTATTTTGTTTTTGTTGTTACACTTAACAGTAGAAACTTTAGGAATTTAAGAAATTAAAATAATTTATAGATTATGTACCAGTATGATTAATTAGAGCTTCTTTCCATTTAGAATTTAATTCTACATTTGCAGGAAAACTATGGAGAGATACATTTTCTAATTCATATGAGCTACAGTTTGTAACACAACACTTTCGAGGCATTTTTAATAATTTTAACAGCAAATTACAATAGATTTTACCACTAACAATAAGTAAATTATTGATGCGAATGTTTATTAAAAATAAACGATAATCTAGATTGCGCGCCAATATTGTTTAATCACTACAGGACTCGACAGATGGCGCCACAATACGTACCTGTCAAAAATCAGAAATTTTTCCAAAGCGACCGGCCGTCTAAGAGACGTTTGTCGTACAACCTTAATGTCCGATAAGGTTGTATAGAGGGAGGTTGGGACATCCTAGCCCCACCCATGATGCATTGCAGCAATTGTCATAAGGTGACAACTGTCAGGCAAAATTTCAAATATTTGAAATTGAAGATGCCGACTTGTTGCGTCAAGAATTGCTGTAATTCTGCTGCAAAGGGCTTCCGATTGTTTCGATTTCCCATACGTGAGCGTGAAAGACGAAATTTATGGCTTCGGAATTCATTTTTGACATCGGCGGCCATATTTGGGGCTATGACCTTGAACATGATGTCCCAACCTCCCTATATACAACCTTAATGTCCGACAAATGGCGTCTATTTGTAATTGTTTATAATAGCATCACAATAAATAAGTTTTAAAAGTTTAATAGTTGTAATATAATTAAATGCTGTGATGATCATTAAAAAATGGTCAATCGTTGTGTAGTCAAAGGCTGCACAAGTGGCAGTGCAAGTGATCGTAATAAACATAGCAAATTGGGTACGAGAAATACATCATTATTTATTGTGCCACAGGTAACCTAAATTTTTCATTTATAATAAATTATTGATTAAAATCTATCTTAATGAAGTTATAAAATGATAAACATAAGCAGATAATTATATATTTTTTTATTTATTAGCTTAAAAAATGCTTGACTTGTATCTTTTTCTTTTGAAAAATATATTTATTTAAATTACCACAATACATGCTGAGTAAGTGGATTTTTGTGTTCATCTACAAATTAGGTGTTATTTCAAAATAAAAAATTAAATTGTTATTTTTGTCTACCTTGATATCTAAATAATACATCAACGCAGTTCATAAGCTTAAAATTAATTGCAATACTCATGTTTATTTTTTTTATAAAGCACCCTGACCTGCTGGAATCGTGGGAGTCTGCTGGAGTTAATCAAAAACTGGTTCAAAAAAAAATTATGTTTGTGAATTGCACTTCAATGAAAAGGATATCATTAAAAGTGATATCATAAAAACGGCCAATGGTACTAAAGAATTGATGAGGAAAAGATATGCACTGAAACAAGGTGCTATTCCAACTTTAAATCCTACTAAGTTAAGTGACAGTAGGAGTACTAAAGATGTTAATACTTCACATATTCCTTGTACTGAACCATGTGTGAGTGACCTTAGCAATGTCGTTCATGTAAATCAAAATTGTTCGCAACAAGATATAGTTAATATGTTTTTTAGTTAATTTAAATTTTACTTATTATTAGAATTGTAATAAAAATAATAATAATTATTATTATTCAAAATATAGATTTTTAAATTTTTATTTCTTTTATCAATTAACATATAAATACAATCACTGCATTCCGCGGTGAAAATTTAAAAAACCTGACATTAGCAACATTGACGCGCTCTGGTGAGAGAGTGCGAAAGATGATGTATCCTTCAATTCTCGGGCGCTTGCAACTCATGGCGAGCGTCCTCCTTATATCTAGCCTCCGTGCTCCGACAAGTCCAGCTCACGGATTTCGGACCTCTGTACAACCCTAAATAATATTCTGAAGTCAAATCCCGTATACCTACAGGTCATCGAAAACCTGGTCAGAAGAAGGACTAGGACGCGCAAGCACGCTAAATCAGAAAACGTTGTGTCAGGGGCAACAGGCAAGAATGTAGTATTCCGTATTCTTTCTAACTTATGTTACCTGCATTATAAAGACACGTGGTGAAACTTTTTGCTGATTTTTAACGTAGTTTTATTTTGTGTGCGACCAAATGCTTTATTTAAATCATTGAGTTAGAAAAGGATGAGGATCCTACATTGTGGCGGGTTGCATAAAATTTCATTTGCCTCAGCTATTTACACAAGGCATCCATTCCAGTTATTTATATGGAGTTCAATGATTTAATCCTATTCGATTTTAACACCTGACCTACATCAATTATACGTACTTTTCTGAAAACGTCGTCAAAATTATTAAAAATTTGAACTTTCTCTAATCAAAAAACTTTATAAGATTTTTTGTTCCAAATGCCATCAAAAATGCGCTGGTAAAGTCTGGTGCAGAGGCTATGAGACACCCTGTATATTTATTATAAAACACAAAAAACTTCGCCACCGAAACTCAATGTTTACAATCAAATCAATGGTGACTGGTAACACTAAAGCTAAACAAGCATTGGGCGATATAAGTCACGTGCTATCCTCTCACCTACCTAATCTAAGGATCAACACGATACTGATCAGCTGAATTCATGGTTTAGTTCGTTTGTTATTTGGTAGATCTAGTAGTATTTTTCCTTTTTTTTTTCTGGTGTTGGTAGATTTAAATCAGCTGTGTTTTTGACGTTTAATAAATTTCTGAAATGATATAATCAACTATAATCAATGACAATTTTTTCTAAGAAATGTCTGATTTAGTTTCAAAATGTGTGTTAAGGGTAGAAGTGGATGACATACCCGAAGAAGATGGTAAAGTTATATTAAATTAAAATAAATTTTAGTACAGTAATTTTTAATGTGCAGATGAAGTGCAAGGTGCTGAAGCTGTTGATGTTTCTGCAGTTTCAGTTAAAAATTCTCGAGGTCAACGTAAAGCTAAAGACATAAGTGTAGAGACCTTTCCTAGTAAACTGGAGATACCTAGAGAAGATTGGGGTCTTTTACCAAGTGAATCAAGAGACGTTGCACCAATGGATAAAGAAGACAGAGATGAAAAAACTGAAATTGGATTTTTTAGCGGAAACCCATTTGTTGAAGTTACTAAAGGAATTTTACATTTATATAAAGAAGAGTAGGTAAAACTATAATTGTTAGAATATTATTTTATTATTGAAATATTTTAGCATTTTAAGTAGTAGAGAAGAAGCATTAACGTTGTGTTTATTGGGTGTTCCAACTTCAATGACATGCCATGATTTATTAATTTTTACTGCCCCTTGTCATGAAGAGATTGCTCACATAAGAGTATTGAGAGTCAGCAGCCCTAATCAGTATATGGCTTTGTTAACGTATGTATCAATTTTATTATCGTCCGATTTTATAATTTGATTAAAGCTTTCTAGTTTCCGAAACCATTCAGCAACAAGAGAATTCTATGAGGCATTCAATGGAATGCCTTTTAATACTCTAGAACCTGACAGTCTATGTAGAATTGTTTGGGTGTCCAGGGTAGAATGGGCACACGATGGTTTACCACCACCTGGACATACCGAATTGCCTACATGTCCTGTGTGTCTTGAACGCATGGATGAATCTGTGGATGGTGTTTTAACGATTTTATGTAATCATGCATTTCATGCTAGTTGCCTTGAACAGTGGAGTGATTCTACGTGTCCTGTATGTCGATGCGTCCAAAGTCCAGAACAAGCAGAAAATTCTGAATGTGAAAGGTGTGGTAGAATAGGATCATCACCAGATGCTTTATGGATTTGTCTTATTTGTGGTCATGTGGGTTGTGGACGATATCAAGGTGGTCATGCAGCATCCCATTATAGAGAATCAGGACATTGTTACGCTTTGCAGTTAGGATCACACAGGGTTTGGGATTATAAAGGTGATAATTTTGTGCATAGATTACTTCAAAACAAAGCAGATGGAAAGTTAGTACCAGCAGAAGGACTGCCATCAGAAGCGGAAGGTGCACAAGAAAAGGTTGATTCTGTTCAACTTGAATTTACGTATTTATTAACATCACAATTAGAAGAACAACGAATGTATTTCGAAGAAAAGTTAGCACAGTCAGTGAACTTACTTATTTGTTTAATGATAAATTTTTTAATTATATTACATTTCAGGTTAGATAGTCAGGCTTCAATTGAGACAAAATTGTTACGTGAGAAATTAACTGCTTTAGCAGAGGAAAATAAACAACTTAAATCGAAATTAGCAAATATAAATAAAGAAAAACAAGCATTAGACAAAAAAATTACTCAACAAACTACCAAGTATGATTTTGATTTTAAATATTAATAGTTTTTCAATTTCATTTGACCTAAATATTTAAAATTTACTGTCTCCAGCCTTACTTTGTGGCACTCCATAATCATAAAATATAATAAAAATTAAAAGATTAATTAAAGTTTCACAAGTTTTTAATACATTCTTAACCTTACAATTGTTTCGACATTAAAAATGTCATTATCAAAGGTAGATAAGATTGATAAACAAACATGTTGCTAAGGATAAATACAGAAAATAGGTAACTAGATACAATACATACAATGTGTTTATGTTCGTGTATTTCAAAAGCTTCTAAAATGTCTAATTTGTGTTTATTGTTGGAAAAATGTAAGAATTTGATGTTATTTTGAGGTGTTATTAGGTAGTTCTATTCCAACAGGTGCTTGGCATAATCAGATTTTTTTGGGTGTTTATTACTGTTTGAATTGTCCTTTTTGTAACTCAGTTTATATTGGACAAACACTTAGAAATTTTGACATATGATACAAAGAACAAGTACGCTTTTATAGAAATAAACACCTAGAAAAATCTAATTATGCCAAGCACCTGTTGGAACAGAACCACCTAATGACACCTCAAAATACCATCAAATTCTTACATTTTTGCAACAATAAACACAAATTAGACACTTTAGAAGCTTTTGAAATATACAAACATAAACGCACAGTACCTTTAATGAATGAACATACTGAACTTAGTAATTCTCCATTATTAAAAGTGTTAGATATTTAGTTTCTGTATGTATTGTATCTATCCGGCTTACGTTGGGACTACAGTGAAGGAAAGATAGCCAATGTATTTCTTATGGGAGTTTGTGCTTCGTTTTTTGCCACCTATTTCACTTTATGAATCTATAGAAATGTGGATTAAGATTCCAGAAGTTCTAAACCTTTGAAAACAGTAACCGAAAAAGTATTATCGTAACCATACAAAAGAAGCATTTAAAAGAAAGTCTTATTAACATGTATTTGTTATTTTATTAAACATTACTTGGGATTTTTACATCGTACATGTATCTAAATATCTGATATTTTATTACTTATACTTTTTTGTTTAATTCTTTCGTCTTCACAATTCTTTCAATATAAAAATAACGGCTGGTTAGCTTCTGTTTGATCTTTTTAATCTTTTAATTCACAGGTAAATACAGGAAGTCCCAAACGTAATTTTAACGGTAAAATGATTTCATCATGATAAATCCTTCATTTGTTCAACTTGTTTCAAAAGAAACTTGCAAAAACGGAAATTTAGGATTAGTAGCAAATGCAATGGATTTTAGTAAACAATAAATCCTTTTGGTTTTTCTACTTTTACTTCACGGAACTACATAATACAATTTGTACTTACTGAAATTATAGTATAACGTTTTTTGTCGGACTATTATTTGTCACCGAACGCATATAAGCAAATTTCTTAATACAGAAATAATTATTTGGTTTCAAATTTTGATAGCTTGTGCGTCTATAGATCTTCGCTTAGTTGTTTGGGTTTTATCGTTTGTAATTACTGTTAACATTGTCGTGTTGGTTGTTGTAACTATTCGTATTGTAGTATTAGATAACGCACATAGTACATTATACATAAGTATGGAGGATATTGTTAAAAACAGAATGGGTTGTGTACTAAAGGTTGGTGAAAAACAGATTTTGTCAAATTTGATAAAATATCGTCTTACTGAGACCCGGCAGTCATTATCAGTAATTATTCGACAAGTTTCTAAAGAAACAGGTATTAGCGAAAAAACTTTGGTCTCCGTACGTCAACAAAGTATTTCACCTGATGGAATAAAATGTCCAAAAAAAAGAGCGAAGAATAAAAATACTTCAAAATCGCGCAATATAACCTAACCTAACCTGTGATGGAATTAGGAGTGAGATTAGAAGAAACATGCATGAGTTTTTTTTGCAAGATATACTACCAACGATGAACAATATTGTAGCAGCTGTAAATGACGATGAAAACTTGCCCAACTTTAGTAGAAGTACGTTGAATAGATTATTACGTGATATGAATTTTCAGTATGTTAAGAGAGGACGACGATCTTATTTAATTGAAAGAGAAAGGATAATTGCACGGCGTCATCGATATTTAAGACAAATTAAAAAATATAGAGAAGAGGATTACAATATAGTTTATATTGATTAATGTTGGGTCAATCTTGGCCACAGCGTCAAAGCTCAATGGGTGGATAGGTCAATTTAATCATATCGGGACGCCTTCATTCGAGGATTAACCACTGGTTTGAAAGCTCCCACAAAGCGTGGCCCTCTTTTTATTTTACTTCATGCTGGCAGCAAACAAGGTTTTATAAATGGGGCAGAGTTGACCTTTCTAGCAAAGAAGAACAGTGCGGATTATCATGATGAAATGGATGGAGCTACTTTTGAGACTTGGTTTAGAAATTCTTTGTTGCCCAATACCTGCAAAATCAATTGTAGTAATGGATAATGCACCATACCATTGCCGAAAAATTGAAAAGATACCAAATCAGTCTTGGAAAAAAGAAATACGATCATGGCTTTGGTCAAAAGATATATATTTTGACGATGTTTACTTGAAAGCAGATCTATTGGACGTGGTGAAGGCTTTCAAATCTAATTACGACAAATACATTCTTGAAGAATGTGCAAAAGAATACGGCATTCCAATAGTAAGATTACCTCCGTACCATTGCGAGTTAAATGCCATTGAATTAGTTTGGGGTAATGTAAAACAGTATATCGCTAAAAGAAATACCACATTTAAAGAAGGAGGTGTTCGAAATTTAATTAGTGAAGCGTACGTTCAAGTGACAGCGGAAAAATGGAACAATTATGTTAACCATGTAATTAAAACAGAAGATAACATGTGGCAAATTGATGGATTGATGGACGATATTGAGCCAATACTTATAAATTTGAAAAGTGATAGTGAAAGTGACGTAGAAGATGAAAGTGATTTCGAGTGATTTGTGCTAATGCTGAACTTTTTGCTGTTGTACTTTTTATACTCCTATTATTTGTTTTCAATTTATCACTGCTTTATATAAAAGCTGTATAATTAAAAAAGATTAGTTTGATAGTATACAATAATTTATTAGTTTTATGTTTCTTTATTTAATAAAAACCAAATAACTATAACTTCCGTGGTACTTTTTTATTTACCTAAAATTCAAAAACTCGAAATAAAACGTTTGACTTTTAATTATACTCAAAATTATTAGTTTTGTAATAGTACTGGCGTTAACTCATAAAGTATGGAATTATCGAAATAAATCTTTTATTAAATATTTTTGAGAAAAATCCTCGAACATGTCGATTTTTATCTTAAATGAGACATATTTTAATGTAATTGTTATTTGCAGATCATCTTTTGTTTCCGAGTTATGGCGATAGTGAAAATATTTTTACATGGAAACCCTAATTTTTTATGATGGATTTGGAAAGCAATTTCCGAGATAATTGCTTTTAAAGTTTTAAAACAAAAATTAAAAAACAATCAAGAGTTCCAAGTTTTAATAAAAAAAATTAAAAATTCTTTTAAGAACTGCCATAAATTTACGCTAAGTCAATTGTTACTTGGCTACTTGATTTTTTATCAAAAACTTGAACTCTTGATTTGAACTTTGATTTAATAACAATCAAGAGTTTAATTTTCTTAATAAAAAAATCAAGTATCCATGTAAAAACAAGTGACTTAGCGTTAAACTTATGACAGTTCTTCAAAGAATTATTTTTTTTATTAAAACTTGGAATTCTTGATTGTTTTTTAATTTTTGTTTTAAAACTTTAAAAGCACTTATCTTGGAAATTTCTTAATACAGTATCATTTTTTTAGCATATTTGATCTTAGCATTACATTATCTTTCCAAATCCATGATAAAAAAATTAGGGTTTCCATTTAAAAAGAATTTCGTTATCGTCATAACTCGGAAACAAAAGACGATCTACAAATAACCATTACACTAAAATAAACTTATGTTCAAAATTAACGCACCACTCAAATAAAACCATATAATATTTTTAATTTTTTTCAAAATTTATTATTTTGTAACATAATCAAGAAACAATTGAACTGAAAATTACTTTGTAGTGACATAAGGCTACTAGGTTATGTTCAGAAAAGATCAATTTTTAAACAGAAGAAAAAGTTGTACAAAATATATCAGAAACATTGAGTGGTGCGTTAATTTTGAACATGAATTTATGTCTCCTTTAAGATAAAAATCGACGTGTTCGAGGATTTTTTTCAAAAATATTTAATAAAAGATTTATTTCGATAGTTCCAGACTTTATATGCACACTACATGAACAGCAGCAAATTTTGAAATTTTGTTTTACTACCGCTGTCAGAAGAAGTGACTGACTACCTGCGATATAACTTGCTCAAACAATAGGGATTATAAAGGTTTATGCAGTTATAACTACAATATTTAGAAAGTGTTTTTAAAAGTTGCTTGCAAGATGTTTGGCAACCCCGTTGTCCATAAGAACACACACTGTAGTCTCAATGTGAGACGATCACTAGTTACCTATTTTCTATATTTATCCTTAGCAACATGTTTGTTTATCAATCTTATCTACCTTTGATAATGACATTTAATGTCGAAACAATTGTAAGGTTAAGAATTTATTAAAAAACTTGTGAAACTTTAATTAATTTTTTGATTTTTATTATATTTTTTTAAATATTTAAAATTAAAGCTTGTTTTGCTAGTCTTACTATTTGCTCATTTGTTGTTTTAGACTTAATTCAACTTTAAATGAACTAAACGAGGAAAGGCAGTTAGGTAAAGCCCTTCGAGCCAATCAGCAACAATGGCAGACCAAGGTGACAAAATTAGAAGAAAAGTATTCTGAATTGAAGATAAGTAAAGATACGGAAATTACTGAGCTAAAAGAGCAACTGAGAGATCTTATGTTTTACATTGATGCACAACAAGTAAGATAAACCAAAATACTTTTCTATGTTGCTGACATTTGAAAATTCTAGGTAATTGCAAAGTCTGATGAACGTGAAGATATTGCAGGTGGAACAGTAACTGTTGGAGAATCACCTCAACCTGGCAAATCTAGACATAAAGGAAGAAAGAAGCGATAAAGAAATAAAGTTTTAGTGTTTACAGTATGGGGACTATGAGAAATAAGTTAAATTTAGATTTTAAGTTATTAACAGCTCTATGCTGTATATATACTTATCGAGTATTTATTAACTGATTGTACAGCGTAAATAGTGATGATATGATGTATTATTATTTTTATATGGTAAACTTTTAGGAACTTAAGAATTTAGAAATGTTCAGAAATTAATTGTTGGAAAAATTAAATAATTGTATAATCCATTCCTGACTGTAAAAACTGAATTAGTCATAACTTATTGATGTTAAATTGGTAGCACAGCAAATACAGAGAGATTGAAAATAAATTGATCATGAAGTCTTTGCAAAATACCAACAGTGTCTATATTGTTTTTTATTCAATTGTTCTATTACTGTTCGTAAAAGTGTATTTAAGATATGGTTATTTTAAACTTCAAAATACATTTTGTCAGTAAATTTATAATTGTTGTTTTCATGACAACTGAGCTGTCATGCCAATTTCTAAGGTGCAATTGAAGCCAAATTTAAGGCACACAGTGCTGTAAAAGAAGCCAGCTCTTGTCTGCGATCAGGTTTATTTTTAATCTTCCTGTACTTCATTTACGAAACAAGAAACATAAAAGAACTAAAAAATTGTATCTACCAACTTTCATAATCCAAGCTGTCAAATGCATATATTTTTCTTTTTGAAATGAAAATAAAACTAATAATTTTAAATAAAACAATAATCGTGTTTGTTGTAACCTTTAATTGTAATTAATATAAGCAAAAAATTAAAATAGAACTTCTAATGGTTCTATTTTAGTAAATTCTCTAGTAAATTCTCAACTGTTGTCGAAAACCTGCAATTTCACAACAACCTCTCTTACCTACGTGAATCCTTAACCAAAGACTATGATATCTTTGCTATCAACTGCTCATCAAAGATTAGAAAGGGTTAAGATAGGAAGCTAAGCGACGATGTTGGTATTGCCAGCTATAGTCTCAGGGGAAAGCAAGTTGGTCGGTAAAAAAGTAATTGATGTGTATTTGTTTGTCATTTTTTGGTAATCATTGGTAACATCACTTATAAAAGCCAAATACAAACTTGTACTGTGAAAAAAATCATCTTGAAAGCACGATTTTGAATAGTTTTTTGTTTTGGGTAAGATTCGCTCTCCAAATTGAAAGAAAAAAATGGTCTCATGTTGCGTGGTGGATACATACTTATTTAAAGTTGCCAAAGGACGTGAATATGTAAGTATCTTTTGGTTGTATTCATTATTGCTCTTCAGGTCTACTTTTCCTGTTTGTTTCAGTGCAAAGAAATTGATTTATGTAGAAAGTAGAAGTACGAAAAAGGATTTCAGGATGTGGAGCGAGCATTTTTTATCAGAACAGTTTAAATTTTGTCATCCACGCAAATTATTAAAGGCGAAACACCATTATTTCTGTGCATAATCTGTATTATACAGTCATTATAATGTCTATAAACAAACCAGTAGATTTATTACTTTTAGATAATCTTGAAAATTAAATAGGAGTAACTATTTTTACTATTTGTAGTATATACTCTTTTTCCTGAATTTGGCGCCATCCATATTTTATGATATTGTATAATATTGTAGCGATTGTTGTGACATCTACCGTTCTAAATTCGACATCAGTCGTATTATCATGACCAACTTCATTCATGTCCGCCGTCAGCCAATATGAATGGCCATGATATTGTAGCGAATATTGTCTAACGCCTCAGGGGATATCGGACTACAAAAAGCGTAGTCGTTTTTATACATAGTGCTCTTATGCCAGTTTCCTGTCTTAACCCTCTCTAATCTTTGCTGTTCATGTTAATGTACATCATGGCCTCCTAGGTGTTCACTTTCTTGTAGTTGCAGGCATTACTTCTGTTTTAAAGGGAGCACCACAAAACATTCAGATTGCATATTATTGATCTCTCTTTGGAAATATTACTGCCTGGTTGCGAATTCTCAAAGATGTTAAAAAAACATAACCTCTCATAAAATACGTGCTTTTATATTGTGTTATTTTATTTATCTGCGTAGAAAAGGTAAAAAACGAAAAGGAATATTCAAAACAAAATAAACAACAAGTAGATCTCTTAAATTAAACTTAGGGCCAGTATTATAAAACTTTTTACTTCCTAGATAAAATTTACTATGAGAGTAAATTCATTTGTTCTGTCAATTTCATATGCAAATTGACAGAATAAATTAATTTACTCTCAAAGTAAATATTATCTAGGAAGTAAAAAGTTTTATGTCCGATTGCATTATAAAGCACTGTTTATTGTATTGTTTTGCGGCAGTAAACTGGCTTATTATTGTACTCGTAAAATAAAGTATGGCAACTGTCTATTACATGTCAAATTTTCTTCTGTCAAGAATAGATGTCAAATTTATAAACTGATTTTTTTTGATAATTAGCCAATTTTAGGAATCGAACATAAAGCTTTGTATGCAACTCTTACATAATCGGACCTTATAGACTCGCCCTTTTTATAGGCCTTGCTCGCTTCGCTCGCTCGGCCATAAACTAGGCTTGTCTATAAAGTCCTACATTATGTACTTGTTGCATTAATAGCTATTATCTACGACCACAATAGAAATTTACATATTCCGCACAATCTAGTAACCGTGAAAACGACCAATTGCAAACAATCTCTAAACTCAACGGTAAAGTATGTGAGGAAGGAGTTCTCAATAATCCGTAGTTCTATTAAAACGCCATAGATGTCACCACTTGCAATATTTATAATATTATTAAGTATTTGAAATATAAAATGTTATAAATTTTAGATAAAGGTTCATTTATTTTGTTTAATTAATATTTTACATTAAATTATATTTCGAAAGGAAATCCATCTAGAAAAAAAACTAAGGTCAGACCCCGGGGAATTGAACCCGGATCGCTCGGTTAGTAGCTACAGCGTAACCATTGAGCTACCGAGACGCCTTTCAATGATGTTTTTTTCTCATTATATAAAGTTACAATGATTGTTATTCAATTAAAACGTAAAATTAATTAATGTTTTACATTATTATATAATTGTTAATGTAATTTTATTTATTATTATTGCTAAATTACAATAAAAACATTGAAAACATTTATAATTTGCTACATAATGCGAGAATATTTGACATTTTGCGCAGGGGTTAATAACCTTGACAATTGAATTGTGATTTTTGTACATATAAATTATTTTTTGAAAACGAGTACATAATTATTTAGCTGTAAGTACTAAATAGTAGATTGACTGAAATTATACAAATTGTAAACGTATTATTACTATTGTCTTTACAAATTTAATGTTTACTTTTGTCGTTTTTAAAATTCTAGATGTATCATGAGTGAATCCGATGAAGGAAAATTGGGGTGTGAAAATGATACAAAAAATTCAATTCATTCTCTGTTTTTTATAAATTCGTTCGGGTTCGGCAACGGGTCGGTTAGAATCTTGTTTTCACCCCTTGAAATGTCTAAAGGAATGTATATAGCCTAAGGCATATTATATTTTAAACGACCAATGAAATGTTTCCTTTTGTCTCGTAGGGAGCTAAATATTTGAAATAAGATTTTCACGTCAGTCCATTTCTATACGCTGTATGCGTGTGTGGTATATAACAGTGGCTTGAAAGATTAATAATAACTGGTTTTAAATTAAAAAAAGTGTCTGTTTATACTGAATATTCAATCTTCTTCTTCTTGGTGAGGTGAGGTGGTTAAAAGTGTAAATATTTATTGTTTTTCCGTTTTTAATTTAAATGTGATACGCCAGGGGAGGGTAAGTCTATACATTTTTCTGCATTAGAATTAGGTTTTTCTCTTTTTATGTAGTTAATTTGTCCGTTGATACATGTTAGTGTTAGAAACCATTCCGATCCCTGAACGTGATTCAAGAGCCTGTGATTTATTAACGTAATTTTCTTAACATTGATATCCGAAGAAAACCCTTTACGAAAGGCAGCTACTGACATAGATATGATGGTTAGACGAGCCTGCAAAACTCGCTGTTGTATCAAGGACTGTTGGTTCCTTTAAATTTCATGATCTCTTTGGGTAGAAAGCTTCATTAGAATACAGCGGTCTTGTAGTCATCCGTGAAATATAAAATTCTAGGGCTGGTGATGTCTCATTTTACTAGCAAAAGGGAGAAGGGCGACTATATAAAAGGGTAGATCGTTATCCGAGAGAGAAGGTACACGAAAAGTAGAAACATAATTCCTATATGGCATTATTATTTCTTCTTCTTCTAGAAAAGGTAGAAAGAGTACAGGGTGTGTGTGTGTGTGTGCGTGAGAGAAAGACAGTAGAGCTTGTAGGTAGCGAGAGATAGCTAGCTAGGTACGCAAGACATTAAACGCTAGGGGTAGGGATAAAGAAGATGGCCGAATCAACCAGAACGTATTCCAAAATGATCGCCTATGGTAGGGAGAAAGATGGCCGAACCATTCAGAGCGTGTTTCAAGATGACAGACCGACCATCTGAGTATGGATAAAGCTATCGATCAATCAGATCACGAATGGGCGTGTCTACGAGGCATTCATACTAACGCTACATCTATTAGCAAATATCCGTAAATTGTTAGGCGATAATACAGACTTCTTCGTTGAGAGAGGTAGCAGGGCACGTAGGACAGCGAGAAGGAGAGACAGAGAGAGCTTCCGTCTAGTGAAAGGGATAAAAGATGATCGATCCAATCCCCCAGAGCTAAAAATTCAAGAAAAGTGGGAAATCTAAAATGTCGACTTCAAAATGACAAATTTTAAAATACCACTGTATGTAAAATTATATTAGGGTTGTAATGGGATACCAAGAAATACGCACTGGAAATGTTTCATTGATCGCGGTTGTTGTGAGAGAAGAGAAAAATGTAGCTAATTAATATATCAACTATATGATCAATCTCTCGATGTAAATATTATATTAGAAATTTATATAATGGTAGAGATAGATAGAAAACTGGCGATTCGTTTATATCGAACAAGTCCGCGATTTGCGTTTAAAGCTGAATTTCAAATTTTTAATGCTGGATCAGTTATCTTAAATAATTATTACTATAATAGGAGAGAGGGCTCTTTAATGCGTCCTCTAATAGGAGAGAGAGAGAGAGAGAGGGCTCTTTAATGCGTCCTCTAATAGAAAAGAGCAAGAGAGTGAGAGAAAAGGCTCTTTAATGCGACCTCTTAATAGCATCAATACGTAGGATAATACAGATTTCTTCATGACGCGCCCTCCTGAATTTCAAATTTTTAATGCTGAATTAATTATTACTATGTGTAATTATTATCTTATTAATGACGACGACGACGATAATTATTTGAGAAAACGGTGAAATTTATTAATATAAAATGATGATCGATAATACAGATTTCTTCATGACGCGCCGCCTAGTAGTAAAAGTACATAGTTTGTCGGTATTCCTTCATAGCGCCATCTCTTAGAAGCATGCATGTTGCCGGTAATACAGTTTCCCGTCATGGATTCATAGGGCGTGGTAAAATGGCGACCGAAGTTCCAAAATGGCCGTCATCCAATCAGAGAATAGTAGGCGTTTTCAAAATGGCCGTCTTCAGCCAATCAGAGAATAGTAGGCGTGTCATCCAAGTCTCAGGTGGGGCAATACCTACTATGGGTGTTAACAAAATAAGAAGTACTCCAAAAGAAATAGCGACATATTTGAAGCTGCCGGAACCAGAAGCATTTACGGGACACTGCTTCAGGCGTTCTTTTGCAAAACTACTGGCCAATTCTGAGGGAGATATTATCAATATTAAGCGACATGGTGGGTGGCGATCTTCTACGGTCGCAGAAAGTTACATTGAGGAGTCTATCCAAAATAAAATTGAAATTTCGGGTAAATTGTTGAACAAATCTGTTTCCGTGGTTGAAAAAAGGACCGGATCGGAAGCAATAAGGGAGCAAGCAACCACTTCCCTAGCAGAGATTGACATCCCAGGCGAAAGTTTGGATTGCGCATCCAAAACAGACGAATCTGTCTGCGTGGTTGAAAAACGGACCGGACCAGTAGCGATGAGAGAACAAGCAACCACTTCTCATTCTGATATTAACATCGCAGTCGGAGGTTTAGATTATGCATCCAGGACTGGGATAAATTCAATAAGTCACTGTAGTACTGTTAATGTTAATATTTATCTTTCCAAAACATAGTATGATAGCGTTTGTTTACAAAAATGAGTAGTTTGTTGTAATAAAATGTTAAATTAAATAGATAAATTAGAGTTTTCATTTAGACTTATTTCGCTATCTAGACCAAAAAAGAACTTCGCAGTGAGTTCCACGAATGTGTGATTTCGCAAGCTAAAATTTGAACACAAATGTCAACATTTCTTGACAGTTTTCGAAAAAAGCTTTTTGTTATGCTTTACTCTCGTTATTTACGAGTATGACGAGGATAGCATTATAAATAGCACTTCTCTGGGTGGTTGGAAGTTGATTTGACATAGTTCGGTGTGGCCAACCTTATACAAATAAATTCCTATACTGCGTTTACCCAACAAATATAGTAATGAAAAACCAGAGACATTCAGATGCAACTTGAATATCCATTGGTTGAAATAAATGGGGCGGTACTCGATAGAAGTCTCATTTACACATACAAACACAAACGGCAAACGCCAGCTTGTTACGCATGCGTTTACGTCAGTTGTTTTGAAAGTTCCGTCAGTTTTATTAAATTAATAAAATGCAATTTTTTAAAATGTATGGTTATTATTTATACTAGTATAAATTTCTCTAAGTGACATCATTTATAACGAATTAACAATTCATATACAAAAATGTTCTATTGTAAATTTAACTTTCACATAAAACCAATCAGAACAATCTGTGCTGCCTTGATTTTTTTTTAACTATATCTGTTCAGTGTCCGGAGTATAGATCAAATTAAGATATTGCCAGATTGCCACAAAACAGTAAAAATAACCACATGTATTGGCAAAATTATTGTGGAAGAATTTAATCAGATAAAGTAGATCAATTTTAGGGATTCTGTATAGTATTTCACAGATTTCTGGAAGAAAATGCCAAAACTATAGAACATCTGAATCTGACTTTATTGTAAAACATGTCACAGGTATCCTGATACCTGTAGATTTGATTGACGCAGGTGACATTTGCTAAAGTTATTTCTTATTTAAATGCTTTTCGAGAGTGATTTAGTATTTCAATAATAATAAGCAACAGTTCTTCTTAGAACTTGTAAAAAAATCGCGATTTTATCTACATAATATTTAATATTAATATTATGTCAGTAGAAGGAAAGACACTGCATTCGCAGTCGCAGCAGTTATTGCTGAATGTATTAAACTACTTCGAGAGGGAAAAAGAACACGCTGGACATTTACTTCCTTTATCTTGCGTACAAGAAGTAAGACACGTTAATTATTTATGATCTTATTGTACAGTTGTTTGTTTATTGCAGCGGGCAGCTGATGCTTTAGGAATTAGTGTTTGAACTGTTGGAAGGGTCCAAGGCCCGTAGTAAAATCCAACCAGTTTTGTCTAATCTTGGTAAAAAAACTACGGAAGAAGTTGAAAACTGCAGAACTATCAGATTATTCTCAAGTGGTTATCAGAGAAACTGTATATAAGATGTACCTATAGTGTAAGTAAGGCGTAGTATGATATTTTTTGATTTTATAAGTCTATGTTTTGTATTGTTTCAGAAAAACATGTTACTCTCAATTTTTTAAATAAAGAACTTCAAGAGTATCATATTTTAATAGCCAGCAGTAGTTTAAACACTGTTCTATATGACATTGGGTTTAAATTTATCAAAGACAACAATCGTAGAGCATTAGCCGAAAAGTCAAATATTGCCAGTATGCGTATTCAGTTTTTAAAACGTTATATGGCACTTATCCTCACCATTGCAAGTAGTTTATACGGATGAAACTTGGATCTATTCCAAAGGTAATCCAGCTAATTCATGGCAGGACCCAAACATACGAAGTGTTAAGAAACCTGAAGGTTATGGAGGAAATATACTAAATATATTATAATAAATAAACAAGAGAAGAGATAGATAAGCACCATTAATATTAATTCTATTTTAATTAAGTACTTGGTAGCATTTAAGTTGACTAAAATAGTTTTATTATTTTGAATGTAAACATGTATTTGAAAAGTAAGAATATACATAATACTTCTCTATATTGAAGGTACTACTATTACAACGGTTAGAAATGAGTTAATTTCTGAATTATAAGTAAAAGTGATTTCTTGTTTTACAGTATTTGGTAATAATTCTTTAGAACTAGAAAACGTACAGTATTAGGCATTCGCGAAAATCTAATTCTTAGTTTCCTACTGAAAATGTTTTAAAAATTCCAAAAATAACAAGTATCAATGTTAAAATCTAAAAGAAGGCTTCAAACGTTCAACATTACTTATCCCTAACCTCAAAAAATCACTTGCTATGACATTTTCGTAAACATTAATAATTGTCAAACTATGGATGCTGATTTGACTAGGAATTTTTTAATCTTATACCACACAGAGAGCATCGATGACCAGAGCTCATCTTTAGCTGGACGGATAGTAGGTAGAGTGGCTTATGGTAGTTCTAATCTTCAATACAATTTGTTTTGTTTTTAAATGTAGGATACTTGGTATTTGTTCCAATATTTATTAACAAAATGTACAAATTAAGTTAAAAATAACAAATATTATTTTCTAAAGACTACAAGTAATATAATTAAAAATAAGTGTGAATATACATAACAGAAAACTATAATAGTGAAACATATGGTATAGCATCTCCTAATCAATAATGCCAACCTATACACTAAAATTTGTGTAGTGCGTAATCGCCTACGCGATTAACTAGGCAGTTAAAAATGTGGCTTTAATTCGTTCGCAATGGGAAACCATCATTCTCACGGGAATAAACGTAGAGTTGAAGAATCGGCTCCTCCGTCTTCTACTAGTTCCAACAACAGTTCCCGTAAAGATATCTCCAGGTCCCCATCAGCGTCAGATATTCAAGACAGGCCCTCAAATTTGTTACCTGTAGAAAAGCTTGCCAAGGTGTGTTTTCCTAAAAAAAACTATTTATCTTATCAGCATTAAAAAATGATGAATGTTGATAAATTTCTCTATACTACGTTGTTTTTTTATTTATATGATTTTTTTTATTTTTAAAATGTTTTTCCAAACAGCGGTAAATTTAAATTTTCAAATTTTAGATTTTATCAAACAAATCACAAGAACAAGAAGGCGTTCATGGGATCACTTCTTCAGTGTTTACTGTAAGTTATTTATGTACTTATTATGTGATGGGTTTTTATTACAGTTACTTATTATTTCAGAAATACTTATTTCCACGATACCCATCATTCTCCGAAAAGCTATATAACTACCTACTATGTCTATCCAAATCTAAAACAAGTTACATGAGTGTATCCCAGTTTAAACAGCAATGTGAAAAATTTCTAGCTGTAAGTTAGACAAATTTCAAGTCCAGTTATTTGAATATTTTTATTGAATTAAGGTATTGGATGATGAAACTGTTCGAAATATTCTTGTACGAATGTTTTCAAATGATGGTGATAATTTAACTCCAGCTGAATTAAGATTGCTTCTTATGTGTACGTATCATGTAGCAATGGATCATTATTCTGAAGGACCACAAATGTGTCTTGCCATAAATAAAACACTAACAGCAGTTACAGATAGCTGTTTTCATTCCAAGAAATCGTTATCTTGCCAATATGTATCACATTGGATCGAAACGAATTGCCCTAGATTACTACTTACGTTACACAGATATGCTGTTCATGCACTAGCTACTTCTTACAGGACTTTAGAAACAGATGAACCTCATTTAGCTGCAGGTAAATATTTCAAATTTTGTGACAAGTAATATTGTATGCAATTTTTGTTGTTTTCTTGGCATTTGTTTTAATAGAAACTTATAGCAATTGCATCATTCAGTCTTTATTATAGATAAGATCTTACAATCACACTCAAAGGTATTTGCTGTTATCGTAAATAATTTTAATTAATCTTTGTATTTAAGTAGTTACTATCAACAAAATAGTATTCACCCTGTACTTATTTTGTTATGAATATTACTATTGATCAGGATTTAACAAATATGGAAATACAATAAATGCTGTCACTTTCGGGGAATGTGAAGTGTTGATTGTTATTAATACTTTAGCTATTAGTCGGGAGGCCCAGGTGTAAAAGCTGACTCATTTTTGACCGGTGTTTAGACTACTCGCAATGGATGAGTAATTAAATGAAGATTTTAATTCTCGATGCCACTGTTGATAAAGTTGAGACTTGAGAAACTATAAGGCTTCAAAGTCAGTAGACAAGACTAAAGAATATAAAAATTACGTTTAAGCATTACCACAAAACACAAATAAAATCTTCATAATGAATTACGCATCCTGTAACTACTGTTCTCCATTTTCCTTTAATTCCCAAATCCTTTTTAATAATTAAAACAAAGTATAAGCACTAGTAAAAATATAACAATCTTTATTGTTCTTTGTAATACATTTTTACATTTTTTAGTCTCAAATTCTGACCTTGAAGTCCTATTGCTGGCATCTGGAATTAAAAACTTTACTTACTTGCTTATCGATTGCAGGTAATCTAAAGACTCTGCTCTTTCGACCCTTCACTTTAATCAGACCCAAAGAGCCAATTTTGTTATACAGAGTGGAAAGTGCAAATGGAATAAGTGCAGTAACATATTAACGAAGATTGAAGTTTGCAAATGGCTCTTTGCACCTTTTGTAAAATATAAGAGATGAATTTAGTCTAAATTATTCATTGGTAATTAGTGATGTTATGGATGTTGTGTGATTGGTTTAAACCAACAACCGTTCTTAAATTCAAGTAGAAAAGGTAGAATTTTTCGTTAGGCGAGGGTTGTCTAGTCAAGTCAAGTGACTAACAATGAATTAGATTAGAGTTTTGTTAGAAGATTTCCTGCAGAATTATTGTTTTAAGTGGTTTTGTTGTTAAATGAGTTTTTACTGTTTCCGTACCATACCATGGGTTTAGTGTTTAACCATTTTTGTAAAAGATTAAGATGTGTGTGTAGTTAAGGTGTAGGTTTCCTTCTTATATGGAGTTAAATTAATAAAGGGAATAAATGGTGCAACCTAGTTCATGTTTAAGAACTTGAGAATTTGTCTTTACTGGTTTAGTACCGATTAATGTTGAAGTGCCCTTTACGAAAATTAACAAAATTATTTAATAATAATAAAATGGCCAGTAAAAGTGCATTGTAAAGCAGTTTAGATAAAAGTTATGATCTTTGTTTTGGAAGCGTTATTGTAATAAAACAAAGAAAATAATAATACTACACTTCCATATAAAATTTTAAAATTATTGCAACTTAGTTGCAGTAAAGATGTGATATTCTGGCAATTAGAGTTCATTGGACGGTGTTGTTTGTGTTTTTTTTTATTTGTGATCATAAGTGTATCTGTGTAGTGTCAAGGTGGATTAATGTTACAGAAAGAACAAAAAGATTACTGATAATCGAGTTATTTGAACTATTTTGAGGTTTCATTATGTCAACAATCAAGAACATTTTGGGTTTTAATTAAGAAATTTTAATGAAAATGTATTTAGAATGGGATCCCAAATTAAGTTAAAATCTAAAAATTCATGTTGCGAGTAGTTTTAAGATGATCTTTAACAGTTGTGTATATTTGTATTGTAATCGATTTTCTTGAATTTAAATTTAAAATACAAAGTTTAAAACTACTACTCATTGCTATAGTTTAGCACGACAAATTGTTAGTATGGTATGGCAAAAAATAAAAGAAAGGTTAGTCACAAAATTTAACGTAAATTAATAGGGACTCCTATCCCGAATTATAGATTCCTATTGTTTGCTGTTAAACAATAACATAAAACAATTTGGGTTGCATCCTTTTATCTTTTAATTGTTCCTGTGTTCTATTCCAAATTAGTAAGCTTTGTGATTAACACCCATGACATCTGAGCATAATTTGAACAAATAAGATGTCTGCCGAGAGGTCTGTTAGCGTAAGTATCACTGATTTATGTGTTTATTTGATTGAAGGAATTTTAGTAAGTTGTAATTGAAGCCAGAAAGTGGGACTTTTGTTTATTTCTTATTACTTAGTTTCTTCAGAGAAGTTAGACTGCTGTTACTTCAAACTTCTTTCAAGAAACTAATAAGCGGTAAACAAATAAAATTCCCGTAATGGTCATCAATTGCAACAACTTTAATCTCACAATTCATCAAAAATAATCACCCATTTCATCTCAATTATAACTTGTTAACTTAGAATTCCTTCAACCAAATAAATGTATAAATCTATAAATTTACATTAACCAATCTCCCGGCAGAGACCTGCTGTTGACTCAAATTATGCTCGGCTGTCATGGATGTTAATCACAAAGGCTTACTAATTTGGAATAGAGTACAGGAATAATTAAATGATAGAAGGGTGCTACCCAAATTGTTTTAAGTTATTGTTTAATAGGGAATATTGAGAATCTACAATTTTGGAAAAGTGCACCATGAAAGAATGAAGTTTGCTAAGCAGATTTTTTATAAGAGTCCTATTTCTTAAATAGAACTTATAACCAGAGCTGAAAAATCCCAAATTTAGGAAAATAACTGAAAAGTTTGTTGCAGGAGAATAAGGCAGTTGCTACAAGCGCAACAGGGTGACTAGTTTGAATGATAAAAATATTTCATCTTTAGAAATTCAAATACTGTTCAAAATTTCGGTATTACATCAGAAATATTGATAATACACCAGACGAAATAAAATTTGTTGGAAAATTTAAATTTAAGCAATACTAGTTTTGGTTGAAATTTCAGAATCAGGTGTTTCAGATGCAGATATCAGGAAAAGTGCTGGGTTCCGCAGTTAAAGCTGCATATTTCTAGGAACTTCACACATTGAAATTCATATGAAAATTAAAATGATAGACTGTTAATATGTAGTATATATTACGATACGAGATTAGTAAATGTCTTACAACAAATAGAGAAAAAGTTTTCATTTTCTAATTTCAGAATTTGTTGTAAGCACTTAACAATGAGTATCATATAATATAATATTTACAGGGTCTGGAGTATAGTAATCAATTTTCAGCTTTTAGAAAACACTTAGATGACACTACTTCTTGTTACAACTTTCAAACTGCGCTGACGCCGAGTATCCCCATATCCGAGTTTGTTTTGTGTAGGATAGTTATTTACACCTTAAATATAAGCTAATAATAAAATATTAGCCTTTACAAAACTCTTACACTTTTTGGTCGCCAGCTCTCGGGCTAGTACCCTTAGTAGCCATTGATATTATGTTGCTAAGGAAATTACATACAAAACTTGTCTGATTGTTACTGTTGAATTTTTCCTGAGCAGCCTGTAGTAGAGTTCCTAAATATGGGTGTTATTTAGAGTTAGGTCACAGCTGTCAAACTTTCCTAGTGACATTTCATAATTTGAAACTATATCTTAGAAGGTTGGTAACCATGAAAATAGGTTTAATAAATTGAACTGTCAAAATGACAATAATAGAAATGTCTAATTAGGTACAGTTAATACTAATACAATAGAAATAGTCAAAAATTATTACAAATAATGTTTGTGTACAACATACTAATAGGATTTACAAAAGTTGAATTGGGTTGATCAGATTACTATTTCTGTCATTGTTAGTGACAAAAAGAAAAAAATGAAAGCAGTGATCTGGCTTAATTGATTCAATTTTTCTAAACGCCTAATTTCTGCAAATAAAAACGTTCTACCATTGAAGAGGACAAAGCCCAGAATGCATGCAGCATTCCTTTTTTAGATAGCAAGGCTAATTTTTCGGATAAGATTTTTAATTTCAACCTTCAGTTTTTCGATTTAATAATTTTACAGTGTTAATTAAGTTTTTACTTTATTACACCAAACACATATGTATTACTTTAACAGCAAGAGCAAGAAATAGATGATTTTGTACTTTTAAATATTCTTCAACATTTGTTATCTAACAATAATTTGTTTTATCTTTTAATACTAACGCTTTAGGTAAATTTTATAATACTAATACATACTACAGTAGTAGCATAAACTACTCGCCCACATCAGCTTTTGCGTTTGATATGTGCCAGTTTAACTTCCCTTATGAGTTATGACCAACGCTCTGCATTTATGGTGAAATCAGTATTTTGACCTTACCTGTAAATCATAAATTGTATCTATAGTGGAGGAGCATTAGGCAAAAAAAGAGCTTTATCTCGGAACCTGTTAAAACTACTCGGATTTTCATGATTCTTTTTTTAAAATCCTGTAACTATAAAACACTAAAACCTTTACAAATTAGAAATTGACGCTCAGATCGGGAAATGCGGTAAAACTCGAAAAACCTAAAGGCCTTCCAAGTGGACCAGTAGTGGTTGCTCGACCATCTCAGAGCATTATAATTTTTTGTGTTATCACACCTATGTATTGGTAGCTCGAAACCACTATTAATTTATTTTTATTCCTTTTGGTTTAAATATGGCAGCCATATTTGTTTCGTGGTGCACGACGTTTCTTGCAGTTTTCTATGTAAACGAAAATCTCGATATCTCAAGAACGATTAGTCGTAGAGATGTATGGTAAAAACCGTTGTATTGCTCACACTTTGAACTATATTTGTTGTTGTAAACATAAATTTTATAAGATGCTTCTTTATGGGAACAATTTCACCCGAAGTTTAACACCTTTTCTGCATAATTCCCGCCTTTTGGGGTACCATATTTCCAGGAAAAGGTGAGGTTTCAGGGTTTTTTCTAAGAAGGTGCACAATTAGGAATACTTTATATTTAAAATATTTGAAATCTGAAACTTCACTATTTTGGTATTTATGTGCTTTTGAAATTCTTGATTTCTTCATTTTTGGGCCAGTTTGGAACTCAATATCTCTGATGAGCATGTATGGATTTTTTTTATAGTCAGGGCAAATGAAGCAATATATGATGGCAAGCTATGGTAAAAATTTTAATTTTGATATTAGCATGAGGGCATAGTTATGCTGAGCTGAAAGCTGTAAATAAATCTTGTAAATGATTATAATACGTTCCAGTGATAAACTATGTATTTTTAATATATGACCATCTACATTAGTGGATAACTATGATCGTCAACTTTTACCATATAAAGGCTTTGATGTTTTATATGTACAACATTTAAAAAAGTCATTCAAATCCGAGTAGTTTCAACCGGTTCTGAAATAAAAACGACGGGTGTTTTCTTCAGTTTTGGGCAACTTTGGACCTCAATATCTCTGATGGACGCTGATAGACTTTTGTTATATTATGTGCATATGAAGCAGTATATAATCGTTAACTGCGGTAAAAATTTTAACTTTGATATTAGCGTGAGGACAGAGTTTTGCCCAGTTGAAGACTGTAAATATAAACCATCTCCATTAATAATTTCTGAGTAAATGTACTTTGTTCTAATGCTAACAGAGGTTTTGGTAAAGTAAAATTATTATTATTACTTTACTATTATTATGTAGTTATATGCTATTAATAAAACTCCTTACAGTGGTAACTAAAGTTATTAATATAATAAGATTGCTTTTTCCATGTATTTTTTTCCGTGGTCAATTTTCCTCTCAATCTGTGTATGACAGCTAACATGAGCACAACTCTATACTCACGCTAATATCAAAGGTAAGATTTTGACTACAGTTTGCCATTATATATTGCTTCATTTTCACGGAATATAAAAAAAATCTATACATGCTCGTCAGAGATATTAAGATCCAAACTTGCCCAAAAATGAAGAAATCAAGAATTTCAAAAGCTCATAAATACCAAAATAGTGAAGTTTCAGATTTCAAATATTTTAAATATAAAGTATTCCTAATTGTGCACCTTCTTAGAAAAAATGAACCCTGAAACCTCACCTTTTCCTGGAAATATGGTACCCTAAAAAACGGGAATTTTGCAGAAAAGGTGTTAAACTTTGTGTGAAATTGCACCCAAAAAGAAGCATCTTACAAAATTTATGTTTAGAACAACAAATGTAGTTCAAAGTGTGAACAATACAACGATTTTTAGCACACGTCTCTACGCCTAACCGTTCTTGAGATATTGAGATTTTCGTTTACATAGAAAACTGCAAGAAATTTCGTGCGCCACGAAACAACTATGGCTGCCATATTTAAACCAAAAGGAATAAAAATAAATTAATAGTGGTTTCGAACTACCAATACATAGGTGTGATAACACACAAAAAATTATCCTGTTCTGAGATGGTCGAGCAACCACTACTGGTCCACTTGGAAGACCTTTAGGTTTTTCGAGTTTCACCGCATTTCCCGATCTGAGCGTCAATTTCCAATTTGTAAAGGTTTTAGTGTTTTATATTTACAAGATTTTAAAAAAGAATCATGAAAATCCGAGTAGTTTTAACCGGTTCCGAGATAAAAACGTAAGGTTACTCCACTACTAGTATCTCTGCACTAAATCTTACATAAATTGATTAGAAGAAATAAAGAAATAATAAGCTTGGCTCTAGTTCTATTGTCACCCAGTGTGTTCTCTGCTACTGCTGCTTGTGTTTACTAAAGTAAAAGGCAGCTCGTATTTCTTATGATTCATGAATCTTTCATTATAAATGATATTTTTTTATTTTAGGTCTTGAAGTAGGAAATGCTGATGAAGGTATTCATATGTAGAAATATATACTAATCATCACGTAAATAAAATTAATGCTTGTAATAAGTGTTACAAATATTTTAATTTAATCTAGGTTTGGAATTGGCAACACCTGTATTAGAACAACCACCACCATTTAATCAAGGAAACTATGTGCATCCTCATTTACTACAAATGAGTATGTCCTGGTTATTAGCAGGCGCACTTCCACCTTTTTATTCTCGTCCACAAAGGGCTAATTCTCCCAGTAATAGTGGTGTTGGTAAAGTGAACTATTTTTAATTGTAATTTTTATAAAACTAATAACATATTTACATTAACAGGTTTGTCAAGCCCAGCTTTTATAATGAGATTACTGTGTGCTGTGCCATCACATTGGATTAATCTTTATGACTCTGACGATATGGGTTTAGGTGCTAACCGATTTATGCACCACGTTTTGGCGTATAAAGGTGCCACTTTATGTTTGTTTAAAGTTGACGGTGGTTCTATATTCTGTATAGGATGTCCAAATGAATGGAAAGAATCACATTTGTATTGGGGCGGGGAAGATGCTGTTTTATTTCAGTTGTATCCAAAGTAAGCAGATTATCTAATATAACATTTTAGTTTTCTTAATGCTATTGCAATTAAAAATACATATAACATACTATATTTTGCACCAGAAGTTAGACAGTAAAGGTTGATTCTCACTTGCGTTACACTCAGCTCGGCGATGCAACGCGACACAGCAATGTAAAATGTCAAAATGCTGGTAGGTATTCTCATCATATCCGACAAGTAGCCACGCGATACTACACTAGTGAAAGTCCACACAATTGTTGTTCGCCTTCGAGTGAAAATCAATTTTTTTTCTTAAAAATGTCTAGCTATTCATCGAGTACTGATGACGTGTTCGTGTTAGTTATGTGCCACGAATGTGCAAAATTAGAAAGGAAAGCATCACAAAAAACATATTGGGTACACCACATACTTAGATGAAGATTACAGGAAGGTGAATTGCATACTCTTTAAAAGATTACAAGAGGATGTACAGGGTGATCCACTTAACTTTCCCCCCCTACTTTTCTCTGTTATTTCTGTAGTTACAAAAAAATTATTTTAACAAAAGTTGTAGGGTTTTTTCTAAAGTTTTTAAATATGACATCAAAAAAAGAATTGAAAAATAAATGCCGAAGTTATATATATATATATATATATATATATATATATATATATATATATGTATATATATATATATATATAAATTGAATTTTTTTAAAGGAGCACCCTGTATTTTATTGCCTTGTTCGACGTAGAATTTCAGTCTGATTTCAACAATATAGAACACATAGTATTTACTTCTAATACTTTCCAAATTATTTACGTTTAAATATATAAATAAATAATATTAAATAATAACACTTAACAATAATTTTGCATTTTTACAGTATAACTCACTAAATTCACTAATGCCCATTTATTTTATTGGTAGAAATGTCAAAGTAACAATTCAAAGTAAATGTTTTTAAAATCACAGCATACTCGATTGAATATGCAATAGTGTGTAATTTATATATTTAAAAGCAAATATTACGAAAAATTGTAAAAGTAAGTAGTATATATTCTATATTGTTGACTGAAATTCTACGTCTAACAAGGCAATAAAATACAGGGTGTTCCATTTAAAAAATTCAATTTATATATATAACTTCAGCATTTATTTTTCAATTGTTTTTTGGATGTCATATTTAAAAGCTTTACAAAAAGCCCTACAACTTTTGTTAGAATAATTTTTTTGTAACTACAGAAATAACAGAGAAAAGTAAGGGGGGAAAGTTAAGTGGATCACCCTGTACAAACACCATGCACGCTGTTGAAAAAATGCTCACGGAACAAAAGGGAACGTGCAGCGCAAGTGAGAACGTATTCATTTAAAACAATGAAATATTTATTTAGCAACACTTTGCATTGCGTCGTTGAGCTGAGTGTAGCTCAAGAGAGAATCGTCCTTAACCCTTCAAAAGTACAAACAAAACACACAATACAACCTAAATGCAATGTGCTTGAAATAGACGTCTTCTCTATTATTTATTGCATTAAAAACATAGTAGTTAAGAAGGAATACTGGGATTCTAAACGTACGTTGTATGACTTGATGCCAGGATGAATCACCACCATTATTTGTACTAAATGAGGGATCACAAAAAAAATAAAGAACCACATTATCTTTAATGTTATCTGAAAAAAAAAAGTTAAGGTAGAAAGTCACCCAAATCTAAAGTCAAGCTAGCTGCTGTATATACAGATATAGAAAAACAGGTAGGAAGTACGTACGAGACCATATGTATGATAAGGAACTCGCTAATAAAATAAAGAAGGGTTTATTTCGGGCTTATTCGGGTTTATTCGTCACGCCTTTGTTCTTCTTAGTTTGTTAGTGGGGGAACATTCGAGCATTAAAGTTGTTTAGTAAATCACAAACCGAGCGTTGGTGTAGTTCCCCAACCCCACTAACACAAACTAAACAAGAAAAGCAAAGGCGGGGCCCGATATAAACCCTTCTTTATTTTACTAGCGCGTTCCTTATCATACATACATATGGTTTCGCAGATACTTCCTTCTTGTTTTTCCACACCTGTATGTATAAAATAAACAAATTTTAATTTACATATGAACATAATTATTTGTTTGATCACACACAAAAATTGTCACTTTATGTCAGAAAACAAATTAATAATGACAACATCGTTCATGTATTACTTCAGTAATGTATCCGGTTACAGCTAGAATACAATTTTATAATCGACATATCTCAATAACTAAGAGGTAAACCGCAGTTTTTTTCAACGTCAATATAAAATTCAATTTTTAAACTATTGTTACTTATAGTTTTTCATGTGCATGGTGAGTTGTTTAAAAATAAAACTTTCAAGCTGTTCTTGGGCATACTGTGTTAACTCATACATCAGTGGATTTGAGTGCAACTTTGTTAATCGTTTTCTCGGTACGTAGGTGTTGAAATGCTTTTTTCGGGTATCAGTCGAAAGAGGAACATTGAATTTAGCAAATCATACTTAAATTATGTAATTCTTGAGTTGTAAGGTTTGGGTGGCTTTCTACCTTAAATCTTAACAGACAAATAACCTTTTCAATACAATTTACAATTGTCGGCATAGCTCTTAAAACTTTGTGTTTTCTGGTTTTTATTACTGCCAATAATCTTTTACTTCACAAATTGTTTTAATTGAATAGAAATATTGAATACAGTGATTGGCAAAAAGTATGCACCATAATTTTTTTATTTTCGATTTCTAGAATAAATATAATTTCTAGAAAAAAAAGCTGAAACTTTTACAAAAAAAGTTTCTGCTTCTTCAAAAACCATAAAAAATAGCATAACATTCACCTAAAATTTTAAACATTAAACATTAAGTGGTTAAACATTAACTTGACTTTTATTTTATACAATTCACATTTTATACATTGTATGTGCAATAGAGGTCACTATGATTGTTTAAATAGCTGATACACAAAAAACGAATTTCAACATAAAAAACACTAAAATACAAATTTCAAATAACATACCTTTCACCATTGACAAATTATTTACTAAACTCAAAGATAACGTTTTGTTTACAAACTTATGTAACGACATTTACAAACTTGACTGCTTACATTGTGACAAAATGTACATTGGCAAAGCAGTCAAAAACTAAACCAACATGTAAGTGAACACTTACTAAAACCAAAATCAACTAATGATTCAGATCACATCACAAGTTGACCATAAAAACGATAAAATTATAATATTATTTTATACAGGGTGTAACTAATATAACTAGAAACCTTGTAATGGGTGGTAGCTGTAATGATTTAGAACATATTTTCCTTATCAACATGTGGACATTTTCTGCTAGTTTTTGGAAAATTGCATTTTAAATTTTAAGTATGCCCCTGTTGTAGGCATTTTAAATTAAAAATACTAAAAAAGCAAAAAAAAACATTTTTTTTTCTTGTTTCGTTATATCCAATGGAATTTTATCAGTTTTCTCCTAAATTTGTACCTTTTTTTTATCTGCTTTTCTCATAGTTAAAATTGTACAAAACTTAAAGGTAAACCCCCGCACTAAAAATATCCAGTAGGCTTGATATAAAATTACATTCACATTACATTATAAGTTACTATTGTTGTGTATAGGGATTTACCTTTAATTTTTGTACAATTTTAACTATCAGAAAAGCAAATGAAAAAAACGAAATAAAACTAATAATGATTGTAATAATAATTAAATTCAAGTTCTAAAAATAATAAATAGTGGGTCATTCCATATGAAATCATCAAATTTTAAAAAATTGGTTGCTATACCATTTTTGATTTTGATGAAAAAGGGCTAGCTTGTTACCCTAGCCTTTAGATGAAAGAAAATATATTTTTTAAATTTTTACTTGCAACTGTTTGATAATGGCAGCCATTTTTCATCAGCGGTGTCAACAAATTTTACCAATTTCAGAGGTTTATACATTTTTTATTTTGTCCTGCTTCACATTGTAATGACCCGTGGTCCTACCCACTAGATGATCACGGCCTAAGTTACTCTACCCACGTAAATTTTAAATATTTAACAAAACAGAGGTTGGAACAGCACTACCAACCTTACAAATGACAAATTTTATGATGGTAACAAAAAGAACAAACTGGATCCTACGTTGTGATTATTTTGTATAACATGTAACCATAGTTGATAACGATTGATCTACTTCATACGGACGAAAGAAGAGGGATAAACACAAATAAAAGAACACATAAATATGATTGTAATATTTTATTAATTTATTCTTAACCTTGAGCGAGGAGGAGTGGATTTAAACTGACAGACTAAAAATGAAAGGCTAGTTTTTTAAAAATCTTGAAATTATGCTAAGACAGATTAAAAACGTCAAAGCTTCAAGTTCAGTAGGTGATCAAATTATTTTGTTCAGTTGCAATGAATTTTTGATGACATTGAACAATACTGATCAATAAATCAATTTTTAGAAATTGATAATTTTTAAGTTATTTTCAGTTTTCAGTTGCCATTACATGTTGATGTTTTAGTGTAAGCTTTAAGGCAGTTGGTTAAATTACAATGTAACGTAAAGGTTAGAGATTATACGGATCTCTTTATTCGTTTTCGGGAAGCATCGGATCACGCCAATAAAGTTGTGTGTTCATACAAGGTATTTATAAATAGTTAAAACGTAAATATGTCATTGACCTAAATCATCAAAAGTAAGTCAAATTGAGTCAAGCATATGGAGTTACGGATAAACTAGAAAAGGTAAACGTGCCAGCTTAAAATGAATACACAAGAACTACTGAACAAAAGTTATATCATATTTGACATAGCAACAAATACTTTGTGATCATACATATATAATAAAAATATCAGAAAACAACTTTTGTAAGACATTAGTTTTCTGTCTGTAACTGGAACACATACCTAGATAAGCAAGCAAGAGCAATAGGCACAAACAAAAACCAGCTGTTTGCAAGCATGACTGGTGTAATTGATCTACACGATTCAATTTTCAATGGGTAGTTCGTAAGGTCGGTAAGATCTGGGTTACGAGGGGGCCAAACATGAATTACTCCCCTTCCGATCACTCTGTTGTTAAATCATGCGCCGTTAATTTCTTCTAAAACTACAGGATATCGTGTCCTAGAAAATTCAGGTACATGGCACCCGTTAAATGACCTTCAGAAAAATGAGGATCGATGATAAAATCTCCTAGTACAGCACACCAAGTATTATCAATATTCTTTGAAAATGTATTTCCCTAATCCAGTGGCATTTTCTTCAGTATAATAGTGACAATTCTGTTAAGAACACCATTATTATTAAAATTAGCTTCATCAAAAAATAATACATGGTTTAATAAATCAGGGTCAGCAGTTAATTGATCACTCAAAAATTGGCAAAATGTCGGATTCTTACTGCAGTCATGAGAACTGCCCATTTTCCCTAAAATTTATTACTTTTTGAAGAATGTATGCTGGAATCTCCATCCACTCTCTTTGTAGGATTTTCCAAAGTTCTGGCCGTGCAGTAGGTTTAGGACATTTGGTTCTGATTCGCCTATCAAGCGCTTCCCACAATAATTCGATAGGGTTCAAATAGGGCGATTGGGGCGGCCATGTTATAATTTCTAGGATACCTTCATCTGCTTGAGCCTGAAGCTACCCGTTGCACAAAGCAGAGGTGTGTTTAGAGTCGTTATCTTGCATCATTTTCGAAATTATGACCAATCAAACGTAGACCTGACAGAATAGCGTGTTGTTCGAGGATGTCTCTGTAATTTTCTTACATTATTCCATCTATCTTAACTAAATCGCCTGTTCCAGCGAATGAAAACCCCCGTGCTTAACTGTTGGTGCCGCCTTTGTTGCCGTTTTATCAATGGTTAAAAATTTCCCCCTCGTGGCATTGCCACACTTTCACAACCACACACTGTCTACAAAAATAATTCTTTAGTCTTTAACGATCTTCACTCGAACACTTCTAAAACATTATAGTTATAGTTTTCAATGAAATTTGGGATTGTGGGAGATGCTAAAGTGTATTTATACCTGTTTTAAACAATTCCCAGAACGTATTGTTTACCGGCCGTGCATTCAGGTGTGAACAACAGCTTTTAAATAATATTGCAATTTTTAGAATTTTACTTGCAGGTGTTGTAAAAATAGTAATACTTGCAAAATATTTATAAAAGCATATTGAAAAATCTTGAAAAGGTTTAGCATTTACCAATATTTGAACAGCAAAAGTCTTGAGATGCAGAAGTTTTTGTTATTATTCATTCTATGGATTTTAACTAAGTGTCCGAACTTCCGTGAGCAGCAGTGTACATGTGTGTGGTTTAACTGTGCTGAAACAGTACTGTATTTTTGTATCATTTTTATATAAATACTAAATAGTTGCAGAACGAATCATCTGAGTTTTCATTATTTCTTATGGGGAAATTCGCTTTGATATACGAGTGCTTTAGATTACGAGTACATTTCCGGAACGAATTATGCTCGCAAACCAAGGTACCATTGTATTTGCATTTCCAATGTTTGTCTTGTCTGATACATTTTTTAGGTACAAACTATTTTTTATTAAAAGTCGTTCTTTTGTGAAAAATGCCCTTTTAAACCTTCTAAGGCAAAGATATCCTCCAAAAAGGGACTTTTGCTCCCAACATTAAGTACAATGCTTTACGCAATAGTTGATTGGAGATGATGTCACAACTTCCACTGCATCAGTACACAACAAACACCATTCTTCTTAGAATTACGATTAAAATGGAAAAATATCTTCATTAAAAAATCGATTTCTATTTCTTACTGCTTCCTTTAATCATCGTTTATAAGAAATTAAATCTTAATATTAAAAAATAATTTTTTTTATTTCGAATATTTAAATTATATATCATAACAGCTGCACATTCAGTATGAACCATAAAAGAAATATACATGTTCTTATTTTATTACAGATTCCTATTGTTAGAAAAAGGTTCAAAAATTTTGTACCTGAACACTAGTATACGTGGTTATCCTCAAGGTTTACGAGTAGGAAAAGATCCACGTAGTCCAATTATTTCAATTAACGCTGGTTTCGAAAAGGTTTATATGTCCATACAAAATAGTTTTTTATAATTGCCATTGTTATTATAGATGGAGTATCGTAAAATCCCCTACAGTCTTGAATGTATAGAAGTGTGGGGTTGTGGAGACCAGGCAAGCAGAGAAGCACAATTAGATATTAAGAAATGGGAAGTAAAAGAAGCTGAACGACAACGTTGTGTTAAATTAAGTGCAACCGATTGGCTTGATCATCCAGATCGTTATCTTTTAGAACTTGCAGGAAGGCCACAGTACAATAATCAAAATCCTCCATCCTAGTTTTTGCTAATAAAAATATTGTCAATGTAATAGTAATGTAGGTAGTACTTCCTTGTATTTACAAGGAAAAAGTTCAATGTGAGAAAGCCAAAATCATAATTGAATATACGTAAAATATGCACCTAGACAAAACAAAATCATAGATGCATTCAAAAGTTGCCAATGCACAGTCCTTAAATGAACATTTAAATATCTGGGTGCATGCATAAAAACTAAAAGAATTCAAAGTTTCCGATTTATTAAAAACAAACTACAGCAAAAACTAATACCTTATAACATAAAAGCTATAATAAAAAATAAGGCATGGTTTCCAACCATGCACCACTTTTATAACTATTTATAAATTTGTAGGACTACAAACAAAGAAAAGACAAATTACATTAGAACAATTTTTGAACCAACCAATCTGACTTTATTTACGAAAAATGTTCGTAGTATGTAGCCACTCAGTTATACTTTTGTTCACTGCTGTTTCTTTATATTGCTAATACACATGAAATGATCTTTTAAATACTTTAAAATGACACCTGTCTACTAAATAGCAAAATTACTTGCAAATATGGTAGTTTACCTGCTATAAACATTTGTTACAAGTGGCCTTGCATGAGCTTTTTTTTAGGTGGGCAATTTATTTTACTTTTAATTTATGAACATAACATAATTTTATGATTGATGGTGTATATTTCACATATATTCAATTTTAATTTGGGTTTCCTGACCTTGAACGTTTCCTTTGTTAGTTTTGTCGAACATTAATACTTAATAATTTAGCTATTTTTGTAATGTAATGTTTGCCTTTTTTTTATTAGTTTTCATAGGAAATCTGGTGCTTTAAAATGTGCCTCTTAAAAACAAAAGGTTATTGTACTTACATTTAACATTAACATTCCATATTTTCTTTTTAAATACTATTTGATATTTTTAATTTCTTATCTTGATAATAGCTGGCTTACTATCTGTTTTTTAAATGTTAACAGAAATGCTCATAATGTGTAGTCTTAATATCGTTAATGGTTATAAAATTTATCGACAAAAGTATTAAGTACCATTATTTATTTTATTTACATGTTATTTTACATGTTTTCCACAATGTTATGTAGACTTAAAGAAAAGAATTGAAAACTTTAAGGTGAATTGAATAAATTTAAAAGGCTGTTGTATGTTATTTTTATATTACATTATTGTTTTTAGACAATCAATAAAATGTTTAAATACATTTTTAAGTTTTAATTATAATTTATATAAACTTTCAATATGTAAAATTTAAAAATTCTATGTATAAGTGGTCTGCAATATTCTGAAACACTTCATTTCACTCTATGCAATCGAAAATGAAAGCGAAATAGATAACTCTGTGATGAAAGTTTTCAAGTTTACATTAGGTATGTGTTATATAATAATAACAATTAAGGTCACTGAAACTGGAACCCTGGTTATATTTATTGTTGGAAGGATGACTGTTGTTGCTGCTGTTCTTGTGGACTAAATCTTGCAAAGCACAATAAATTTCAAATTTGGACCCGTCATTCTCTAGGTTGCTTACTACATCTTTTAATAAATCTCCACCTCTCTATTTTTGCACTGAAACAAGAAGGAAAAGTAATCCTAAACAGCAATTGATGTGATAGGGATTGCAAAAAAATACTTACATATTTAAATCCTTTGGCATAAGTGTATGATGGATGATTCTTTTTATTACTATTCCAATTTTTTCTGTACAAGTATGAAAACATTTTTCGTGTAACGTGGACTATCAACAAAAATATGCAAAACCGCGTTTTGAAAATACAGTTGGTAAACAGGTTTATTTAGGTTATGTTGCCAATGGTAACTAAAAAAAATGGCAAATACACCAATATTCTGGTCATAATTATCGATTATTTTTTTTACCGACCACTTCCAACTTCCCCGGAGACTATAGATGGCAATACCTACAACATCGTCGCTTAGCTTCTAATGTTAGATTGTAAGTTGACACTTGTCAGCAATATGTTATTTAAATAACCTATAATATTACTGATTTTGTGCACCAAAATGTTTCTCTTAGGACAAAATTTTCATTATTGAGAGTTAACAAGTGCTTAAAAACTCATTGGATCAGCTTATCTTAAACTGAACATACTGTTGTGATATAGGCAGCCCGCATAACAAGTATGCATGATGTGTTGCACATCTTCCAGGCGAAAGGATTTTATAATTTTTTTTATTTTAAAAACAATAAAATTTTGCATTAAATATGTTGGAAATACACATTACAACACTGTGAGATGGAAAGTGATAAGTTTTAAACAGATTCTTCACTTGAATTTCACAAACTCAATTTTAAGATGAACGATTTTTTGTCGGTTGATTTTTTCAGACTTAGATATTTAGAAGCCATTTTATGGCATGTTTTACATGAAAATTATTAAAGGCATAGGTGAGAAGGTATACACAAGTATTTATTACTTACAGTTTTTATTAACGAATTTCAAGAAAATGTTCTATTTCTTTGACGATTCATAATTTTTCATAGTAAATGGATATTTTTCAATGTTATTTGAATTCCTAAGTAAAATATTTTACTGCAATATTGTTAACCAAGTTCTAGGGTGCATTTGACACTAGAATGTTAAAGTGGTAAACTTTTTGTAGAGAAGGTTTTAGGCTTTTGAAATCCCAAAATTGTAACGTTTCAGCAGGGTCTGCTAGAATGTTAAAATTTAGTTTATATTCATAATTTTGGTGTCAAAAATTATGTAATTTTTGTTTTATAGGATCTTAGGATTAATCTTGTGATAAGAAAAGGATGTAGCAAGATGTTAAAATGTTTTTATTTGAATTTTTGTGAAGTAATGTTTGTAAGAAAATTCAAGATGGTTGTCAACGAATCCTAACTCTAAATTTGCATTTTGCCATATTAGGTATCAAAATAAAGGAAAAACTCTCATCTTTCATTTTATTACATTTATTTAAACAATTCATTGAATTGTTTATCGACAATTTGGTTAGAAAGGTTTTTGGTGGGAAAAATGTTCTTTTGTTTCTAGTAACTTACTAAATTATTCTAGTTCCAAACTAGGAAAATCACTAGTGATTAGCAACTGTTTTCCAATTATTATAAAAACGGCACGAAAATTTGGTTACTCTCTCTTGAATTTCCATACAGAGCAGAAGTCATGTCAGTTTGTATATTATTTTGATAAAACTTGGAGGTTATGTTGGTGAATTTTACGTCACTTAACTGTCAACAAAGTGAGGTTATGAAAAATGTCATCTTGTTTTTAAAAATGTTTTATAAGTTCTTAATAATTTAATTAATAATTATTATAATGAACAATCAAAGCGAACTAAAAGTGAGAAATTTATTGGAGAATTTTATTTTGAATGGAACGAATTAAAGGAAGGTAATGGAATCTTGTTGCAAATAACCGCATTAATTTATGTACTCACGTCATGGAAGATACATGTTGCCTCTTTAATAATTATAATTATCTTCATAAATCACAAATAAAATCAATTTGAAGGATGATATGGAATGTGCACATTTTGTCAACAAATAAGCAGGTAATTTTACCAACTATAACAAGAATCAGCTAGTCTTCAAGTTAAGATGATTAATTTTTTTTGTGTGGCACAAATAATTTTAAAATTTAAAATAATTTTCAATTTTTAATTTAGTAGTAATTTAAGATTGATGGATTGATCAAATAAGAATTAAAAAAATCAAAGAGAATTAGAATCTCTTAATTCTTATTTTGTTAAATCTATTTGACACCAAGATTTAATTGATTTTGTTTCACGTTTGTTTAATTGATTTAAATTTAAGATGTTAATTATTATTTTCGTTTCTCGCCAATGAATTTAAAATTTTTATTTCTTTTGTGTGTTCATAAATAAAATTTATCCATTTAAATGTTTAAAAAGAAATTTCTTTGTGTATTTATTTGTGTCTGGCCCATTAACAATGTTTTACAGATTTAATTTAAATAGCTTCCTAATTAATTCGCCACCCGCCTGTTTTCGTCTCATGCATTTATGGAACTTGTTTTCCAATTTAGAAATTATAGCCGGAGAATTTACCTTTATGATAAAGGTAAGTGATATTTGGTTTGTATATTTTCGGACTGTTTTACCATGATTTTGTGTTTGTGAATTTCAACAATAACAAATTTATTTTGGAATTTATAACCTTTCATCTTTTATCAAGTGTTGGAGGGTTTATTATTCCCAACAATAAATATTAATTCAGCCTCCTCATCTCAATATATCATATCAATACGTTTTTGCAGAAATAAACATCCTGAAAAATCTAATTATGCCAAACACCTTTTAGAACAAAATCACACAATGACTCCTCAAAATAACATTAAATTCCTACATTTTTGTAATAACAAACGCAAATTAGACATTTTAGAAGCTTTTGAGATATACAAACACAAACTCAGGGTACATGTAATGAATGAACAGATTGAGCTCAGTAATTCTCTGTTACTGGAAGTGTTAAGATATTTAATTATGATTATTTTTATCTAAGTTACCTATTTTTTATCTTAGCAACGTGTTTGTTTATATCTATATTACCTTTGATAATGACAGCTTAGCTGTCGAAACAATATTGTCGAGTTATAATTTAATAAATACTGTGAAACTTTATATTAATCTTTATTTATTCCACAATTTTGTTTTGCTTAAATCTCGAGAACCGTAGCTCCATATTTGGTGATACTTGAGTGGATGGTCCGAACAGGGGGTGTGCGGTTTCTGGTACGCCACCACCCCCTCCAACAAAAAGGGGAGGAGATATTGCAAAAAATTAGTTGAGGCCTTATGCGCCAAAAAATCGGAAAGTGACGCTATCGTCGTTCCCGCTTATCGTTTTGAGCTTTAGAAAATTTTGTTTCGTTCCATATGCGTTGGGTAGGTGGTGGGAGGCTGGAGGTTTTTTGCGATATATCGCCATGGAAATCGTCGGCTGGTTAGCCTGGCCGGGCCTATTTACGGATGCCCCGAAATTAATCTTGTCCAAATTACAGTAGAGTAGCTAGAGGGGCGGCAATTTCCGATTTTTTCAAAATTCAAATTGCCATAGCTCGGAGACAGGGCGTAGGGAGACGCAGTTGTCGGCATTTGGCGTGGCATGAGCCCGTAAGCAACCGCACAAGTAACAATTGTCGCTAAAAGACGATCGTCATGGGGAATTTCATTTTTCAAAAAGTGCCGCAGTGTTGCGAAATACCTCGAAATCGTTTGGAACATCGACTTGATATTACAGTGGGCGGTGTAAGATTAGTCCCTCCACCTAACGGACCCGGTTTAGTCCGATTCGCTTTTGTTTCGCTTCCCCCACCCTTAAAAACTCGTCTTCGGCATTCTCTCGAGAACGGATCGACGTGGGGTTTCACCGCAGGATAAGGTTTGCGACGGGCCATAAGATATTGGCAACCCTCGATCGTTTGTAGGCACAGTTGTGGCAAAACCCCGTTTACCCAACTTCGGAAGACCGTAACGTCCTTATTTACAGACCTATAACTGGGAAACTTATACTAGACGACCGCCCGGTGTGTCATCTACGAAAAAGTTCATATGTCTCTTCCGCGACGAATGCCATCTTCAGGGTCAGAAAGCGGAAAAACCTAAACGTGGTCAATAACAGCCTTAATTCTTGTGGTCGCTCGATCGAATTCGTAACCCAGTGATAGTGCCAGTTTGGAAAAACTGATTCCGGAAAGAAATCTCGACTTTGCAAAACGTCTGGTCGGGAGGGGGGAAAATAGTTTTTGCACGAATTCACAGCCAACGAAATAAGTGTCGGGAGGTCAAAGTTGAGGTTTTGGCCATTTTTAAAAATTTCTTTTGTTCGTATTTCGGCGAGCTTTTCATAGGTTTTCTCGTTTTTGGATGGATTGTGTTGATGAAGATCCGACACTTTCCGGCACCACAACCACCCCCCCCCCTAAAATGAAAGAAAAATAAAATACCGAATAAAATAAATAAAAATACCGAAAGAATGTCGTAAATATCACGAAATTTTAGGAAAGACGGGAATACGTTAGGAAATACCGGAAATTTAGGAATACGGAAATAACTGCAGATATTTCCGTATTCCCGGGAATACGTGTACAAAATTTGTTTAGTGAGATGCTCCTCGTAAAATACCAAGTAATTATTTTAAATGGCTGTCATCTGCCTTCACACAGCATTTGAGATAGTTTGATGACTTGTGTATTGTAGCATTCCTACATTGGAAACTTGGACACTGCATATGGACAACGAATTTTTTTAGTGACTTAATACTTTTTGTCTTTTAGATCAAATCATGCTCTCCAAAAGGAACCAAAATTTGTAGTCCTGCACATTCAGATTTGAGCTTCAGAGGGTCAGTTCTCATATCTGTTGAAGCCCGGTATGTTGTTTTTGATAAATGTTTGTGATGATTTTGCTTATAGTCTGGCAAGGTCTTGCACAAGGGCTTCAAAATGCACTTCAAGCACTATGGCCGATGTTTTCATTTCTTTTGCAGATAAATGCATGTCTGCAGTGACCTCATCTAAGTGCAACAGTTATAGAATAGTGACCTCTCTAAATTTTCGGGACAAGTTGGCAAGCTGCCGTAGACGGCCGGAACATGGGAACATTTTTCTATACTGAGAATTTTCTCATCTGTGCACAACATCTTTTGGCACTTTCCATCAGCGTACCGAGCCAAAAGCTGTTACAAGCTACCCTTTTTTTTCTTCAAGTCAGCGGTACACAAGTGCCTGAGGGGTATGTAAGCACCTAACTCTAAATTTTGTTTTATGATACGAGATATTGACAGTCTTCATATCAGCATCTTATGCAACATAATCTTTTGGTTTTGGAGTGAATTCCAGTCGATTCGGCCCTTAGCAGCTTTATAATTGTTTGTGACGTACAGTCTGGGACTTTAAAAATGATTTGGTCGAATTTTTAGCTACATGCAACACATCTTACAAAATTAGACGAAAAACAAAATAATATAAAAATTGTACACGAAAACAATAATATAAAATAAACGAAAGTGATATCTTATTAAAGAAAATATACACAGTATCTGTAATCTCTTCAGTCATGTGTCTCCGTAGCGCAATGGGGAATAATGCGGTAAACTCTTCGATAGATTTTTTTTTTTATATCTGCATATCGATACCTGTATATTGCAGATTAATATTTTAATTCTAGGATATGGTTAATTAAATTTTTAATAGCCTATAAATTGTAAATTGCTTATAAGTATAAAAATTCTTAAAAGTTTTTTTCTTAAACTTTAAAAGATGAGTCAGATGTTTAGCAAATACTGGCAAATATTGGAGGTTTTACAATGGAATTTCTAAAATAATAAAATTTGCCTTGAAATGTAGGGGATACAATCCTCGTTGCAAGCATCTGTTTTAAAATATCCGACGTAAAGAGGCAAATCGAATTTTATTTTTGGGAATTCAACTTGCATTCGAGTATTATTTCTTCATTAATGCTGATGTGTGATGTTTGAAACAAGGAAAGACTGAAATTGAAACTTTGCACAGAGTATAACAGTTATGTTGCTATAATTTAAAAATAAATACATGATTTTGTGAATAATTTTAAGAATTTTGTTTTGAGACATTAAGCATATAATTACGTTCGCTTTAATGAAATACTACCAGACATATTATTATCATTGAATATTTGAAATTGTCTTAGCTGAAGTTTGGGTAGACAACTACACGAATTTCATACGGAAATTACGGGAAATATCTCGCATTGAGGTCCTTTAAACTAATTTGAAGAATCTTAAATATTTCACAAACCTCGATACTATAAATGAATTTGAATGATTGGACCTACCTATACAAAATCAGTTTTTGTTAAATCAAGTAGTTTTTGTAGTATGATATGTTAAAAACAATAATAAAGGAAATGTATCTACGAGGGACGTTTGATAATGATTGAGCCTGACATACAAGCAGTAGTTTGTTAAAAATTGTTGTTGCTGTGACAAACTTGCATATGTTTTAATACGTCATATATGAATTTCCATAAAAGATAAAGGCAGTACGTATCAAATAATAGTCAAGTGAATGCGACTATGCCAGACAAAAAGTGAAATGTTGTCGAAATTAGAATATTTCTGCTATTAAATATTTCGTGAAAAAGGTAAAAAGAGCTAAGGATATTTTTGAAAATTTGTCAAAAGCTTACTCTAACCCTGCACCATCATATAGGTCATTCCGTGTCAAATCATCTAGAAAATAGGTGATTACTGCTCGACTATCTTAGATTTTTCTCATATTTTTTCAGATTGCTAGTGGTGAGTAGAGGTAAGATTTCATCCAAAAATTCTGAGAAAATTAATTTTGCCTCTACTCTCCACTAGCAATCTGAAGAAAAATTATGAGAAAAACCTGAGATGGTTGGGCAGACCACCTAGGTGATTTCACACCCATATGCTACAGTTAAACGTTCTGGTCGTCTATTCCAGAAAGAGCGAGAATCCAATGAAGACGACGATCATGCTGAAAGGCCAGTTAGTGCAGTCACAGAAGAAACTGTGAAAAAAGTAGAGGACGTCGTACTTCAAGATTCCACTTCGGGTTAGGGAGGTAGCAGAGACAGTATAGAACGGATACATGCAATTATTCACAACCATTTACGTATGTCTAAGATAAGCGCACGCTGGGTACCTAAAATGCATACACCCTTCGATAATCAGTGCCGTATGGAATGTTCGCAGCAATTCGTTGATCTATGCGCGTACAATCTTGATGAAATTATTCGGCGCATAATAATCGTCGATGAAACCGGAATCTACGAATACAATCCAGAATCAAAACTTGAATCGATGCAATGGTTGAAAAACGGAGAAACTGCACCACGAAGATTTACGAGCCAAAGGGTGCAGGCAAAGCTAATGGGTACAATATTTTGGGATGCTCAGGGTGTTCTCCTAATCGATTATATCCAGAAATGATCCGCAATGAATGCTGCTTATTATGCAAATTTTAACGTTAACTACAACAAATAGTTCTGGAGAAACGAAGAGATAAATGCCGACGTGGTATCTTGTTCCTGCAAGACAACGCGTCGAGTCATAACGCTAGTTTCCAAGCAAGCTGTGATCAATCATCAAGAAATCAAACACCCTCCATATAACTCTGATTTGACTTCAAATAATTCTTTCCTTTTTCCTAATTTGAAAAAGGATATTCGCGGAAAGAGTTTTTATCCGAAGAGAAAATGGTGTCGGCTGCAAATCAAGATTTTGTAGACAAATCTTCTAAATACTTTTTTAATGGTTTAGAATTGTTATATATTTGTTGTCTAAAGTGCATTAATGTTCAAGAAGATTATATTGAAAAATAAATATATTATTTAAATCAAAAACGTTTTTCTTATGCATTAGGCTCAAGTATTATCAAACATCCCTCGTATATTAACAAAAGTATGTTTTTCAAAAAATATGCAGTTACCCGAGCAGAACTTTGTTATGGCAAACCCTAAAACGATCTGGGCCGGGTCAGGTTCTACTACGGCATGCGCTATTAAGGAATTTATATGTGGCCCTGATCAGGTTCCAATATGGACTGACCTATAAGGCTGTTCCCTATCAGGCTGGGATATGGACAACCGGGTTACAACCTTTAGTACGGCATGCCATATTTTAACTAATCCCACTCTGATATGGCGTGCTTGATCTCAACCATGTTAAGGTCCAAGTGTACCCAAAAAACGTGTGTTGTTTGTTTAATAAATAATATAATGTGATAACTTTGGTTTTAAGTTAATAGTCGAGGAATGTTAAAATAGTAATTTATTCAACAAGTGCATAAAGTAGTACTTTTTTTCACGAATGGGAAGCTTGACCGCACGAGCCGCAGGCGAGTGCGGCAATCCCATGAGTGAAAAAAGACACTTTATGCATGAGTTTCATACAATATTTTTTCTATGACTGTCGGCAGTTAGAAAAAAAATGAGGTATAGTATTTACATTTTATTTTTGTATAATAACAATTACATTAAAGAACAGCAATTACGAAACAACAAATTAACAATTAAGAAGCAGATTATAATTCTTTGGTAATAGTAATATTAAAAGTACAGTTTTTGGGATTGTTAATATTAATTTTTGATCCAAGCAATTTATTTTCTGACTGATTTAGGCATATTGATTCGTGTACACTGTTGCTTGTGTTTGGAATATTCAAGTTGTTTTCATTATCATTTATGTTTGAGGTGGATGGTTGATTGAAAATATCGCTATTAGTTTCATGTCCGCGCAGAATTCTTGATGCACAATGTATGTGTCTTTGAATCTGGTATTGTTACAAGTAAAATTCCCCCTTGTCTTCAATATTGTCAATGAGTGTTTTACACAACTCGACTCTTCGGCAAGCCCCAGCAATGCCTAATATTAATGCATCCTAAAAGTTTACAAGCCGTTAAATAATGAAAGAAATTTAGCAACAATTTTACCTTAAACTTTAAATACTTCTCATCCGGCGCTTCCAGTAAGAACTTATTTATTTTGCTCCTTGAAAATGTTCGAGATTTTTTCGGTTTATACCCAACGGATTGCCGCTTTAAATAGGCTATTAGCTTTGAATATTTGCTTATATCCACATTGTTATTAATAATTAAGGTCGCCTTTAACATTGAATAGCAGGACCATAACGTTGATGATTTAAAATTTTTTTATTTTTCCTCAAAAAATTCTAATAATACTCTGTCTGTAAAGCTATGAATTCCATTTTGATTACGCCATTCCATAAATGTGTTATACTCTTTTGATAAATTTCCCTTGATTTCTCTGGCAATAAGTTAAGCGTTGCTACATTTGCTTTTTCGATAACTTCTTCCGGCGTTAATATTTCGTGTTCAGAATCTTGCTCGATTTCCACATTTAAATTAATTTAAATAAATAACTATAATATCTCACAACGTACACAAACAATCTAAATAGAAAATTTGACGTTTCTAAAGCCAAGATTGCGAGACAACTTCAATTGTTTTCAAAGCAATCTTTGATTCGGCTATTTCGGTGCATGTATTGGCAAACGCCAGAGTGAAATAATGACACGCTACCGCACTTTTTTTTACGCTTTTTACTTTTTTTCATTATTACCATAAACCGATATTTTACACACCAAAAATAATGAAATATAGTGCAGTTTTTTTAACAGGCGTAGAAAATAGTATATTATGATACGAGTTTTGTAAGGTAGATTTTCTCGCACGAACGTGTTTAGGGCACGACGAGCGCAGCGAGGAGTGCCATAAAGGAGTGAGGGCGAGAAAATCCCTTACAAACGAGGTGTCATACATTATTTTTTCTACTTTGCGCTTTTTTATAACAAAATAATGAAAGAAATGAAAATTTTTAAATCTAGGGAATTTTCCTGCAGTTGGTAACGTTTTTGTGTTAAAAGCGGCAAGGTGGCCGTGGAAAAAAAACTCAAAAACGTCATATTTTTCGATAATAAAAATCGTAAAAATGAGCGCTTCTGATGGTTTTTCGTGTACCCCCCCAGAGATACGGGCTTTGGCAGACAATATTTTGGGTAATTTGTTACCGACAAAATCGCGAGAATGTTATGAAAAAAAATATACGGAATTTCAATCGTGGCGAGCTGATAACAAGATTGGTACAATATCGGAGACAGTTTTGTTGGCATATTTTGAAGTTCAACGAAAAAAGTATAAGTCTTCAAGTTTGTGGACCCTCTACTCATATACACCTAAGGTCGTGCTTAAGTGTATATGAAAACGTGGACATCTCAAAATTTCATAAACTTCAAGCCTTTTTGAAAAGATGCTCCGAAGGGTACGCCCCAAAAAAATCAAAAATTTTAGAAGAAGATGAAATCAACAAATTTATTGACGATGCTGATGACAATATGTACATGGCTATGAAAGTAAGTATTCACAATTTTTTTTAGAATATAATGTGACATCATGATTTAAACTAAATATTGGTACATATTTTTTAGGTAATCCTAATCTTCGGCTATAGTGGGGCCCTCAGGAGGGAAGAACTGACATATAGCCTTGGTAGTGTACTGTCTGGCGTGCCGGACTTTCACCCAAGCGGCCCGGGTTCGACTCCCGGCGCTGGCAGATCTGGTTAAGGTTTTCTGCAGTTTCCCTTAGCTGTAACACAAATGTGGGATTTGCGCTGTTCCATCTATAAGTCGGCTGCAGCCGCACATTGGGCCTACATAATAATAATAATCGCCCCCTCCCTCCCGCACAAGCTTATAGCTTCTGGGGCCTTGGTTAAGGTTATGGGTTGTAGTAATTATTATTATTATCTGTCAACTGATAACATAAAGTATAATTCTGATTCCATCCTCATCAGTATTCCTAAAACAAAAAACAATGTGCCAAGGGAATTTATGATTACAGACCCAAAATGGATCAATTTAATTAAGAAATATGCCGCGTTAAGACCAAAAAAAACTACGCATACAAGATTTTTTATAACTTACAGAAACGGTCGATGTACCAACCAGCCCTATTGGTATTAATACCATGGGCAAAGTGTCCAAACATATCGCCACATTTCTCAGGACACTGTTTCAGACGATCCAGCGCCACACAATTAGCGAACCGTGGGGGAGACTTGTTGACGTTAAAGCGTCATGGTGGCTGGAAGTCTTCTGCAGTGGCAGAAGGCTATGTGGAGGCTACCCTGAAAAAGAAAGAAGAAATTGCTGACTTACTTTGGCCTCAACATGTGAACTTACCGAGTTCTCATGCTTCGGAGATGGATTCTGTTCCAACCACATCTGCAAGTGGTAGCCGGGTTCAACATAATGACCTGATGAACGAGAATTTGCGAGGTGTCTCAATTGATTCTCACGACACTTCGAATGTGATCGTTAATGTGTATAACAACTGCACATTTTATGGTCATACCTCCAGTTCCAGTTAAGACAGTTGAGTTATGTGCATTCAGTTTTGTTCATATGAAATAAAAATATAAATAAATTGTGGTGTTATTTACTGTCCTAAGAAAGTTTTACAGATACTTACCTATATGTTTTTGACAGATTAATTTGAGGTTAGAAGTTACGTATAATGTCTGACGCCTCAACTTCATTTTCAGTATGTACTACGCGGATAGCTCTTTTGATTAATAATAATCTACAACTGAAACATTATGAGTTGCGAGGTTATATTACAAATTGCAGGAAAACGTACGTGTCACCACTCAAAGTGCCATTCCACATGTTGATTTGTTGGAACATTGTAACGGTTAAACCACCACCAATTCGTGACGTTGACGTTTGACGCGTTATTTTCTTGCAATTAATCAATTTTATTTTAATATTGAGGGTAAGTTCTCGATTCGACGTCAAATTTTATTTATTCATTTAGGTAATAGGTATTTGATCATTTGGCTTATGTTATTGGTATATGACTTATGAGCAAGCGCGCCAACATAAAAAAAATAAATTGTACTGCGGTTGGTATTTTTATTATGGCACCGTTTTTGTCTAGAACGAAACTGAAAACAGTTTCGTAATAGCTTCAGTACGAACGCAAAGTAGAAAAACTTACTTACCTAACTTGTTTTGGAAAAAAAAGTTTTTTAATTAAATTATTTCACGTGTTAATACGTGAAAAATTAATTTTGGAGAAATTGTACATTCAAAATTAATCAAAATAATACCACTTATATTTCATAGTATTTGAACTATTTTCCCAAAGTTTTAAGAAAATCGTATGTCTAGGGACTAAACTATTACCTCCTTTTTGCAAAAAAAAGCAGTTTTTTTTGGCAAAAAGCAGGTTTTTTGACAATAATTTAGTCGCTAGACATACAATTTTCTTAAAATTCTGGGAAAATAGTTCAAATACTATGAAATATAAGTGGTATTATTTTGGTTAATTTTGAATGTACAGTTTTTCTAAAATTAATTTTTCACGTATAACATGTGAAATAGTTTAAATAAAAAATTTTTTTTCCAAAACATGTTAGGTAAGCAAGTCTTTAACATTCCTAGACTATTAACTTAAAACCAAAGTTATCACATTATTATATTATTTATGAAACAAATAACACACGTTTTTGGGTACACTTGGACCTTAAGGCCTGCCATATATTAACTGATGCGTTCCCTACTATGATTGCCCGATTTCAGCCAGTTTTGGCAATTTCAATTTTAACTTATTTGATCCTGATGCGATTTCAACCATTTTACGGCATGTAATAATTAAGAAAGATATATAATGATTTCTAACAACGTTTTTTTCTCTTAAGGTCTTAAGTATATAATCAATGTTACTTATTATTTTTACGCGTTGCACATTTATAATTATGAAAGCTACCTTTATATGTTAGTACCATCTCGCAGTCAGCGTGTTCGCGTAGGTTAGTGATTGTTTTGTAAATTTTTAAGTATATTTCACAAAATTAACTAATTACTGGTGACTGTATAAAACGATGTTCGTTTCAAGTTGCCGAGATTTAAACTAATAAAGGTCCTACAATATAAGAAATAACTGCCCTTAATAATAGATATGATAAAATTAATAACAATAACTTTTCAAATGAGCGATAATAACTATTTTTTACTATTATGTACACATCATATTAATTTGTAATCTTACATATTGTTGTAAAACGGTCCCCTTAATGTATATCATAATAATCTGTGCGGTGTATTTTAACTTCAATCTATTGTGAAACCAACAAACGCTACGTTGACATTTCCAGAAGGCAATGTATATGTAGTGTTATTCAAGAAGGAGAACGTGTCTTGATAACAGCTTTAAATGTTATTCTTATTATATTTGTCCTTTAGGTGCAGTTCACACATAGTGCGTCATCCTTGCGAGCTCGCAGCGAGCATCTTGCGGGCGTTTCTTGACGCAGATCCCTACAGCCCCGCAAGGTTGACGCAGCCGCAAGTACGGGCTCAAGTTACCTTGCTGTATATTGTGCGCTTCACACATGCGGGCGTTTGACGCAAGAATGGTAATATAATTAACAATGGTGAGGTCTATAATTTTGAGGAATTATTGGATATTCAGCTGTTTATTGGTGTTATTTGTCAAAATTTAATGAAAAGGATGACAAGTATTTTTAAGTGAAGGGAAATAGAAAGCATTAAGCATGTAGTTAAAATTTAAGTCATATGTTTTTAAACCTTTTTATTTAGAAATTCAGTTTTGGTTCACTTTTATCTTCTTAATATAAATAACTATTATAGGGTTTTTAAACATATTGCTGATAAAAGTCTGTAAAACTACTTACTACCTGAAAATAACTGTGCGGCATGCGGGCTACTATTGTGGGTGTTATTAAATTTAGAAATACCTATCTGCTTATCGGGGCTATAGGGACAGCTTGTGAATTTCGGTTTATTCGATTTATAAATTATTTGAAAAGTTTTTTTTGAAATCTAACGTAGCACAAGTGATTGTACATCAACCAATATTATAATAAAATAGCGAACGTGCTTTCAAATTAGTTTTTAAATCTCGTATCTAAGTCAATTTTAGCTATCTTGAACAATAGGACTTGATTCTTATTTAAAAAGAAAATTTGAATCAAAAGTAGAGTCCTATTGTCCAAGATAGTACCTACAAAAATTAATTTGAAAGGGCGTGCGCTATTTTATTATAATATTTGTTTGATATACAATCACTTGTGCAACGTTAGATTTAAAAAAAACTTTTCAAATGATTTATAAATCGAATAAAGCGACATTCACGACCTTTCTCTAGCCCCCTTAAGATCTTTACTACATACTAATTATTACTACATATATTGTAGTTGTATTGCTTTAATTATGCTTTTGGTATGAAGAATTATGGGACGAACCTTATTAGTTAAGTTTTATTTTGTGTGTTTGTATACTTTCTTAATAAACATTGTCTTAAATTATAAATATTTAATTATACAAAACCTTCGACAATTATCTTTAACGACAAAATAAACATTTTGTAGATAATATAAGCAAATACAACTCGTTTTCTACAATATACATATATTTCTGATGGCAGTAGATTGTTTACTGTGCGTCATTTCACCGTGTAGTGTGAACTGATTTTTGCGGGCCCGCAGCGAGCTCGTTGCGGGCTCGCAACGGGAGTTTCCCGCATGTGGACACCGGCGCTTATAATAGCCTTTTAGTAGTAGCCAAACATTTCAAATGAAATAACTTTTATTAGCTTACGTTTAATAATAATTTTAAAAATAAAAAATTATAAACCGTTTAGCTTTTGGCTATCAGTGCATTACGATATCTTCAGCGATTTACATCAATAGCTTCGTCACTTCGTGTGAAAAAGAACAATGTGATATTTGATTAATAAGTGCAATTCTTGAAATATTTTAGTGATTGACAATAATCATCTGTGAACATGAAATACTTGAGATGCAATGTGGATTTAAATAAACTTTTACGAATTACAAACATTACTACACGTAAGGTATATTTTAATATCAGTGGTGTGCGGTGAGAATTTAGGCTAGGGAAGCAACCACGATTTTAATTTTAATATACCTTGGTACAGGCGCGGATTCCCGGGGGGGAGATGGGGGAAATCTCCCCCCCCCCAAATTTAGAAATAAGTATACATAGAATAGAAACAAATAATGTTTGTTTAATTATTATTTATTAAAACAATTATTTTTCCAAAGATTTCCCCCTCAAGAGAATTATCTGGATCCGCCCCTGCTAGGTACAATAAAAAACAGTGTAATAATTTATTACTAAGCTTAAAAGTTTTTCAAAGAAGAACTTTTACACTTTATAACTTATGGAATTTGTTGACTATTATTCTTTATTTTAAAAAACTACTACTATGTATTTATAATGCAACTCGATTTTCCGGTCTTTTTAGCAAAATATCGGTGCAGGTTTTAAGCTTTGTTGTTAAATTTGAAAGTTCTGGTTTTGATCTGCCTTGCTCAGTAATTTGTAATTTCTCTCCAAAACTGTACGCAGAAAATTCTTTATTAATAATTTACAAACTGAACAGAAAATCGTCCCGATTCGGATGTATCGGAAGTACTCGAATCTTCCACCGAAGCAGCTGAATTTGCAGTCATGACTATAATGCAATTTTAAATTTGCATACAGAATAAAACTAAATAGAATTATTTGTCATTAAAAAAATTCCAACTTATATAAATTGAAATAATAAAATGTGACAAAATACAGTTTCATTCGCAAATTTACATTACTGAAGTAACATTAAATTTAACAAACACTAAATCGAACAAATAACCAACTTATAATAAACATTTGGGCAAGAAGCACACTAAAAATAACGATCAAACAATGTTAACCGCATCGTCTGTATGACCACGCCCGCTTATCAAGGCTAGGAGAAGAGCAGTTATAAGCAACGAAATCAGTGCTTATATGCAGTGTATGTAACACATTTGAATCGGTATTACCTTTCCGTACAAGTTTCATGAGCCTAATTTAAAATAGTCTCTAAATAATTATACTTTTTGCTGTACGGATTTGATATTGAGCTTTAATTTGATTAAATATTACAAATTTAAATAAACGATAACCATAAATTTATAAAAATGTTTTTGTTAGCATTGGTTTTTATTTTTAATAAATTCTCAAGGGAAGCATTGCTTCCATGGACCGCACGCCACTGTTTAATATTGATTTAATTTTATATTAATGCAATTAGCTTTACAGAGATCATTTAACGGAATTTAAAAAACGCATGACTCGCCCCATTATTAAAGGACAAATCTTTTTATGCTGTAATTATTGTGTCCGTTATCAATAATGCAAAAGGATTGGGAAAGATGGACAAAGAAAGTAGAAAAAGGGTGACCAGTAATCCATTTTATTTTTTACGCTGTATATCACTATTAATAGAAACGTGTACAAATTATTATATTACCACAATATTACTATAAAGGTTTATATGTTTTATATGTTTTAAATATGTTTTAAATAAAAGATATTTGTAAAACATGACTTTTTTACTCGACTTTCTCAAAGATTATCCAAAAAAGAGTTTAAGCTCTACGCTTCACAGATGGCATAATATAAATTAAAGTATTACTTTGGGTAAGTTAAATTTAATCATAAAATTTGATTCAATAAATTATGTAACCATTATTTCTTAAGGGAAAATGATCTATAACAATATGTTTTATTAATTATTCTCGAACTAACTACTAGTTTGGTTCATTTTCAAATTTAATTCTCAACCAAACGTAACATTGGAAATTAGCTTTAAAAATATATAGAAATGTTAATTTTTTGTAATATTACAGAAGATCTTGACATTTCTAAAAATAATGTTGTCTAAATGTAAAAATAATTTTATTGAGAATTTTAATCTTGTAAATCAACCATACTGGTTTGAAAACTTTTGAATAAAATAAGTTGTTATGGCGCAATTTTCCCTTAATAATAACTTTATCATGAAAGCAAAACAATTTCATCAAATTATAAAATAAATTATATCAGATCTAAATCAGGGTATCGAATCTGGACCCAGATCAGGCGCTTGTCAGGGCTTATCGAAAGAACCGATACGGACCTGATGGAATAGCCTGAACCGAGCCACATAGGATAGCCCAACCAGGGCCGCATTTGAAAGCCTGATCGGGTTCGGATCTGCCAAGGCGTTACATTTCTGATCTGACCCGGATCGGGTTGCCTGATCTGGCCCTTGTTTAAACTAGGGCAGGCCGGATAGGGACCTGATTCTAGCCTTATCAAATTTCTGCTCAGGTAGTTACAATCAATGATAATTGTCTTATCCACTACAGGTATTATATTCAAAATTCGACATGACAATGAGAAATTAAAAAAGTTTTGCTTCACTTAAAACCTCAAATTCTGCCATTAAATAGAAAATACAAGTTTTTAAGAAATAAATGCAAAAATATATTTGTCAGTGGCGACTGGTTATTAAAGTGGATGACAATCTAATTTGCTCTTTACAGTATTAAGAAATTAAAAATAACTGTTGTACAATTAGATTTAAAACATACAGGTAGGCGCGAGTACTTTATATGCATTTTATTAGTATCCTAAGTCATTTTAACATTCTCTTTATAAATAATATTTAAATAATAATCTTCAAAGCGCTCCACTGCTGATGGCTTATTGAAGGTGTTTCATTCATGCTTGTGATTCTACCATCTGGGGGTTAATCCTACTTTGTGGTGCACTTATATTTACTATGTATTCCCTTTTATGTTTTTAAATAAAACAAATTGTTACTTTCTAAGAAAAACTGCTTCCTACCTACCTACCCTTAGAAGAAATAAATTACAGTTAGATATTATCTTTTTAGCATAATTCAAATTTCGCCATTTTGCTAGTTCACTTACTATGTTCCTTTAATAGTACAAGTATTGATTAGTCAAATAAAACAAAATTTAACGACAAATTTAACTCTTAAGACAGTTTCTTTTTGCAGTTAAATTATAAGTATGTATCAATTTCCTTTCAAGTATATCCGTCAAATGATTTACAAGGTATAGGATCCTATCTCTTTTTAAAACAAGTTACATACAAATATGTATTACAGAAAAGTTTCATTACAATTTTAAGGCGGCAAAGAAAATAGATAAGCCGGAAGTCACTTAATTGCAAAGAAATAGAAGAAAGAAGAATTAAAATATTAATCTACAATATACATGTATAAATATACAGATATATATAAAAAATAAAAAAAAAACTTCCGGATCTGGGATTCGATCGAAGAGTTTACTGCATTATTCCCCATTGCGCTATGGAGACAAATGACTGAAGAGATTACAGATACTGTGTATATTTTCTTACTGTCTACTTTATATTAATTTTTTACACTTAATCGCGTGTCCACGCAAAGTGTATACGTGTTACTCGCAGCTGCTGTCGGCGTCTGGTGTTCAAAAGACAGACAGTTTTATAAGCATAGTTTGCACAATTTATGCCTTTGAAAGCATCATTGACAAGAAATTGTAGTTACTGCCCGGAAGCTCCTGGTTTGCTTTTCGTTATATATGAACTTTTTATGTTATATTATGTTATATGTTATTTTTTGTTATATTTTGTTTATACCAATAGTGACAAATGTTTGTAAAATTTTTAACATGTATTACTTGTGCATGCGGTGGCTGGTACTGCGGACACCGACCGCAAGCAATGCGCACCTTGCGTGGTCAGCGTATTATCCACGGTCGGCAAAGTGTCCAGTAGCAAAATTTATTTTAAGGGTCAGCGTAGTGTCCACTGTCGGCGAAGTGTCCAAAACCGCCGGTCGGCGTAGTGTCCACGGCCGGTGTCCCAGTCACCGTAAAGGTGCATAACTGAGCTTCTAATCTAAATATAATGGGACATATGCACATGCCATGATTAAAGGTGTCTCTAAATAAAGTTCTAATTAAAATCAACAAAAAAAAGATAGCTTTATCTCATTCTAATAGGTGGAAAAAGATTAGAATTGGCCACCATACCAATTAAACACGTTATTAAATTAATAGTGAGATTTAAATATGGCCCAACGAGTTTAATATTTCCAATTCTCAATTATTGCATTATTTCTCAACACATTACCTTCACACAGTCTACAACTACAACTACTAGCGTGATAAATGAGAAGAGGAAAATTGGAGAACATTCGAGCATTATCAGCATTTTGAGAAATTTCAAGAACTTTTGAAATTATCTTTATTTTGGGTATATCTTTGCAAGTTAAAGGTATATTCTTTGCTCACTTTTGAGAGTTATTCTCGTTTTTTCTCCGGGAATATTCTCCAAAAATAAATGCTCGAGCATTTCCCACACGGGGGGGGGGGGGGTGAGCGTTAGCCGCCATCTTGGAAAACACGTTTTATCAAATATCTCGTGAACCGTGCATCGTACGACAAAAATAGTGGATATCGTTTTCGTAGACAATAACATTTTCTACAACTTTTATTCGAAACTTTTCTGTATACTGCATAAGTTAATATTTATAGCGCGCCAAACTTTTTCCAACATGGTTATTGCTAAATATATAGTTAACGGTTGATGATGCATTAAAAATGGTAATAACCATTTGTAGAACACAAGATTTCCAATAGAATTTATTTGAAGTTTCTTTCTATAAAATTGATACACAATAGCCACGAGATTATAACGCTATATTAAATCATGCGCCTATAGTATATTTTAGATCGTATGGAACAGCTACCTGTTTCAACATTCCAATAGTATTCAGGTATGTTGACACACTGATCGTGCAAACAGCCATGCAAGTGTCCACAAGAAACAATTCAGTCATCATTGTGGGCGAGGACGTTGATCTTCTTGTATTGTTAACCGGATTGGCGAATGAATACAACATTTTCTTTCGCAAGCCTGGAAAAGGACGCACTGCGGAAACCCCTAATTGTCTTGATAGTCGTTACAGTAAAAGTATTAGGGACAACATTTTGTTCCTTCACGCTTTTAGTGGTTGCGACACGACAGCAGCTGCATACAAAATAGGAAAAACCAAAGTTCTTTCATCACTGCAAAAAACTATTCCCTATTGAAAGCTGAAAGCTGTAGAGTCCGAGAAGATGTTATAACGTCTCGGCTGGCGCCTCGGCGTTATAACATCTTCCAGGATTTAAAGAAGCTTGATCTCCGTATTGCATAAGTTGTTTTATTTTATTTCGTATTTCAATCCTAATTTATCCCTTTTAAAATCCATCCGAATTTATTGGATAATGAAGCAAGTTGTCTTGTCTGTGTCATCATACACGTAACCAAGGAGCTAAGAAGCACCATGTCACGTGTGGCTGTTATGCAACATCACGCAATATCGAATGATTTTTACGTTGCTAACAACAACGGAGATCAAGAGCGTCTTGAACTCCGGTGTCATTGACAACGGAGATAAAGATATACCTTATTTTACTAATTGTGGTATATAAACAATTGTGTGAAATACGAAATGAAATAATAAATATTACTATTATTTTAAATCTATTCTAACCAATTATTCTTATTGTTAGTTTTATTAAATATTAATTTAAACAAATTCTGATTGTATTATTTGGTGCTTTTATTTATCAATTTCGTAAGTCTGTCTTAAAAAGTAATAATTAAATTCGTCGCGAATTTTTATAACACAATAAAAAAAATTAGAAGTTTCTTACGAAAGCTCTCGTCTGATTGTCACCCAGTTTGCAGTTTGAGGTTACACCTTATAATAGTTGTAGAAGTCCAGTTACTAGTAACAAATCAGTTACGATCGAAGAAAAAATAATGTATGCAACTCGCACATAATGGTTATTAATACACTCGTATGAATTACAACAACTCAATTACAACTCGCTGAGTTCGTGTTGTAAACGTCATACTCGTGTTCATTACGTGCTCGTTGCAATGTTGCATAATATACTACTATTATAATACCGGGTAAAATATGAGACATTTAAAATTAATCAGGTTATGTCAACAATTTGTAACTACATTTTTGTACACTGTTAAAACTGATCAATTAAGAAGTCCAACCAAATACTTTAATATTATTAATACCGGAAACTCCATATATACTTTACTATATGAAAATAGGCGACATTTTTGTGGCGCCATCTTCGCAGATGGGTGTGCAACTAACAAATGATTTTTCGGTGAGAATCCTGCATCTAATTAAAAACTAGCACTATTTATGTTAAACGATGGTTTATTACTGTTATGCTAAAATATATAAAATTTTACAATTTATCTAAACTATTCAATCTTTCATTACAATGACGATTTTTTAATTGCTTCCCAATATTTAAGAAATGTCAGGTTTATTTGCACACTACACCGCAAGGGGCGCTATTAAATTTTGTCTCCTATATTGTCTCCCATTTTTCGAAATAAGTTTCCGATATTAATAATATTAAAGTATTTGGTGCAACTCTCTCATAGACAATGAAAATGAGCTATACACCAAAAGTTATGATGACTGAACTTTTTTTAATTTTTGTAATTTATATTTCTACAGCCACTTGTGTTACCTGATTAAACTGATACAAAGATTGTGCAATTTCTGGATAATTTATATATTATTCTGAAATAATAATAAATTATTATTACTATTATTTGTTATTCTTATTAGAGTTTACGTATTTTTTAGGCAACTTGTAAAAAAAATTATAAATATTACTAATAGTTAGAATTATTTCTAAGAGATGGTGCTTGATCTCGTTTTGACGTTTCAAAATTTTCGCATATCCAAATATGGCCTTTTGCTTAGATCGTCAGTGTTTTCGTGATCTAGAAATTTATCCTAGGTTTTAAATTGAATTTATTAATGTTATAGTTAAGTTTCCAATGTGATTTAGGTATTCTATTTAAGTTTTATTGTTTGTTTGTGCATCTTACAAGGTAAATAGTCAGTTTTATATGCTAAATCCAATATTTTTTTAGGTTATGTTTTGAATTAATCAGAATTCAGAACTGAAATTAACGGTTTATTCTTAATGTTATTATTTAATATGGATATTCTATATAGTTTATGATTTTTCAGATGTCTTTTAGAGTAGTCCGCACCTCTAAGTTTCGACATGTTTATGGTACAGCATTAAAAAGAGAGCAATGTTACGATAATATAAGAGTTAGTAAAAGTTCTTGGGATTCCACTTTTTGTACTGTAAATCCGAAATTTTTAGCAATTATTGTTGAAAGTGCTGGTGGAGGGGCATTTATTGTTTTACCACACAAAAGTGTAAGTATTTCTTATAAGTTACATTATGTAATAAATTTATTAAATATTAGATTATTCGATAACATACAAAATATTGTAGCAATATATTGAAAACCTAAAAATAGTTTATCAGCTTGTTTGCAACTCTACTCAAATTACATTGAAATGTACACTTAAAGGAAGTAAAAGTGTGTACACGAGATAAGATAAAGCTTGTAGACGTCCTCTCATGGTGCTCATGTTAAAGATTGATTTAGAGTATATCTTCGTTTTGAAAAATTCTGAATTATCAAATTAATTAAAACATAGTTTTTGTGAAACATGCTTAAAAAATAATATATTTGAAAACTGCACTACAATTGGCAGGTTTTCAAATCCAAAAATAGTCGGACATATGCTTTAAATATACATGGCAGTTTATAAATTTTCTAGTGCATTTTTTGGATATTTATAAATACCTCTCGTGTTGCAATACTTATTTTAAGAAAAACACTTTTTATAGTATTAATCTTTTTTTTTTAATAGGTTGGACGAATACCAGCCGATTATCCTCTCGTAGGAGGTCATAAAGGTCCAGTTTTGGATATAGCATTTTGTCCACATAACGATAATGTAATAGCAAGTGGTTCAGAGGATTGTGTAGTTAAAGTATGGCATATACCCGATAATGGTCTTGTTAAGACATTAACAGAGCCTATAGTAGACCTTTTATATCATCAGCGAAGGGTTGGTCTTGTATTATGGCATCCTACTGCTCTCAATGTGCTTCTTACAGCAGGAAGTGACAACCAAGTTGTAATATGGAATGTTGGTACAGGAGAAGCTATGATATACATTGACTGTCATCCAGATATTGTGTACAGCGCTTGTTTCAATTGGGATGGTTCAAAATTACTCACAACATGTAAAGATAAAAAGATTCGCCTTATTAACCCCAGAACAGGCGAAATAGAATCAGATGCGATATGTCACGAGGGTTCAAAGGCAACAAGAGCAATATTTTTGAGGCATGGCCTTGTATTTACAACAGGATTTTCGAAAATGTCAGAACGGCAGTACAGTTTAAGAACGCCAGATGCTCTAAATGAACCTATTGTCATGGTTGAACTTGATACTTCCAATGGAGTTATGTTTCCACTTTATGATCCCGATACAAATCTTGTATATTTATGTGGAAAGGGTGACTCTGTCATTAGATACTTTGAAATTACACCTGAACCTCCATTTGTGCATTATATCAATACCTTTCAAACACCTGATCCACAAAGAGGCATTGGAATGATGCCTAAAAGAGGTTGTGATGTTACTACATGTGAAATTTCAAGATTTTATAGGCTCACAAACTCGGGATTATGTCAGGTAAATTGATTTTATTTCAAGTGTATAAAAATAATTTCTTGGGGTGGGTAACATGATAATTCTAGAAAAAATGAATTTTAGTCTAGTTTTACTTGAGATATTTTTAATAGAGTTTAACTACAAAAAAAAAAAAGAGAAGCCATGGTAGCTCAGTGGGTATGGCACTTGACTACCAATCTTAAGGTCCTGCGTTCGAATCCCAGGAATAATACATTGGACTTTTTAAAATATATAAGGCTTCCAGGTCGACTCAGCCTGTGAAAATGAGTACCTCGGAAATCATTTCCTGGGGGTAATAATAGGTGGTCGGTGCGTAAAGCTAGCCACTTTACCACCCTTTGAGTACCGAACGACTCGAGAATAGCAGCCTACCCTGCTATACCCCAATGGGCCTTCATGGCCTGAGAAGGGGATTATTATTATTAACTACAAAAAAAGCTGTTACGATAGTAACATAAATTTTGTGCTAATTATGTGTTGTGTTGTGCTTTGTGCTAATTTTATGTATAAGGAAAATACATACTAGCTATATTATAAGTATGATACATATATAGTATGATCAAAAACTCCTTGGATCAGACTTGCCATGAAATTAACAAGCTATCTATGAAATTATTTATTTCTATTATTTTTGACATTTACTTCACAACTGCCATGTCAATAGATAATAGTTCAAATAAATTTCATTCTGTCTTTTTTTTTTTAAATGTTATTAAGTAATACTTAAAATACCTGCAAGCACAAGAAATAATAACGTACGTTAACCTAACATTTTCTGTGTACTATGGGGCTCTGTTTAGTGGTGTCAGCGCATCATATTTTCTTGACACAGGTGGCTGTGTCTACATTAGCGCTACTCAAGATACATTGACGCTACTCTGTACAGTTCACAAAAACTACGGGCAGTAGAAGTAAATAATTCTATAGATGGTTTTCACATTCCATAGCTATCGTTAGAGTTCCTAAATATGAACTGAGCTCTGTGTTATTTAGAGTTAAGTCACGCATGTCAAATTTTTCATATTTTGAAACTATTAGAAGGTTGGTAATCATGAAAATTGGTTTAATAAATTAAACCACGACCTTCTAGATTTCGTGAGACGAAGTCTCTTATCTGGCCTGCGCACTCCCTCAGTTCGTGTTTCTCCGCTGGCGCCACCAAACACGCAAAGGCGGAAACGGATATATTACACGCAAACTTCAAGGTACTTGAATGTTTCGTGGTTTCCCGCGTATCGTGAATAAATTATATTTTCTTAATCTTTTAATGCAGTTTTCTTTATTTTTTAATATAATTACGTTATTTCCTTTTTATTTGTTTAAATTTTCATAGTTGTATTGCTGGTTTTTCATTCACTTTAGTAATGGCAAGCACTAGTAGAAAAAAGCATAAATGCAGCATTGCAATGTGTAATAGTACTGATCCTACAATATCATTTCATGAATTGCCCTCAAATCTTACCTTATGAGAAAAATGGTTTCAAATTTTACGTTGGGGTTATGATACAGCAACATAAAAAAGCAACAGCAAAACAAATATTAAAGTATACAGGGTGTCCCACAATGCTGTTTACACGCAATATCTCCCTTATTTGAAAAGATAAAGAAATCAACCAAAAACTATTGTGGATGACTCAAAATGGACCTTCAGAAAACATTCTTAAATGCTGATTGCATAACAAAGTTTAAAGAGATCATGCCACTCGTGTGAACTTAGCACCTTTAATTTCTTGAAACCAAAAAATCCTAAGAGTTCTGAATAAATAAAGCAGAGTTCTAGAGTTCCTTACAATATTAACGATAGTTCTGGTATTTTAAGCTCGGAAATCGAAAAAATGATTTTAGGGTGCTAACTTCACGCAGCACCCTTATTTTCGCAAAAAAGAGTTCTGATGGCATTTCTAGTCATAATTGTGAGAGTTCTAGAGTTCCTGATAAAAAATTTGAATAGTTCCGCTTGATTAACAAATATATAAACAATTAAAGAATTTACTACAAAATTAAGTTTGTCGAAGTGACGGTTCCGAGAAGAATCCTGAGTAGCCATCGAAGAGTTCTGTACAGAACTGTAATCAGACCTCAGTAATTAACAATAGTTTAATCGTTATAAACAATTTAAAAATCGTAATTAAGAAACACGTCATTTTTATTGAACTCGAACTATAGTTCTGAGTATAGTTCCGAGTAGCCCTCGAAGAGTTCTGTACAGAACTGTTAACAGAACTTCATAATTAACAATAGTTTAATTGTTATAAACAATTTAAAAATCGTAATTAAGAAACACGTCGTTTTTATTGAACTCGAACAATAGTTCCAAGCAGAGTTCCGAGTAGCCCTCGAAGAGTTCTGCACGGAACTGTTAACATAACTCCAAAATTAACAACGGTTTAATTGTTATAAATAATTTAAAATTCGTAATTAAGAAACACGTCATTTTTATTGATCTCGAACAATAGTTCTGAGTATAGTTCCGAGTAGCCCTCTGAGAGTTCTGTACAGAACTGTTAACAGAACTCCATAATTATAAATAGTTTAATTGTTATAAACAATTTAAAATTCGTAATTAAGAAACAAGTCATTTTTATTGACCTCGAGCAATAGTTCTGAGCGGAGTTCCGAGTAGCCCTCGAAGAGTTCTGCACAGAACTGTTAACAGAACTCCATAATTAACGATAGTTTAATTGTTGTAAACAATTTAAAATTCGTAATTAAGAAACACGTGATTTTTATTAAACTCGAAGAATAGTTCTGAGTAGAATTCCGAGTAGCTCCCGAAAAGTGCTGCACAGAACTGTTAACGGAAGTCCATAATTAACAATAGTTTAATTGTTATAAACAATTTAAAATTCGTAATTAAGAAACACGTGATTTATTGAACTCGAACAATAGTTCTGAGCAGAGTCGAAAACGAATGAACTGCAGTTTTTCGAAAAGTATTTTTAAGGGAGAATATTTAAATACCAAGCGCATATGAAAAATTTTTTTCTTGGAAATTGGGATTTACGGTAACTAAAAGTTGTACCGGCTGCAGTAAATATTCATTCATAATTTCAAAATATGTCATTCATGAGCCGTGTACAAAAATTACCTGGTCTGTTGATTTGTGAATGTTTATACTGTCGTACTAAGCCCATTGGCGGTATATGCAGTTTTTAGGAAATTGAGATTTATGTTTATCTGAATACCGGAGAGAATTCTGAACTGCTTTGCTAAGGTTTTATAGCCGTATTTGGCCAGAATTTTGAATAAGCGTAATATTTTTTAGCGGTATGTCGCATTTACTAAAGTAATTCAACGGTATTGGTATCTTCGGTAGTTGATACCGATTCGCGTTATTAGTATCCACCAGTTACCGCCAAAATACCTTCGTAACTTATCGGTAGCCTGCAAATCATGACGATAACGTCTAAGTAGATTTCCTTCTATATAAAGATTAGGTTTTTGTTAGTTACACATTTTTATTTGTAGAATATTTTTTCTAATAAACATAGAATAGGTACGTTTAGCAGTGAACGTCTTTACATCGGAATATTTACAAGTCTGAGCACTTACTGCCGATTAGCTTAGGATTAGGTTCGTTTTTGTTAACCAAAAATAGCGGTATCTTCGTTTCTTTTATTTAAAACGTCTTTTGATCTTAAAATCTTTTATCTCGAGAAACTTGCTTAGAATTACCTTATCTGCCAATTTTTATTCTCATGTCGGTTACTGTCATGAATTTCTGGGATACACAATTTACACAAAGTACCTTATCTCTAAAAATGTAAAATACCATCAATGGGCTTAGCACGGCAGTATGCTACTTTGCACTTCCAATTCAACCCATAGCATTTTATTGCTAGTCGTAAATAATAATCTTAACGTACAAAGGGTGACGTGCAACCACCCGCTGCCAGCTTCAAAGCTATTACCGCAAACGGCACTCCGAATAGGAAAATATACGCTTAAACTGTTACGATTTATTTGTAACATTTTTTTTAATTGTAAGCAATTATGGACACTTGGCTTAACGGTACGAATTAGTCTTTAATTAGTACTAAACGATAGCGTAGACAATTTTCATTTTTATAAAAGTGGGGGCTTAAACAAGCGCGTTTGGTTATTAGTTCGCACTGACAGTAAACGGTTGTAATTACGAGAAAAACGATTGGTCCAAATTTGTCTTTAATTAGTACTAAATTATAGGCTAATTTTTGTAAAATTTTTTTGAAGCGGCGGTGCTAGCTTTATTGACGTGATTGCACTTTGGTTCTCGGGTTTTCGAGCTGATGCCGTGTTGGAAAAAAGGTGAGAATTGCCTGCGACATCTTCCATTTACGGTACGTAGTGTAAATTTGGTTCCTCTAACCAATAAACCGAGATTGGTCTAATTCACTTTTGTTTCGCTTCCCACGCACCACAAACGCATTATCACCCTTTCTTGAGAACGGATCGTCGCATCCGCATGGAATTATCCTCGGATAGCGTCGCGTGTTTCTTAATTATGAATTTTAAATTGTTTATAACAATTAAACTATTGTTAATTATGGAGTTCTGTTAGCATTTCTGTACAGAACTCTTCGAGGGCTACTTATAACTCTGCTCAGAACTATGGTTCGAGTTCAATAGATCACGTGTTTCTTAATTACGAATTTTAAATTGTTCATAACAATTAAACTATTGTTAATTATAGAGGTCTGATTACAGTTCTGTACAGAACTCTTCGATGGCTACTCGGAACTCTGCTCCGAACTATTGTTCGAGTTCAATAAAAATGACGTGTTTCTTAATTACGATTTTTAAATTGTTTATCACAATTAAACTATTGTTAATTATGGAGTTCTGTTAACAGTTCTGCACAGAACTCTTCGAGGGCTACTCGGAACTATACTCAGAACTATTGTTCGAGATCAATAAAAATGACGTGTTTCTTAATTACGAATTTTAAATTATTTATAACAATTAAACGGTTGTTAATTATGGAGTTATGTTAACAGTTCTGTGCAGAACTCTTCGAGGGCTACTCGGAACTCTGCTCGGAACTATTGTTCGAGTTCAATAAAAACGACGTGTTTCTTAATTACGATTTTTAAATTGTTTATAACAGTTAAACTATTGTTAATTATGGAGTTCTGTTAACAGTTCTGTACCAAACTCTTCGAGGGCTACTCGGAACTATGCTCAGAACTATTGTTCGAGATCAATAAAAATGACGTGTTTCTTAATTACGAATTTTAAATTATTTATAACAATTAAACTATTGTTAATTATGAAGTTCTGTTAACAGTTCTGTACAGAACTCTTCGAGGGCTGCTCGGAACTATACTCAGAACTATAGTTCGAGTTCAATAAAAACGACGTGTTTCTTAATTACGATTTTTAAATTGTTTATAACAATTAAACTGTTGTTAATTATAGAGGTCTGATTACAGTTCTGTACAGAACTCTTCGATGGCTACTCGGAACTCTGCTCAGAACTATTGTTCGAGTTCAATAAAAACGACGTGTTTCTTAATTACGATTTTTAAATTGTTTATAACAGTTAAACTATTGTTAATTATGGAGTTCTGTTAACAGTTCTGTACCAAACTCTTCGAGGGCTACTCGGAACTATGCTCAGAACTATTGTTCGAGATCAATAAAAATGACGTGTTTCTTAATTACGAATTTTAAATTATTTATAACAATTAAACTATTGTTAATTATGAAGTTCTGTTAACAGTTCTGTACAGAACTCTTCGAGGGCTGCTCGGAACTATACTCAGAACTATAGTTCGAGTTCAATAAAAACGACGTGTTTCTTAATTACGATTTTTAAATTGTTTATAACAATTAAACTGTTGTTAATTATAGAGGTCTGATTACAGTTCTGTACAGAACTCTTCGATGGCTACTCGGAACTCTGCTCAGAACTATTGTTCGAGTTCAATAAAAATGACGTGTTTCTTAATTACGATTTTTAAATTGTTTATAACGATTAAACTATTGTTAATTATAGAGGTCTGATTACAGTTCTGTACAGAACTCTTCGATGGCTACTCAGGATTCTTCTCGGAACCGTCATTTCGACAAACTTAATTTTGTAGTAAATTCTTTAATTGTTTATATATTTGTTAATCAAGCGGAACTATTCAGATTTTTTATCAGGAACTCTAGAACTCTTACAATTATGACGAAAAATGCCATCAGAACTCTTTTTTGCGAAAATAAGGGTGCTGCGTGAAGTTAGCACCCTAAAATCATTTTTTCGATTTCCGAGCTTAAAATACCAGAACTATCGTTAATATTGTAAGGAACTCTAGAACTCTGCTTTATTTATTCAGAACTCTTAGGATTTTTTGGTTTCAAGAAATTAAAGGTGCTAAGTTCACACGAGTGATCATGCCAACTTGATTATTTTTTCAAATTGCACCCTCTGTTTTTTTCACGGAAATGTATTCTCAACTTCATTCTACATACGATAGTATGCCTTACTTATGTAATTATCTAATTTGCATTTAGGGGTTAAAAATATTTTGTATAAGTCGAATTTATCTTAAACTTAAAGCAAATGCTCAAAATGCTCTCCTTGGGACTCTACACGGGCTTTAAAGTAGTAGTAGTAGTTCACTTGTAGACACGGCTCTAATCATATTTTTTGAATAAATAATTTAGTTACAGAATATGAAGTGTACAATTTATAAAAAATATTTTTTTCAACTCCTTTCTACTAGGCATACAGAATGAAGTGAAGAATACATTTCCGTGAAAAAACACAGAGGGTGCAATTTGAAAAATTAATGAAGTTGGCATGATCTCTTAAACGTTGCTATGCAACCAGCGGGTAAGGATGTTTTCTGAAGGTCCATTTTGAGTCATTCACAATAGTTTTTGGTTGATTTCTTTATCTTTTCAAATAAGGGAGATATTGCGTGTAAACAACATTGTGGGACACCCTGTATAAAGGGTGGATTTTTGTGTGCACTGATTTAAAGCATGATTTAAAATCCATGTTAAATGACAAATTTTATTTATTTTATGTAATATAGAAAGAATACACAACTTTAAGTTTCAAATAACGAGTAGATTTTGAAAATGATTAAAAGTTCTCCCCCTCATCGAATGCAAACCTATGCCTGTTGTACATTGCACATTTATACATTTCTACTGAAGTCTCCCTAATCGCCTGTTGAATCTTTTGCTTGAGGTGGTTTAAATTACGAAGGAGATCGTTAAAGACGAAGATAATGCCAGAGAAAGTAATGCAGGATTGATAAATCCATCGAATGTGCAGGATTATTAATAAACTGAGAAGTAATAGTACTGGTGCAGATGGTATCAATCTACAAATCATTAAACTTTGTATTCCAATGATTATCCCTTATATCACTCACATCATTAACACTTGTTTAACCTCTAGTAAATTTCCTACAGCTTGGAAACAGGCAGTAGTTGTTCCCATCTCTAAAGTTACTAAACTTGTAGATTACAAAGACTTAAAGACCTATTAGCATTATTCCTACTTTGTCAAAAATACTTGAAAAGGTGATTGATAATCAGCTGAGACAGCATTTGGAGAAATATAATATTTTACCTGTTAATCAGTCTGGCTTTCGACCTAATCATAGTTGCACTACAACTTTGGCACACGTCTTAGATGATATCTTAACTTCTTATGATCAAGGTAAAATGTCTGCACTAGTGTTATTAGATTTCAGTAAAGCGTTTGATACGATCAATCATGAACTACTTTGTGCTATACTACATTATATTGGACTATCTGATAATTCTGTATCCCTCTTGCAAAGTTATTTAACCAATAGAACTCAATTTGTAAAATTACCCAATGGTACATCTGACTTGAAAAACGTCTTGCGCGGTGTTCCTCAAGGCTCCATATTAGGGCCTCTCCTCTATATTATCTATACTTCTACCTTTCACAAATGTCTAAACACCTGTAATCCTCATATGTATGCTGATGATACTCAGTTATATCATTCGTTCTTGGTCGGTGATTATGAGCATGCTTCACTTAAAATCAATGAAGATCTGAATAGTATTTCAAATTTTTCTAAGGAACACTGTCTCAAGCTCAATCCAATTAAATCTGTAGCACTACAATTTGGTAACAATACTCAGCTATCACTATTAGAACATAATTTGAAATTATCTGTTGATGGTTCTGTCTTGCCTTTAGTCAAAGAAACCCATAATTTGGGACTTATTGTAGATAATAGCTTCAGGTTTAATTCGCATGTAACTAATTGTGTAAAGAAAGCATATATTAACTTAAAGTTAATTTATCCTCACAGACAATCTTTATCTACTAAAATGAAGTCCAATTTATGTGAGGCCTTAGTTCTATCTCAATTTGCACATTGCTGCCAAATATATGGTCCATCTTTGACATACGATCGAGCACAACGAATTCAGAGAGACCAAAACTCATGCTTGAGACTCGTCTTTGGTGTAAGAAAATATGACCATATCTCACATACTTTCTCCAGATCTAAATGGCTCTCCATGTCTAATAGAAGGAAATTATTAAGTGCATGTTTTTATCATAAAATTTTAATACTGAAAAAACCTTCTTATTTGTATCATAAAATCAGATTTAGAAGCGATGTTCACAATATCAACTTCGTTTTAAGGGCACAATTACGCCACCACGCCATAGAACGGCTCTTTTTGAAAGGAGTTTTAGCTATCAAACTTTATAACTCTCTACCTTTAGATTTAATAGAATTATCTGCTCAAAGCTTTAAAAAGCAATACAAACAACTTCTTCTGAGTCAACAGCTACAGCTTCAGCTCCAATAACTAAAACTTTAATGCAACTAATTATCACCATTTTGCGAACCACTTCGAATGGGATTTCACACCTCATATATTTTTTTTACATTTTTAATATATTTTTATACTTTGTTTTTTTCATACTTTCAGAGTATGATTAGTAAGATTATTATGTTTGAATTTGCACCGAGCTTTACTTTACTTTTTTTCCCCTAAATTTCTATTCTTTATTTTTCAAGGTTTTAGTGGAAGAGCAAGCTCTCAGCTTGAACTACGCCTTGTGGTTTCTGCAAACAATGTATTTTATTTATTTTTCTTTTACGTTTTTTTTTACTTTTGTATAGTTTGTATATTGTTTGTATGAAATAAAGACGTTTATTATTATTATTATTATTATATGGGATATTCCCATCCATCATTCACCAAATAGAGTTTAGATAGCCCCATCTTTACTTATTTTCGATCTACCTTAGGCTGCCACACTACTGCAGCAGTGTACAACTAGTATACCATGTATGGTTTTAGTACTCAGGTTTTACCCAGTGCTAACCATTGTTACCAACCTTTGTTGCCATAAGAGATGTATGCCTTTGTTAGCAATTTTATGTATGTGTGGGCTCCAGATTAGCTTTGCATCTAGGATCATACCTAGATATTTAGCCTTCTGGTTCGCTTGTAGTAGTTCTTTGAAGAAGTTTGGCAGTTTTTGTCTGTTTAATTTCTTTCTTATGAATGGAAGCAATACCATTTTCTGTGGATTTACACTTGTTTTATTTGGCACACCAACTTTCCACAATGTCGAGTTTTTTCATAAGCTCTGAGACTGTTTCCAAATTTTTCTGAGATAAAATTCCCCTGCAGGCATTTTTGGCAGCTATTATCTCCATTGTTTCAACAGATAGGGTTGGTTGTAATTTTTTTTGTGTGTAGTAGTATATTACTAATGTACCTTTAAATGGCTGAAGTTGGGTATAGAATCGTCATTATTAATGATAGTTAACACCTTTGTTACATTTGGCAATTCATTGCGAAAATAGAACGTCTGCACATGTCGAATTCCTATATTTTCCAAAATCTTCAAGCTTGTAGATTGTTAAGCATTTTCAATTTTTTATCGGTGAACGTGCAATACTGAAACCTTCAATTACTTTAATCAAGTTCCATATTGTGTTTTATCCAATACCAATTTTAAATACGTGTTATATACCATCAATTTTGAATTACTTTCCTTCTTCGATTTTTGAAGGATTGTCTTTAAGCCATAGTTCTAGATTGGATACTAAAATATTATTATGTTTATTTAAACTGCAATTGAGGTTGTTAAATAAATTGTCATACCTGCACAGTAAGAAAAAAATTGAGTGGAGAGTCTATTTATTTTATTTTATTTATTTTTGGGCGAGGAATCAGGATGGCGGAGCATCCTTTGTACCTCATGGCACCGATTGCTATCGTAATTTGGCCGACCCTACTAGAAGAACTACTGCTTTAATGAAAAGAATGTAGATTATTCATGGGCGTATCCAGAATTTTTGTTAGGGAAGGGCGGACACCTGTCTATAGGCATGGACTTCGGGTATTTTAACATATTCTTTCTAAAATCCTACTATATTAAAATGCCAATTGATCTCGGGAACGAAAGATCAAATTTACGCGGCGACCTAGATATAAGCTAGGGGCAACGAGAGAAGCAAAATAACACCAAAATTATGGTTCCTACTTTCATGGTTTCTGAGATACAGAATTATTTTAATATTAGAGGCTTTTGTATGGTTTTTGTCTGATTGGGATGATCGTCAAAAAAACTATTTTTTCCCCTCCCGCCCAGCCCTTTTTCAGAGTTGGGAATTTTTTTAAATTAACTGCGTTAATCTGGCATCTCAAACATGGTGAATCGAAAATGATTTTTTAATCATATTTTAATCAATATTTTATAATTAAATTATCGCGCGTCGTAGGCGCTCGGACCCCCGATTTTGATGAATTAATGTTTGTAAACAAATATATTTCTCCACGACCACTATGGAATTTGTAGATTCTGATATTAATTTTGATAATAAAAACTTAATATTCTAACTCTTGTTGTAGAATAAATATTTTCTATTTGCGTGTCGAAAAAGCAATTTATTTTAATACTGGGAACAGTAACATTTAATTTTTTAAAGTTAATATCATTGTTGAACAACTGTTCTTCAAAATGTCAAACTTATTTATGCATACTTGAAAAACAAATGCAGAATTATAATTTTCAGTAGTGCCAACTGTCAATTTTCTTAACAAATTATCCCTAGTAAATTTTATTTAGAATCAAGTAATTTTTTTTAAATCATTACAAATCAACGCAAATAGAAAAAAATAGTATAAAGTATTTGTTTCATAAGACGTTTTAGCGCACTTGCCCTTTAGAGTGTGTCTTATGAAACTAATACTGTAATAGCCAGCCTCGGTGGATTAGTGGTTCGCATGTTTGCTTCATAATCCAAGGGTCGTAGTTTCGATCTCCGGGCGAGCCGGTAATTTTTCATAGCGGAGAAAAATTTAAAAAAACGCCTTCTTCTCGGATAGGAAGTAAAACTGTAGGTTCCGTGTCAATGCGATGTTTGGCACGTTAAAAATCCCTACTGGGGGTGAAATTCCCCCAGATTCGACTAAATTCTAGTAGGGTTGGCCAAATGATCATAGCAATCGGTGCCATGAGGTACGAAGGATGCTCCGTCATCCTGATTCCTCGCCAAAAAAAAAAAAACCTTTAATATACTATTTTCTATTTGCGTGTCCAAATAGTATGTTAAAAACGAGTTTCATAAAGCAAGATTATTGCACAAGTTCAAGTTACAAAACGGGACTGTTGCGGTGAGTTTTAAAGAACGAGTGCAATAATTAACTTAGGACACGAGTTTTTTTATATTATTTTGTCTACTTTGTGCCTTTAATTCCCTTTTTAAATAAAAAAAGATTCAATTTCAAAATTTAGGAAATTTTAGTTGTTGGCAACACTGATGTGACATTTGAAAATTAAAATTTTTAAGTTTAGAGTTTTTGTCTATCTTTTTTTGAGCATTTACATATGACGTTTCAAAATCAATGCTACTAACTCTGAAAAAGTTGGGCTGTTAAAGCACTCGAATGAGCTATAAATGCACTGTTTTGGGTGCTTTAATAGTAGCTTTATTATAGACACAAAATAGAAAAATATATGTATTTGAATATTGGAAACAATAACATTTAATTTTTTAAAGTTGATATCATTGTTGAACAGGTTCTTCAAATGTCAAACTTATTTATGCTGTAATATTGCATCTAACATCTAGATGGCGATGCCTGTAAATTTGATATAATAAAGCTGTTAAAGCACCCAAAACAGTGCGTTAATAGCTCATGTGAGTGCTTTAATAGCCCAACTTTTTCGAAGTTGGTAGCATTGAAAAGATAATTGAAAAAAAACAGAAAATTGACAAAAGCATCACTCAATTTTCTGTGTCAATCAATGAATTTTCAAATGTCACATCAGTGTTGTCAACTACCACAAAAATCCCTAAATTTTGAAATTGCGATTTCTTTTTATTTAAAAATGGAATAAAAGAAATAGAAAAAATAGCATAAAAAAACTCTATTCATAAGTCATTATTGCGACTCGTGCAATAAATCTTGCCTTATGAAACTTGTTCTTTAATATACTATTATAGCCCCTTTATTTTCAAATAGTAGCGACAATGATCGATCAAGCAGCTGAAGCAAAAGCACCAGAACGATGTTGGCGACAATGAAAGTGACCAGATTTGACATTTCGTGTTTCATTAAATCTTAGGTTTAATAATAATCAGGCATAAAGATATTCACAATTTAACATTTATAATAAACAATGATGTTCTGTAAAAAGGGTCATATTAATATAATATACCTCTATGAAATTATAATTTTTAAACCACATTTTATTAAATTGTAGTGACAATATGCAAGTAGTAACTTTATGTTTATTAAAGTTTGTGTCAGGTTTGCTCCACGATGTCGCTACTATTTGAAATAGAGGGGCTATAATTTGTTTAACAAAAAGAATGCAGAATTAGAATTTTCAGTATTGCCAACTGTCAAACCACTATTCAAAAGAATCCTTAACAAATTTTAATTAAAACTAAGTTATTTTTTTAAATGGTTACAAAATAAGGCAAATAGAAAAAATAGTATTTAGTACCCTTTCTAAAGAGTACATTCAATTGAGTGAATATCTCGTTTGTATGAACAAGCTTGGTTTTAATTAATTCACATAATGGAGACACTACCGTACTTAGTTCTTGGAAACCCATTTTAAAATGGCCCTGTTTGAATCATTTACTAAATAAACAAATTTTTTGTTATTGTTCATTGTTATTTGTTATTTTGTTGTGTAAGTTCAATTTACCGCCCATGGCAAGTTAATCAAGTACCTCATCATTTAAGTTGAAAAACACTCACTACCATTCTAAAATTTGTCCAGATTGGAACAAAAATTGTTTTTGTTTACTCAACTTCATAACAATCATTAACCGACTTGATAAAATTCACTTTTTCAGTGTGATTCTTTTTTTAATGTTCGTTAGGTACCACCAGTCTCGGCTAATATGGTTCGCTATGCATCGGCCTCCACACTATCAGCCTCAACTGGTAAAGCGTACCCTACTGCCCTTAATACTTTAATTACTATTATAAAATCTGTATTTATTGTACAACTGAAACGACACATTTCACATAATTTCAGCACAAATTTGCTGTTTTAATATGTGTGAATATGCCTCATATTTTAGCCAATAAACACAAAAATCAAACTTGCCCCATACCTTTCGTCAATTTATTCTTAACTGGAATCTACTATAGTTTGCAGTGTGTGAATCATAAACTGGCCAGAAATTACAGCCTCAGTAATTATAGCTCAAACAGTTTTAAATCAACACATTGACTCGCTAAATCTTAGCAAAAATCAGCTGATCTACAATTGGTCATTTTTATATTTCTGTAATGGATATGAAAACAAACAACCATAGAGAACTACGAAAAATTTATTTTTCAATATAACCTAACTTTAGAATGTTTTAATAACAACTGTAAACTTTCATAAAAATATTCTTTGGTTTTGTTTCAAAATGATTCCCAACGGCTGTTATAAGTTCATTGTCATCATCAAATGCAGGTCCTTTTTCAGATTTCGGAATAAAAAGTTGTTGGAAGTGTCGAAATCGAGACTATAAGGTGGATGATCCAGTTCTTCAAACTCATAATTGCTCATAGCAGTCTGAACTGTTTTCACCTTATGCACAGTTGCATTGTCGTACAATAGCAGTAACCTTGTTTAGTTTTCCCCACCTGTTCTGTTAATAGTCTCTCTTAGAAGACTCAAGAAGTCCACCTAGTATGGTCCATTAATTGTTTGACTCCTTTTAAATAATCTATTAATATGCCCTCACAATCCCAAAAAATGGTGGACATTATTTTCCTGTTGAAGGAGTTACTCTAAACTTCTTGGTAGGACTGGAACCTTTACCATGCCAATGCATGGACCCTTGTTTAGACTCGTCTGCTGTAACAATTCTTTTAATTATAGTCCAGATCTTCTTTACATAAATCTAGAAATTGCTCACAAACCCAAACTTGGTGCTGCATTTGGATTGACAAAAGCATTCACGAGACCCGTCTTGCACTCACTTTCGTCATGCCTAAATATTGATGTAAAATTCTAAAAACCGTGTTTTCTAGCACACCAGTTAATATTGCTAATTGTCTCTTTTTTAATCTAACATCTTCTAGTACTAAAGATTTTATTTTATGCACAATGTCTTATGTAATTGCTTCTACGGGACGACCAGATCTTCTAGTGATTCTCAACCAGATCTAAACGAATTTAAGGACAAGAATCCCCATGCATGGCTCTGATCTCGTCAACTGTAGTTTGTGACTTTTTTCCTTGATTTGTAAGGAATTTTATGACTGCACAATATTCAATTTTGTTTATTGAGATTATTAAACACAACACTTTTTTGAAAATCAAAAGAAAACTCATCCGTTGATACTTTTTTTCTAAATTGGCATATATTGTTGCAAGGAATTGCTGATTTTAAAAAATTTATATAATAAAGTTTTTAACATACCTATTCCGGGAATATAAAAAACATACCGTGTACCGTGGGGGTGAATGTTTTCTAAAATGGAGTTACTTAACATTTGGTTGATGAAAAATGATTCACAAAACAAATAGGGATACCACTGTTCAGACAAATTGGCTAGCAGATTCGATCGTGGGTCGAATTTTTGTTTTTGCATACTTGCTCAATGCATTGATTTAAAATTGATCGTTTAATTCTGAATAATTAATTTTATTAGGTAATAAAAATAAATTTCCAACTTATTTAAGGAGGATACAGCGAAATGTAAAAATGTAGAGAATGACGTGAAATTGAAACCTCAAGTTCTATGACACCTATTCTATTAGGTGGCTTTTTTTTAATAATTTTTTTGTGTACCATTACCGAGAAAAATGGGAAATAAAATCCAGAATTTAACATGGACTCTTATGGAGACCATCTAACCTTTAGCAGTTTTCACTAAAAATTCTGATAGAGAAGAAATGTATAGAATCAAATAAAAAAACTAAAAAGACATACTTTCATATTCGAAGAACAATGCTGCCCAATATTTTGGAAAACTTGTGTCTAGTTAATGCACAATAATAATTTGAAGTAAACAAAACAAGAATTTTTCACGACATATGTGGAAAGACAGTAGAGATGTGGCAACACCTCATAGCGCGCGAATTCCAATAACATAACAGAATGATATACAGGGTGTCCCACAATGCTGTTTACATGCAATATCTCCCTTATTTGAAAAGATAAAGAAATCAGCCAAAAACTATTGTGAATGACTCAAAATAGACCTTCAGAAAACATCTTTAATCGCTGGTTGCATAGCAACGTTTAAGAGATCATGCCAACTTGATTAATTTTTCAAATTGCACCCTCTGTTTTTTTTTCACGGAAATGTATTCTTCATTTCGTGCTGCATACGGTAGTAAACCCTAGTTAATTATCTAATGTGCATTTAGGGGTTGAAAAAAATATTTTTTATAAATTATACACTTCATATTCACTAACTAAATTATTTATTTAAAAAATATGATTAGAGCCGTAACTACAAGAGAACAACTGAGGCATTTTAAAGCCCTTGTATAGTCCACAGGAGTTCATTTTCAGCATTTGCTTTAAGTTTAAGATAAATTCTATTTATAAAAAATACTTTTTTCAACCCCTAAATGCACATTAGATAATTAAATAAGGCATACTACCGTATGCAGAATGAAGTTAAGAATACATTTTGCGTGAAAAAAAAAACAGAGGGTGCAATTTGAAAAATTAATCAAGTTGGCATGGTCTCTTAAACGTTGCTATGCAACCAGTGTTTAAGGATGTTTTCTGAAGGTCCATTTTGAGTCATTCACAATAGTTTTTGGTTGATTTCTTTATCTTTTCAAATAAGGGAGATATTGCGTGTAAACAGCATTGTGGGACACCCTGTATAATGACTATTATAATGATCTATATTTTATTGTATAAACTAATAATCATATATTTTATTAATCAAATTATATCGAACAATTTCGTCTTCTGCGTTAATAATCAGAATACAAATGTTAATTCGACGAAAATATTGCAAAATTACATTTTGCAATGTGATGAATACAATTTATCATCACAATCAGAATCTTCACGAAATCAGTAATACAACCATAGTAATTTTAAAAATATATGTATGGATTATACTTCGGCAACTTTTTATATATTTCTTAAATCTGCTTAGCAGATTGTAATCTTTAGACTATACAAAAGTTAAAAAATAGAATATTCCCATCTGTAATTGCATACGAAATTACAAAACATGCAAAATGTTTTCACTCATATTTTGGGATTGGCATTTGGAGGTTAGGTTGTCAATTAAATCGAAAGCTAAAACCAAAAATTGCTACCAACAAAATCAACTGATTTCTTTGCGGTGTTGCCACGATTCTTAACCTATTTATATTTACACTTTTAACAGTTAAACAAATGCACTCCAATCGACTTAAGTTATTTTAATATATATAAATAATTAATAAATGCATTATAGGCATTCAGAATAAAATTATTTTGTTCAGTTTTAAGAATGTTAATTTATTTTTTCATCGATTGGTATTTCTTGTTAGAGCCTATGTAAAAAGCATAGGAGATATCCTCTTGCCCTTCATCCCGCAAAGGTCCGCTGTAACCTCCTTAAGAGATTTATTGATTTTTGTTAATAAGCTTGTTAACCTGAATTGATTTTATACACTGTAAAAAGTTGAAGTAGCCGGCAGGGTGGTTATAGTGGATTATATCGCTTAACAGAGTTGTCGAGTTTACTCCGGAAAGTACTCGGATGGATAAACTATGAGCGCAGTGTACTTGCCTACATGGCTGCGCTGCCTCGTCTCACACCCACATATCCACTCTGCGCTGCCTCGTCTCACACCCACATATCCACTCTGCGGCTCGGTGCATCCCGGCACCTCGACACCAAAAGGTATAAGGGGTTAAAGATAATGTATGTATGTAAAAAAGTTGAAGTAAGTTGAAATCAAAGCCTAGCCTGATTTCTATAAGATAAACATTTTAGAAACTAACTTGGTAAAATTGTTGAAGGGAATTCTCTATTCTACTAATAATTCAGAGAGAAAATTCTTAAAACAAAAAATTAAAAAAAAACTGAATGTGCAGATCTATAAGATGTCTGTATTTTTTAGGCTATAACAATGACAGTACCTCGAAAATCAGAATTATTTCAAGAAGATTTATATCCTGATACAGTGGGTGATACAGCTGCCTGCACGGCAGACGAGTGGCGTGAAGGTAAAGATGCAGATCCACTTTTAATTTCATTGAAAGATGGATATAAACCACCTGAATCAAAAACTTCCATAACTGTTTCGAAAAAACGAAATGTCCTTGATAAAATGCCACCAAAAAGTGGTAAAGGTGGGAGTGGTGGGGGTGGAGGTGGTACAACAGAAGTATCTGTAAGTGTAATCAATTTCATATTTTATTTACAATAATGTTTTCATGTGTAATAATTAATTAGGATAAGATGCTTCAAGAATTTGCTGATGAGATACGCAAACTAAAAGCAATGATTGTCAAACATGAAAACAGAATCAGAGCTTTAGAAGCTGAAGTAGCTTTAAATAAGGCAAATGTTGTCGACGAGGATGGTCCTGGTGGTGATGGACTTAATGTACCACCACCAATGGCTTCCGATGAGGTTTGACGAAATTACGGATAATTTGTGTGATGCTAAAAGAAAGGTATGTAATTATTTCTAAACATAATATTAGTAGTGGAATGATTTTTTTTTGTTTTGTAGGCTCCCTTTTTACATTAAGTGGCTGTATTTCGATTTTATTTATTTTTCATTTCATACCAGTCATGACTTTTAATATTATTGTAAACTTTTATATTTTATTGTATACTTGTATTTGTTATTTTTAATCTCTTTTGCAATATTTTAATGTGCTTTTAATTTCTACTGTAAGTTTTATTTAAATTATCATTCTGTACCTTTTTAGTGGAGATAATGTCTATTAGGCTTGACTATATATATTAATTTTTTTTTAATTTATGATCTCTTGCAATATTTTTTATATTTTGTGTTTAATTTCTTTTTTTAATATCATACTGTGTTTGTAACTCTTCCCCTCTATTAATTAGTATTAATAAGCCTTCCTTAATTTTTTCGTGTGTTCTTATTTTAACAACGAACTTGTAAATATATTGTAAATGTGTTTTTAATATATACATTTTTGACGTTTTATCATCATCATCACGTTAAATAAAATTGTTGAATAATAATAGATCTCTTGTTTTATTAAGTATAACAGTAATTAAATTTGCCTTTTGTTAAATCTTACATTTTTTTTAGGTGACATCTAATAACACGAATTTACTTGAAGTCATCTTCTCTTTTCTACATAAGTTGTGCTCTCTCTTAATAGTAAAATTGTTGAACTCTGTTAACGTCTGAATCTGACATTTTATTAGCATGTTGAAATTATCGTGAAGTGCCTTTATTAATTAAAATGAAAATATACAAAAAAAAAAAGAAATTACGCACATTTCAAAGGAACATTAGAGAAAGAATATATTGTACATAAAAGAATTTTTTTATTTTAAACTGTATACAAAAATGCAGTGAAGTATTGCATTGCAATTTAACATTTCTTTTGTAAGATAATATTGTTTATAATATAGTACGAATTATTTTCATATATCTTTATTTTGCAAATATGTGATAAGAGCTAATATTGCAATAAATAAATAAATAAATAATTATTGTTAAATTTAATCAGTGCCAAAGAATAGTATTAAATATTGCTTAATAAAATAAAGTAGTTATTATGTTTTCCAATAAACAGGGATTATATGTTAATAACACACTTATTCGTAATCGCCTAATTAAAATTACATTGTCCTTCACAAAAATATTTAAGTCTTATATCTTGTTTGCATGTAATGTGTGAGTGAATATTCTTTACATTTTCTATGGATCTGTGCCAATTAGCTATAACAATGAGATCAATACCATAGACCTTCACTTACAAATTATTAAATACTATAAAAATAATAACATTTATTCCCAGTGAAAAGAAATATACTCACACATTCTTTCTGAGTTAATATCTTAATAATTGTAAACTTATCAAATTCTTAATTTTATGAAAGGTGTTTTGATTTAAATTTTAATAAGAATTTCCTTTTACCATAGATACCAATTGTTTCATTTTATAAATTAAATCCTTTCCTTAAAAAATCAAATATACATTCTTGTAGATATTTGAAACTAGAATATCTATTGTACATGGGAAAAAGAAACTGGTAATAATAAATTATAAATATACATAAAAAAAGTCTTATTTCTATAATCGAAGATTATACTCCTATAATTAAACCAAAAACACAGCGACTCGCATTCTTTTCAATTAACACCAATTATTGAAACTCTAGAGTTGTTTAAATAAAGAAAACCTGAATTCTTATCAAAACCTAGTTATAAGTATGACAGGTAAGTCGCCAGTATCAAATAAAGCACTTTTAGGTTAGAAAAAAAACATTTAAAAAATAAATTGTAATTTCAACAATAATTTTCAAGCTTGGTTTACACAGTAATAACTAAGAATTAAAAACTAACAATTAGCAACTACACAAATCCTTCCCATTTATACAATTAAATTATGTTACTGTTCATTGAAAAGGAACCAGATGTGCAATAATCTAGTATATACAGGGTACAAAATACAACACAAAAATTAGTACACTCACAGCCCGTATTATAGAGAGATTGCACGCGTGTAACATAATATTTGTTATTATGTTGCACGTGTGTAATCATACACATGTTTTCATTTAAAACAACTTCAATGTTACTAATTGTAAAATACTCATTTCGAGATAATTGATTTTAAAGTTTTAACATATCATAAAATACACTGATTTGTTTTTAACAATGTTTTAATTGATTTTCTTTAAATAGAGAACGGCATCATTCTATAGTCAAAGACTATTACTAATCTGCAATTACCTACAAATCAAATGTTTAGACCTTTATTCACAAAACAACATTTTACTTGTAGTTAACTAGGATCGTAGATCTGGTCCCTTTTCATGAACAGTGAATAGTTAACCATGTATAAAGTCATGTGTTTGCAATATCATCTATATTGTATGTCATTCCACAATAATGTGACTAACTTGTTTTGATTCCTAATAGACATGCGCAATTAGGAACTTCAAACAAGTATTTTTATCAGAAAGATTAAATTAATTCTTAGTTGTTAACAAGTTGTATAAATCTACCTGAGAGTAAATTATATTATTTTTTAATTCTTAATTACTGTATAAATCATTTAAAATAGCCTTCTGCATTGGTAGAAGTTAGATTTTTAAATACCAGTTTGAATGATATGTAAGAATAGCTTGCAATTTAATCATCACACGATGTGAGTGGTAAAATGTTAAAAATATCTAACACTTTATAAGCGTTATGCTATTACCAAGGCTTTAAAGTTTAAGCATGTTTTTTTTTAAATGTTACACAGTGTATTTTTGAAAACTTCCCACCTCGAATATCTCTTAAACTAGACAAAATATCAATTTCACCAAAACACGTCCATTGATTTTTCAAGGGGCACATTTAGTTTTAGTATTGCCAAAATTTTGCATTTCACCCCTTGCATTCTTACCCCCAGCAACTAACTTTAAAATGTCAAATGACAACCCTACCTTTGTGACACCATATTTTAAAGAGCTATAAAAAAAAGAAAATTTTTGGTACAAAAAACAATTGAAATGGGGTCATGGGTTGCTGAGATAAAGGAGAAAGTTCTTGAATATCTCTTAACCCTCACGATACCAACCGGAGGATATTTTTTCTTAGTTTTTTAATATGTTTATAGATCGAGGAAAATTTAAAAAAAAAAGAAAGATTAAAATGTTAAAATACAAAATATAAAATTTTTTAAATCATAATCAATTTCAAGTATTAGTTACATAAATGTGTAGGGCAATATTTATTGCCCTACACATTTATGTAACTAATACTTGAAATATCTATAAAAAATTTACATCAGTAATTTTACTGATGTAGATAAAATTGTTTTTATTTTAAAAACATCTAAATTTTATAATTTTAAATGTTTTCCTTTTTATGAAATTTCCGTTTAACGAACTTTTTTCTTGGATTTAGTTACTTCGCTAATTAGAAGTTCCACTGTACTTTTTTTCTAAAACAAAGCAATTTTGATTCTTTTTTTGAGCCAGTTTTAAGAATGTTAATTTATTTTTTCATCGATTGGTATTTCTTGTTAGAGCCTATGTAAAAAGCATAGGAGATATCCTCCTGCCCTTCACCCCGCAAAGATCCGCTGTAACCTCCTTAAGAGATTTATTGATTTTTGTTAATAAGCTTGTTAACCTGAATTGATTTTAGATACTGTAAAAAGTTGAAGTAGCCGGCAGGGTGGTTATAGTGGATTATATCGCTTAACAGAGTTAAGTCGAGTTTACTCCGGAAAGTACTCGGATGTATAAACTATGATTTTGCATTTCACCCCTTGCATTCTTACCCCCAGCAACTAACTTTAAAATGTCAAATGACAACCCTACCTTTGTGACACCATATTTTAAAGGGCTATAAAAAAAATAAACTTTTTGGTACAAAAAAACAATTGAAATGGGGTCATGGGTTGCTGAGATAAAGGAGAAAGTTCTTGAATATCTCTTAACCCTCACGATACCAACCGGAGGATATTTTTTCTTAGTTTTTTAATATGTTTATAGATCGAGGAAAATTTAAAAAAAAAAGAAAGATTAAAATGTTAAAATACAAAATATAAAATTTTTTAAATCATAATCAATTTCAAGTATTAGTTACATAAATGTGTAGGGCAATATTTATTGCCCTACACATTTATGTAACTAATACTTGAAATATCTATAAAAAATTTACATCAGTAATTTTACTGATGTAGATAAAATTGTTTTTATTTTAAAAACATCTAAATTTTATAATTTTAAATGTTTTCCTTTTTATGAAATTTCCGTTTAACGAACTTTTTTCTTGGATTTAGTTACTTCGCTAATTAGAAGTTCCACTGTACTTTTTTTCTAAAACAAAGCAATTTTGATTCTTTTTTTGAGCCAGTTTTAAGAATGTTAATTTATTTTTTCATCGATTGGTATTTCTTGTTAGAGCCTATGTAAAAAGCATAGGAGATATCCTCCTGCCCTTCACCCCGCAAAGATCCGCTGTAACCTCCTTAAGAGATTTATTGATTTTTGTTAATAAGCTTGTTAACCTGAATTGATTTTAGATACTGTAAAAAGTTGAAGTAGCCGGCAGGGTGGTTATAGTGGATTATATCGCTTAACAGAGTTAAGTCGAGTTTACTCCGGAAAGTACTCGGATGTATAAACTATGATTTTGCATTTCACCCCTTGCATTCTTACCCCCAGCAACTAACTTTAAAATGTCAAATGACAACCCTACCTTTGTGACACCATATTTTAAAGGGCTATAAAAAAAATAAACTTTTTGGTACAAAAAAACAATTGAAATGGGGTCATGGGTTGCTGAGATAAAGGAGAAAGTTCTTGAACATCTCTTAACCCTCACGATACCAACCGGAGGATATTTTTTCTTAGTTTTTTAATATGTTTATAGATGGAGGAAAATTTAAAAAAAAGAAAGATTAAAATGTTAAAATACAAAATATAAAATTTTTTAAATCATAATCAATTTCAAGTATTAGTTACATAAATGTGTAGGGCAATATTTATTGCCCTATACATTTATGTAACTAATACTTGAAATATCTATAAAAAATCTACATCAGTAATTTTACTGATGTAGATAAAATTATGTTTTTATTTTAAAAACATCTAAATTTTATAATTTTAAATGTTTTCCTTTTTATGAAATTTCCGTTTAACGAACTTTTTTCTTGGATTTAGTTACTTCGCTAATTAGAAGTTCCACTGTACTTTTTTTCTAAAACAAAGCAATTTTGATTCTTTTTCTAAAATACCCGATTCCTTGTCAACAGGTTTTAATTGGTGGCTTCATAATATTCCACATTGTAGTAATTTTATCGAATTTTGGACGGAATGTGAGAAAAACTACATCATTAATTATTTAATGGAGAGCATCAAATATCAAACTTGCTTTTCCCCCCCTTTTGCAATTGCCTTGCAAGTGTTGCAAAAGATTGTTGATGATAGTATAAAAGGAATTTTTTGTGGTTCCTCATTGACCCTTGCAACCCTGGTATCTAATTTTTTGTTCTTTGTTTATTAAAGCTACAATATATTTTAAACGAAATATTAACATGCTTCTTTCTCCTGATAGGCACCCACGCCCCCTATCACAAAAAATTGCATGGTTGCAAGAATGTTAAAAATAAGAAATGTTTCCGACTCTTCAATAGATATTTGATTAACTTCAATAACTAAGTCAACCTTAAAACAGTATTGGGGGGGGGGGGGTAATAAACGTTGATGGCAATCTTGCAATGAAAAAGGACTGGATGTTTTCAGTTTCTGCTCCTTCTAAATTTAATTGAGGGGTGTCGTTAAATTTTTAATTTTTTATTAACTTAAAATTTAAAAAGTGGCTATGGATAAAGGTGAGTAAAATAGATTGGATAACAGCCTGAAAATATCTCATATAGTTTAGGAGATATTAAAGGAGGGTTATTAAAGAACTTTTTCCCTTTATCTTGGCAATCCATGACCAATTTCAATCTTTTTTTTTTAATACCTTTAAATTAAATTGTCACAAAGCTGGGGTTGCTATTTGGGATTTGAAAGTTATGTTGAAAGGGTTGATGTTTTGTATTATAGTTCAAAAGATATTTGAGGTGGGAAGTTTTCAAATGAACACACTGTTTAATATTATATGTCTTTTTGATCACTTCTAGAAGTTCTTGCTAATGAAGTATCAACTGCAATACCTGAAAAATACTTAATACTGAAGCAGTTAATTGTAATGACGCCTCCAGTTTTGTAACACCTAATCATCAACATATCAATAGAAATTTCAGTGGATGAAGTTAATTTATTGAATCTTAAAATATTGACATCAAAATCTACCAATAAGTAACAAAGTATGAAAGAAAGATTACCTAGTGGTATAGCCAGTGCAGCCTGGAGTAAATACTGAGAATAAAGAAATAAGAAAGCAAAACTCAAATATGTCAAAAAATAACTAAAGGCCCATTTTGACAGGTCGATTTGAGTCGAAAGCAGATCGAACGTGTAAATCAAAATATATTCAATTTAGTTGTTTGGCAGAGTTATTCGATTCAATCAAAGTAGACCCACTCTACTTTTGCCGAACTTTTATTGAAGGAAAAAACCATTTAATATGACAGAGAAATGGACAGACCAATTATGGCCGATATAAGTAAATTCTTACAAAGGACCCTGCAAATTGCTTATGTAAAAAAACTCCCGGCAAATTTGGCTGAAATTTTAATAGTTTGTTGTTCTTAACATTCTAATCAAATGCCACCATGAGCACAACATGAAAAATGGACAGATTTTGAGTTATCACCGTTTAAAGAAATTAAAATAACGCAAAACGCGTAAAATTGACTGTATTGCTGTAATTATAATATTATTATTTCTATAATAATAATTGTTTATGACTATAATATGAACATAATTATAGCATACATGTATACATTTTAAATTGTTTCGGTGTCAAGTTCAATACATACTGCCAAACCTTGGTACACTGTACGTATTTATATGAATTACGATTGTTCTAAAATAATTGTCCATTCAATTATGAAAATAAAGACAATCCTGAAAATTGTTATAACAAGCGACACCATACCAATATGGTGCTATTTTTTTTTAAGATAGAAGATAAAGCACTTTGGGAATTATATTATATGTGATCGGTTCCTACAAGAAATGAGGAAGACATAGGCACAATATTATGTTTGCAAGAATGTCTTATGGGTTTGTACTAAAAAGTTATAGCTGAAAAGGTACTCTGCTGGTCAACGATGTTTATCAAGCAGACAATGCAAGAGACAAAGAACCCAATGTACTCATGAAACAGAATCTCGTTGAACAGATAGGACCAGCCAGATGCGATGGATACAAGCTGGTTGATGAAACTTTGTTCAATACACTGCATATGAACATATATGGTTGGATGGATGAGATGGGAAATTGTAGAATAGAAATATGCAAGCCAGGTACATACACACTGATAGAATAATGTAAATTTTAATATTGTTATCTTTTCATTACTAGGTAATGGTACAGGGCTCATTATCATAAGTATATAGAACAGTGGCGTGCGGCCCATGGAAGCAACGCTTCCCTTGAGAATTTATTAAAAATAAAAACCAATGCTAACAAAAATATTTTTATAAAATTATTGTTATCGTTTATTTAAATTTATAATATTTAATCAACTTAAAGCTCAATATCAATTCCGTACAGCAAAACGTATAATTATTAAGAGTACTATTTTAAATTAGGCTCATTAAACTTGCACGGAAAGGTAATACTAATTCAAATGTGTTACATACACTGCATATAAGCACTTCTTATAACTGCTTTTCTCCTAGTTTTGGCGTGAATAAGCGGGCGTGGTGATATAGTAGACGATGCTGTTAGCATTGTTTGGCCGTTATTTTTAGTGTGCTTCATGCCTAAATGTTTATTTAATATAATTTGGTTATTTGTTCGATTTAGTGTTTGTTAAATTTAATGTTACTTAAGTAATGTAAATCTGCAAATGAGACTGTATTTTGTCGCATTTTATTATTTCAATTTATATAAGTTGGATTTTTTTTAAAGACAAATAATTCTATTTAGTTTGCCTGTATCCAAATTTAAAATTGCATTATCGTCACGACTGCAAATTCAGCTGCTTCAGTGAAAGGTTCGAGTACTTTCGATACATCCGAATCGGGACGATTTTTTTGTTCAGTTTGTAAATTATTAATAAAGAATTTTCTGTATACAGTTTTGGAGAAATTCTACAAATTATTAAGAAAGGCAGATCAAAACCAGAACTTTCAAATTTAACAACCAAGATTAAAACCTGCACCGGTATTTTGCTAAGACCGGAAAATCGAGTTGCAGTATAAATACATAGTAGTAGTTTTTTAAAATAAAGAATAATAGTCAACAAATTCCATAAGTATAAAGTGTAAAAGTTCTTCTTTGAAAAACTTTTAAGCTTAATAATTATAACACTGTTTTCTTATTGTACCTAGCAGGGGCGGATCCAGAGAAGTATTTTGAGGGGGAAATTTTTGGAAAAATATTTAATTGTTTTAATAAACAATAATTAAGCAAACATTATTTGTTTCTACTCTATGTATACTTATTTCTAAATTGGGAGGGAGGAATTATTCCCTCCCCATTAATCCGTACCTGTACCTAGGTGTATTATAATTAAAATCGTGGTTGCTTCCCTAGCCTAAATTCTCACCGCACACCACTGATATAGAAACATAGCATATCCTCAATCTGATCAAACCCAATAAGGATTGTCATTCAGAGATGAATATCGAGAGCTTTGATAACTGGTTCTAATTTAAGCTTTTTCCGGTTCTTCTGGACAAGTTGATTGTCATTCTGGACAATTCCAGTTATCGTATGCCAGAAAGTGCATTATGAACGTGAAAAAGGTGATAAAGAATTGTTGCTTAAGATCTTTCATAGCAGCTTTATCGCTGAATGAAGTTGCTATGAAAGATCGTAAGCAATAACTGTGGTTGTTAGGTCAAGATTTTAAAGATAATACACTGAAAAAGATAGTTGAGGAGTGCGACAAGTACAGAAAAATGCTTTTCCTGTTAAACAAATCAAATTTCTCCTCCAGCAGTCTTAGCACCCAATGTTCTCACCCCTTGAATTTGCCTGGGCTGATATGTAGAGCTAAACTAGGCCGGTGAACTATTCAAGTGATGGTTCACCTAAAACAGTAATTGAGTTACTTGAGAACATTTTTTGATACATCAACATTCTCAATGAATGTCAGGAATACTTGCAGCATGCATATGACTTTGAGATTGCAATGACAGACATTACTATTGATGCTGAAGATTTAAGTGATGTGAACTATTGCAAGGAAATGGAAATAAATTAATTTTGTATACTTTAATTACTAATTGAAAGCAATGTATCTAATGCATATATTACATAATACATGTGGGAGTTGAAAAAAGAATTAGAAACTTCTCACCAGTGAATGACTGGTTAAGAGAGATGGGCACGAACCAGTTCAGCAATAAGCACGTGACCACACATTTCTCTATTTTTAGTCCGAAAAATTGTGTTTGTATTTTGTAATTATTTGTGAATTGTTGATGTTTTTGTACATTAAAGTAAAACATTTAATAGAAATCTTACATACATGTTACCTTACCCAATTAGAAGTTAGATGGACACTGTTAGGAATGAATTATTGGTAGAGAGAATACATAAAAGTCATAACTTATTAGTAAAACCGTAACAGCAAAACCCAAAAGAAGATATAACCTATAGTTCGACCAAAAATACAAGACATGAGTCACCCATGTAATAACCCATCCATATCCACCTGAATTAACAGTACGAATCAAAAAACATGCTCATCTGGCATCTATCACTACATATCAGTGGTGCATCGCAATGATCTGTATTCATGTTTAGGATAGTTACTCTTTATAAAATTGCATAAAAGGTAGTTAGGACGCAACTGAATGTTGTTGCATGACACGCTTGCAGTGAATGGTATCCACATGACCCCGAATAGCTTTACCCATCTTCAGCACGTGATTTGTGATGACTCATTTCATGGATTAATGGCTACACTATAAAACATATTTTTAATTAATCCTCTATCAAAGAAACCAAATATCCATCAAATTTTCATAGTTGTAAGTTGAATACTCATGGTCATGGATCATTCAGACATATTAAAATCGTGGATTGATTATACTATACTACTTATATGTTGTGAGTCTAATGATATTTATAATAGTATATTATGTATTAAGGGCTTAATTGAGTGTTTTAGAGACTGCAGAGTTAGAATGATTCTAAAACACTAATTAGGCCCTAAATGCATACATTAGGTTATGTCTGGTGTAAGTTTCAATTAATATTTAATTTTAAAATAAAAATAATTTGAAAAGTGCAAAACTTCAAGTAGGTGTAGATCCAGTAGTCTATAATTACTGTTATTAATATGGAGATGGCATAAACAAGGATAGCTATTTTTTTTAGTGGGCTCTAAAAGGTTTTACAGTCCTAGAGCTCTAATTTAGCAATTTACGCTCTAAAAGCAGGCACATAAACCGGTCAGAATCGACCGAGATAAATTCCTTTAAATCATAATTTATTTATATGAACAATACTCTAGCAGGTCAATTTTTATTGTGAAGACATTTTTTTTAATTAATTTATTACATTTCTTTAAATTCATCCATTATTTTTCTTATTTGCTGAGTAATGGCATCAACTTTTCTTTTAATTTGTAATTCCCCACTTTTTTTTCTAATTTTCAAGAATATTCATAGGTCTTGTAAATTAAAAAAAAGTGGGGATTATACTTTTGCAAAAAAAAGAGTTGACATTACTCAAAAAAAATTTAAAAATAATAAATTAATAAATGAAAGTGCCTTTTTGGTCTTCTTTGTGCATGAGAAATCTATCATTTCTATTTGATTCACTAATTATGATTCACCCTGTATACATTTTTTTGATATCCCCCACCTATTATTTAGATAACAACGGCTAATTGACAATATCTTACTTCAAGAACAAGCTAAGTCTACTTTTGGGTCAAAATAACATTTTACATCTATGATGCAATTTTGTAAGCTCGATCAAATGAAGTAAAACGATTTGACGAGAGTGTTCAACTCTCTAAATAAATTATTTTGGACTTACGAACTTTAGTAGTGAACTCTGAACTCTATTAACAGATAAAGTTTATGATGACCAGTTTGCACTAAAGAAAGTTAAATATGATAATAATGACCTTAGCTAGGAAATATGTATACAAAGATTGTATGTACTGCGATTGTTTTACAACTTTTGTCCATTCATAATGTTTAATTTAATGTGTTTTTTTCTACTAATTGCTCATTATAAAAGTGCAAATAATATTATTTTTATATTACATATATTGGACAATTTTATGAAACAATTGAAGCATATTTTGACACTTTTGCTGCAAAACTGAGATAAGTTCAGACTTAAAAATGTCAAAATTTAACCTTAAACTGAGACAAATATATTAGTTCATTATAATTGTTTTTTGTACCAATTTCAAAAGAACTAGAAGGTTTTATAAGTTTTCTTGAAATCGTCAAAACAAAATACATTACCATTCAGGAGGGTTACTTGGCCTTCGCTAGATAACTTTGCCTGCGCAGGAGCTTTTTTGTTTAAAAATACACACCTTTTAAGTTGTAGCATTGAAGTTCTAGTATTTGGGGCATACAACAATAGTGCGTTGATCAGACACTCGATATTTAAGTTGCAAATAGACAAACAATTAGAGGTAAGTAACTATGCAGTTTTGGAAAAGGGTGCATACTAAGGGTTGTACTTCAAAAATGTTAGCGCAAATATTTTTTAGGTTATGTTTTCAAAAACTACAGTATTTTTGGTTATGTTGCATGAATTTTATAGATGTTTGTATAAACCACTCTCTTTTATGTTTTTTCATTTGAATTGCAGACATTAACTTAACTCGTGGAGGATTACTTTGCTCATTATGTATTATCGTTACTTAACAACGTAGGAATCTTTCTATTAATTATTAGTATTTTCTATTTAATTCTAGCCACTATGGGATGTATTTAAAAAAAGAACACTGGCCACAAGACCTTATAAGAATTATACTCAGGAGCAAGTCAAGAGAGCTGTAAGGGCTGTTAAGTATGAAAGGTATTTGTATCAGGAAGCAGCTGAGCAATATAATATTCCAAAAAGGACTATTTACAAGAAAGTTAAACAGAGGCACCATTGTACAGTTGGGGCACCTACTGTCAATATACTCGTCAAATGCTACCTTGATCAAAATGATATTCCAGTTTGTAAGTTTTTTGACAACACTCCAGGTAAAGAATGAGCTTTAAATTTTCTTCAAAAACATCAAGATAGGCTGACTCAAAGATCGTGCAAAAATATCAAGAGTCAGCAAAAAGACTTAAACTGAGATTAACGAATATTTTGATAGATTAGAAAATAATATGATTGATATTCCAACTGAAAATGCCCTCAATTATGATGAGACGAATCTGACAGGCGATCCTGGAGCAAAACAATGTGTCTTCCGAAGAGGTACCAAATACCCTGAAAGGGTTTTGAATATAACAAAAACATAAATTTCTATCATGTTTGGCATTTCTGGTGCAGGCAAAGTATTATGCCCATATGTAGTGTATAAGGGAGAACACATCTATGATATAAGGTATAACCTCACCAAATCAGGTTGGTTTGATGGGCACTAGTTTATGACGATCGTAGTACCATAGGTAACAACCAAGCAAGGCTTGAAAGTCGTAATTGAAGACAATCTCTCATCTGATTTAAATATTGAAGTAATCCGTGCTTGCCAACGCAATAACATTCATTTTATCTTTATTCCGCCCAATTCCATGCATTTGACACAACCGTTAAATGTTGGATATTATGGCAAATGAAGAGAATTTGGAGGCAAATCCTAACTTGGTATAAAGTTAGGATATAGCTAATTTATTTTCTGAATTTTTTTCAACTGTGTACATTGATTCAAATTGTATATCTGATACTACATTTGAATATGATAATAATGTAAGTTTCTCTAGTATTGACCTTACTTTGTCGAGCACATTTGAAGCTATTTGTAATATGAAATTAAAATTTTCCAGTGGACCGGATAGAATACCCTCATTTTTTCTAAAACAATGTGTTTACACATTATCAATGGCCCTTTTTATGTTATTTAAAACTTCATTAGAGACTGGTAGAGTACCGGACGTATGGAAACAAAGTTTCATTTGTCCTATATTTAAAAATGGATTAAAAAATAATATAGAAAATTATCGTGGAATCTGCATTCAGTCAGATATTCCAAAATTACTAGATAGCATTGTTTCCAAACAACTTATGGCTATATGCAGACCTCTTATAATCCCTGAGCAACATGGATTTTTATCAGGCCGTTCAACTACATCTAATTTGTTGTGTTATAGTAATTATATAATGGATGCATTTGGGAGGTCTGTGCAGGTCGATTCGATCTACACAGACTTCTCAAAGGCATTTGACAGAGTGCCTCATGTTATCTTACTTAAAAAATTATCTGCCCTTGGCATAAAGGGTTATTTATATGAATGGTTAGAAAGCTATTTAACTGGTCGGGTACAATCTGTACGTATCTCAAATTTTATATCCGAGTCAATTATCGTAAAATCTGGTGTCCCGCAAGGTTCACATTGCGGACCTCTACTATTTTGCTTATTTGTCAACGATATTCTTGAAAGCATCAAGTACTCAAAATGTTTGCTATTCGCTGATGATTTAAAAATTTTTCGAGAAATTCATAATTACGATGATGCCTCTCTGCTTCAAACCGATATAAATAGTATTGCAATGTGGTGCGAAGTAAACTACTTGTACTTAAATGAAGACAAATGTTTCTCCATCTCCTTTTATAGATCACGCTCAAACTTTGAATTTGATTACAAACTTAGTAATAATATTCTTCCTAGGAAATCAGAATGTAAAGATTTAGGTGTAATTTTTGATAGGAAGTTCTGCTTTAACACCCATATCAATTCCATAACGTTAAAAGCTTACAAAATGCTTGGTTTTATATTAAGGTCGTCAGTTGATTTTTCTATTTATTCTTTAAAATTACTCTATTGCACTATGGTAAGTACACTGTTAGAATATTCCACTCTGATATGGAACCCCTACTATAACAAATACATTGACCAGTTGGAAAGGGTAAAGAATAAATTCCTAAAAGTTGCAGCATTCAAACTAAACTGGAGAGTGGGTGAATATGACTACAATGATGTGCGTGAAGTCATCTCTTTAATGACGCTCGAAGATAGACGAACTTTTTCATCTTTGTTATTTTTATACAAAATTATTACTAATAGAATTGACTGTTCTGAAATTCTATCAGTCATTACCTTTAATGTACCTACAAGAAATACAAGACAAAAATATTTATTTCACATTCCCTATCACTCCTCTAATTATAGTTACTATTCACCAACTACTCGTATGCTGCGTGAAGGCACTAACTTTTGTGATATTATTGATTTCTTCAACAATAACTTATTCAATTTTAAGAAACAACTTAGTAACTCTTTACAAAAATAACACTCTTATATGTTAAGTCTGTCTATTTAATTATTTTAAATAAACTATATACTGTGATCAATTTAATTTAATTAAGCCATATACTGTGATCTATTTAATGTTCTATTTAATGTTATATTATTTAGTGTCTTATTATTATATTTGTTTTACCTATGCATGTTCTATTTATATATGTATTGGGGTAATCCCGTAAATAAATAAATAAATAAAAAGAAAAAGTTTAGAATCCAAGAGACGAGACACTAAATAAGTCTACTTTTCCTCATTTATTGAAGCAATTGGTGGAACAGCTTAATGTAAATGATAATACAACATCAAAAGCGCTTATAGAACAATGGAGATAATACCTCTGGATTGGCGGCAAGTGCTTAAGAAGTTGCCAAATCAAAGACTAAAAGAAGGAATTCAAAGCAATATTGACAACAGTTTATTAGACTATTTAAAAGAAATAAGATCTCCTTCTGAAAATATGGGAATAAAACGAAAGAAGATGGTAAATGTAATTCCTGGACAGTCCGTTTCCTATGAAGATATTTTTGCTCCAGAGCTCTCAGATCCAGGACCCTCAACAACTAGGGTAAATACTGAACACCAACAATATGACCTCACTGATGACGACGATGATGTGGTGACTGTTGATAACTATGAGCAATAACACAACTTATGTTGCGAGGACAAAAATGCTAGTCAATCTGATTATGAAATCCAAATCAAGACAAAAACCAAGATTAATGATTTCGTCATTGTAGCTTTTCATACTAAAAAAAAGCACTAAACACCATGTAGGACCGATTCGAGGCCTATATAACAACCAATACGAGGTTAAATATTTAAGTAAAACGACTCGCAATTCATTCATCTACCCTAGGGTGGTCCTTAAAAAGTAAATTTTTGAATTTAATGCGTGCCACCCCCTAGATGGATTCTGTATTAAATAACTTTCCAAAAATATTAATATTAACCCGTGCCCCACGATGGTTGAGTTTAAATGGGGTTTAACGTGGGTTTTAGACACTTGTGGATACTATAAGGTATAACACTGTTGGTTTTCAATGTCTTGACATCAGCACATGTTTTCTAAGTGCTTTTAGGCATGCTGAATCCGAATCTGAGATTAAAAAGGTGTTTTGACACATGACAACTGTCAAAAATGATCTCAACTTGAAAAATTTTAATGTAAGTTCGCATTTTTACAAGTTTTCACTATTTTCAAGGTTTTTTGGGCCGCTAAATTCTATATTCAGATTCAAAATCGGATTTGACACATTATAGCTGTCAAGAATTCTGTCAAAATTAGAAATTCCGATGTAGATTCGCATTTTTTATCTGCTTTTGTGGTTCTAAGGGTCTCTAAATAGGAACTCGAGGTTAAAAATGTAGTTCGATATACGGTTGCAGTCAATTCTGTATTAGGTTTTTTGAAAAAGCTTAACACATTTGTTTTTATATAAAAGAATTTAGAGGTTTTTAAAAATATTTTTCTATGAAATATGTCTCTCAAAAATGTCGTTTGTTTGATTATTCGAAAATCGCGCCTTTCCCAGTGTTTCGAAAGTCTAGCACTAGCGTCGCCACAATATGATCTCACGTTGTCTCATGTTAATATGTTTCACGATATCTAAAGATAACCTCAAAAATATTTACGTGATGGTGGACTTATAAATCATGGAGCTGCCAAAATTACATGAAAAAATTTTTTTAATCAGAGATTTCGAGGTTCAGGTATTAGGCAATAAATTGTAAACAAAGTTACAAGCAAAGAATAAAGAGAATAAGAATGGAAGGCTCCATAAGAAATATATGTAAAAATCCGACCTTATTTTACAGTAATAGTTAACAACTGACACGTAAAGATGGCGTAATAATCGCTAGATGTTTTTAAAATCTTAATACATCAAAAAAACAATATATAATACTTTTCATAAAAAGATCTATCTAACAAATGTTATTAACGGCGAAATGTTTACTTTTCTTAACCTATTTGATTCAACACGTGTCAACAGCATACAAACTTACGTCAAAATATAATCATCTTCCTATCAGTTAACATCCAACACGCTAGATGGCGCTACTATTTTTGAGGTCGTTAGCCTTCCATTCTTATCCTCTCTATTCTTTGGTTATAAGCTTTAAAGGTGTTATTCTTTTATTTACGTGAAAAATATTTTTAAAAACCTCGAAATTCTTTTATATAATAACAAATGTGTTAAGTTTTTTCAAAAACCTAATACAGAATTGACTGCAACCGTATATCGAACTACATTTTTAACCTCGAGTTCCTATTTAGTGACCCTTAGAACCACAAAAACAGATAAAAAATGCGAATCTACATCAGAATTTCTCATTTAGACAGAATTCTGACAGCTATAATGCGTCAAATCCGATTTTGAATCTGAAAATAGAATTTAGCGGCCCAAAAAACCTTGAAAATAGTGAAAACTTGTAAAAATGCGAACTTACATTAAAATTTTTCAAGTTGACATCATATTTGACAGTTGTCATGTGTCAAAACACATTTTTAATCTCAAATTCAGATTCAGCATGCCTAAAAGCACTTAGAAAACATGTGCTGATGTCAAGACATTGAAAACCAACAGTGTTATACCTTATAGTATCCACAAGTGTCCAAAAACCCACGTTAAACCCCATTTAAACTTCAACCATTGTGTAGCACGGGTTAATATTAATATTTTTGGAAAGTTTTTTGATAAATCTTTTATTTAATACAGTATCCATCTAGGGGGTGGGACGCATGAAATTCAAAAATTTACTTTTTAAAGACCACCCTAATCCACCCGCAAATCAACATCTCACTAGTCAATGAGGAAGACTTTGCTTTAACCAGTTCCATGGAAATTATAACCTATAATAGGTATTTTTCTAAGAACTAGACATATTTAATTTATTTTTTGTATCGTATTACTTTTTATTTTATTTAAATAGAATTTAGTTTGTGTTCATATTTAGAATTAACCAATTTTTTTTACAAATTCAGCTATTTTTGGACAATTATCGCTAAACTTTTTTCACCAGATTTTTAAAAATGCATTCTTTGTGCAAAGTAACCTAAAAGCGTACTTAAAATTGCTTAAATATGAGTTTTATTAGCAAAAGCCAGTGTCCGTCAAGGGCATGTAACTTCGTCTAATTTTCAAAATTAAAAAAAATTGCGATTTGATTTTACCAAAAATGACTTTACACAGCGACAGAGAAAACATGAAAATTTAACATAATTGGGACTCAGTCTCATACGTCAATTGGTTAAAAAGTTACAAAGCAAAATATGCAAAGTAAGCTGGCTTGATGGTACTCTTGCAGCAAGGTCTTTAATTTACGTTTAATATATTATTGTATTTAAAAAGTTGCTAAATATTGTTCAATTTTGTTTTACATCCTTCAAAATGTCATTTTGTAGCCTAAAGCTACTGTTTTTGATGTTAACTATAATTCCGTCATATTTTCAACTAGAGATGCGTACAATATTAGAGCCCTCTTCATTTGATCAATCTTTCTAAAGATTCATTTGTTATAAATTATTCTAACTGAAACAGTAGATCTTTAAGACCAAAAAGTGCAGAAATATTGAACGAAGTCTAGTTTTCTGATAAGAGTCCAGAGATGTTTATCAACCAGACTAGACTAGAGTTCCAATAAAAGTTTAATTGAGGAAATGTATTCTTCCTAATAAATAAAGTCTACTATTCCTCTAAAAGTCAAAAATTTTTTTACTTTTAAATCTTATAAACCATACCTTTGTCAACATCTTAGAAATACTTATACTACAATTCCAATTAAACAATGAAATTACACAACTCTGCATTTAAAATTATCGTCATACTCACAACTTGAGTTGGTGCAAAAATATCTTACACTTCGTAATAATTATAATAAATAACAGAATCTCCTTATTCTGATATAATATTAAAGTAGTGACTAGTTAAATTGTAGATAAATCAATGTTGTCATCTCAACTCAATGAATCATTTGCAACATACACACACACACATACACACAATGAAAACTGTTAATTCACGTAAAAAGTGGTAAATTATGAAAGTGGTAACCTCGTTTACCCTTAGCAGCCAAATAAATATAAACTACATGATATGCACCTGGTATAAAACAAATAAAACCAGCTAATAAGAACACTGCTCCTTGCAAACCAGCTTGAGGTTCTGCTAATGCTAATGTTCCTGTAGCCAACAATCCAACACCAATAAACAATAATGTGGTAGCAGCTAGAACCATGCGCCAGTTTTCACGAACCTTAGGATGGTGGAAGCATGATCTACTGTCAATGTCTTGACTTGAGCCATCACAATAGTCCTGTATTAAAGAATCACTATCTCTTGAAGTATCATTTTGTAATTTATATCCTCTACAAATAAAAAAGATGTAAATATAAATATAATACAAATACCGATTGTTTACCTTGATGATTGCATTTTTATGCTGGTAGAATCGCCATCACCAGGTATACCAGATTTCCCAGATATACCTCCCGCTGTTCCATATACTCTGATAGCTTCATCAGTTTCTTCTTCAAAAGCATCATCTATAGAAAACCGCTTTTGTACACCATTTATACCATTTGGAAGTCCAAACTGTTTAGCTGACATGTTGAAAGACTTATAGAAACAACTTTCTATATAAGGTGATTAACGGTTATTGAACTCTTATTATTTTATAACACAATACATATTTTCTAAATAACATTTGTCGTAAAACTGTTACATTTAGTGTAACATCAATCAAAATATTTATATTTTCATGGACGGTTAAATATAAAAAAACAATATGTCAAAAAGTAAAGGTTATATTAGTCGAGTTTTAAACCTGTTCTACTAGTATAATGATTACGTCTAATACTGCTATTTAGTGCTAGATGGGGAAACGTAAAACCAGGTCCACGGCCTACTAGATTCATATAGTGCAAGTCATAAAGTAGTTCCTTTATTTTCAAATAGGGAAGACGCACGTATTTTTTTAAATTTTTGTATTCGTTCATTTTGGTTAGAAAAATATTGCCAGATAAGCGGAATTTCTAAAAACCCTCAGTTTATTTGAAAAAATTAAATTTAAAAATTCTCCTCATTTAAAACCAAATTTGGCCTTGAGCAACTTCCCTCAAAGCTATTTGATGTAAAAAAGTAGGTACTGCTGTGAATGTGAAGAAGCAATATTGACGATCTACTCAACGTTAGATAGAGCTGATGAAAACCAATAAACTAAATTTTGAATTAATATTACCAGAAATATTTTACACCACTTTAATTATGGCAGTTAATTACACAACAGCATAACGTACATTATTATATTAATTACTCGTTGATAAGTAGACGATATTTGAACTTGAAAATAAAAAAATTTTCAAACTGACGGATAATACAGGACTCGTAACTGTTTCATTAGCACCAACAGTGGGTCGTCTTTGGAACTGTAAGAGGTAACAAAGTTTCATTCATTAGAGGACACCAGTATTGCATTTTAAACATAGATAATATAATAATATACTACGTATATAGAATGCAAACTCCAAGCATTGTTCGATGAATAATTCGTGCGCCATCTGTATTTTTGGGACTAAGTATCTTAAATGCATTTTACCTGTACGGTTTCATCTTTAAGAATTTAAATTATTTTTTCCTTTTGGCTTAGAAAGAAATCCAAGTAATTATTTAAATTAATTTATTCTTACATCGTAACAAATACCTACATTTTTCTTGATTGGTTCAATAGTTCAGATTGTATTTACAATTTCTACTACATTTGTCTTATTATTGTTGTTTAAACCAACTATCTTGCAAACAATGCTATCTTTTAAATTAGCTTTATGACTACAAGAAAATGTACCTGATTTTTTTACAAAACGTATAATAAATTGTCTATTGATTGTTTTAACTTGTTAACTTTCTGGTATAACTTTTTTTGCTTTTGGACAGTTTTGTTTTTGGTTGGCCTGACTTAAAATTTGAAATTGTATCCTTGGAACATGCGGTGTCTTCTAAATTGATGTATGGCTTTCTAGCAATACTTTATAACATCTCTAAATTCTTCCTGAGCTACAATAATAAAATTGTAATTAACTTATTTAAAGAAATTCGACGAAACATTTACTCGGTCTGCTTTACAAGTTATCAGCATTAAATACCTTAGCTTTAGAACAGGCATTATTAACTAATTTTCCGGTGCTAGTTATACCTATCACAAATACGGTAATTGTTAATTTTCTTCTCAATTAGTTTTTCAATGTAAGAGTGTTGACAAAAGTCATGTTCTTTGTAGAATTTAAAAATCGATGGCAAATAAATTTTGTAGCGAAAACTTAAAACGGCACAATTATATTTTGGAGTATTTCATTTTTTGAGAAATGTCAGTTTCAATCTTAAAACAAAAAACTGAATTTATAGGATACAGCCCACGTGATTATATTATACAGTGCTATTAAATTAAAATGTAATATGCGTACTATATTGCAAAAGCAAATTAAAATAATCATTTCAAATGCAATCAACAATACGCAAGCGCTGAAAATGCTCTAGTCGTTTAACCTTTCATTTCAATTACCACTGTACAGATATTATATGTAAACAACATTGATACGGTTTGTCACTAAGTTATAGAGCAAGCTGTAGGTCTAGTAGGTCCATGGCCAGTTGCATCGGGTCTTGGCTTTATAAATGGAGATGGTCATGGTAGACCGCATACAGGTGCCATCTGTATTTTTGGTGCTAAGCTCATAAAATTTTGATTGTATTCAGTTTGCATTCTATTACGGGGGACTCAACTGAGGAGACGAATCGGCAATGGGCGTTCCAAACATTTGCGTACCCAATGGCCTGTATTTTAAAAAATTTTCGTTAGAGGGCGCTTCGGTCCTTGACAACGCTCAGACCACGCTGGCCATTGTTGACAGTTCGCTGGAGTGCCATATGGGTCGCAATGTTTCATAAAAATTAGCCAGATTTGCGATAAAATTTGCGATAAATCGCATAATCTGTCAACACTGTCAGCGTTGTCCAGAATCGTAGCGCCATCTAGAAGTAACGTTCAAACTTGAATTAACGTTCAAGGTCGGGGACGCTTTATTTGACTCGTTTCGTCTCCTCAGTTGAGTCCCCCGTACATTCTATATACGTAGTATATTATTATATTATCTATGATTTTAAATTTATTTAAATTTTCAAGGTTTTCAAAAATTAATTACTTAAGATTGGTAATTGTTTAATGCATTTATAACTGATATTCTAACTAATTTAGTAATGATGTTTATGAAAATGCAAGAATCTCCTCAATTGACGACATATGCGTCTTCCCTATAGTAGCGACGATTGATCTCGCTGCTGGAGCTAAAGCACCAGAACGCTGTTGGCGATATTGAATATTACCAGATTTAACATTTCGTCTTTCAATAAATCTTAGGTTCGTCTTAGGTTTAATAACAATCATGCACAAAAACATTCACAATTTAACATTTATTTCGATAATAGACATTCGTGTTCTGTAACAACAGTCAGATCACTATTTTTTTTTTATTTCAAGCCTACACTACGGGGGAACCAACTGCTAAGGTCATCTGTCCCCCATCTAACATGCAACACGAAGACACACACCCATAGTTGAGGTGGCGGAATTTTCCAATTAGAAAAATCCCGCCGCCCCAAGTGGGATTCGAACCCACGACCCTTGGAACACGAGTGATGCACTGACACCATTCGTCTACCGCCGGCCCAAGATCACTATTATATTAGTCTTTTTATTTTTAATATTAATAATAAGGACAGAAATAATAGTAACCAGATGAATCCGATTCAATTTTTGTAAACGCCTAATAATAGTCGGTTTTTTATACATTGTGATTTGTGATGAAAGCAAGCATAAAAACAAGAATTAATAAAAAACATTTGTCACAAAGGAATATTAACAAGTCTGATTTGATTACTTGTTTGGTGACGATACTACATCCCTACCGCCCGTGTGAATAAATTAGTATAGTTAATTAATAGGTACTAAAATTAAAGCTTAAACTGGAAAATAAGCTGCAATAAAAAATTGTTTATGCTTTATATCAATTTGAGGGTTAGAATTTTATGATTCAATCATAATCAGAAATTTCTGGTGATTCAAAGAGGCAACGGGATTACCACTTACTAATCATACCAAATACTTTAATATTATTATAGCCCAAGAGCTGGCGACCAAAAAGTGTAAAAGTTTTGTAAAGACTAATATTTTAATATTATCTTATATTTAGGGTGTAAATACATATCCGACACAAAAAAAACTCGGATATGGGGACACTCGGCGTCAGCGCAGTTTGAAAGTTGTAACAAGAAGTAGTGTCATCTAAGTGTTTTCTAAAAGCTGAAAATTGATTACTAAGCAGTTTATGTAATAAAAAACTGGAAAACAGTCGTTAGACAGCGTAATGATTGAACGCGATGCATCGGCACCAATTCCTGACATTTCTAAAACATTTGGAAAGTATTTAAAAAATCGTCATTGTAATGAAAGATTGAATAGCTTAGGTAAATTGTAAAAGTTTATATATTCTAGCATAACAGTAATAAACCACTGTTTAACAGAAATAGTGCTATTTTTAATTAGATGCAGGTTTCGCGCCGAAAAACCATTTCAGTATTGTTATGGCAAAATATGCTATCTGCCTTTTTTCAAAATGCACTTTTTTGGCATTAAATGGCCACAATTAAAGTGTACTTTAAGTTGATGAAAGGGTTTAGTTACTTTTACTTTAGTTATTTTTGAAAAATTACTGTTGAAAATCACTATGTACTATATTGATATATGCTAATACAAAACTGTTTTTGCTTCTCCTGTAAAATTGCATAATAACTAAACCAATAAATGAAATCAGTAAAAAGATAATATAATGTATTTACGAGAATAACTACTACATAATAGAACATAACTAAATAGTTATTTTAGTTTTTATCTTTTTAATTTTGGCTGTTTAAATTTAATTAATTTTAATCTTGAATAGTATATTAAAGAACAAGTTTCATAAGGCAAGATTTATTGCACGAGTTCAAATTTAGTAAATAATGACTTATGAAACGAGTTTTTTTAATGCTATTTTTTCTATTTTGCGTCTTTTATTCCTTTTTTAAATAAAAAAAAATCGCAATTTCAAAATTTAGAGATTTTTGTGGTAGTTGACAACACTGATGTGACATTTGAAAATTCATTGATTGACACAGAAAATTGAGTAAAGTTTTTGTCAATTTTCTGTTTTTTCAATTATTTTTCAATGCTACCAACTTTAAAAAAGTTGGGCTATTAAAGCACTCAAATGAGCTATTAACGCACTGTTTTGGATGCTTTAACAGTTTTATTATAGACGCAAAATAGAAAAAGTTTCTATTTTATCTAAAGCTTTTTCAAATATATATTTATGTTTTAACCAATTTTCCTCTTTATACAGGGTGATGCAGAAATAAAGGTAATCCTTTAAATGGTAGATAGAGGGGTGGCAGTAGAGCTAATTTATCTCGACAAGTATAGGTCAAAAACGAATAGTTTTCCAGAAAATGAATCTTTCTTTTCTCGCAGCGGGCTCGCAACGGGAATTTCCGCATGTGTGCACCGGCGCTAATTACGGGCGAGCGCCACGATTTTTTTTTTCAGAATATTGTTTTCCGAGTTATTCCGTACAACCTAGTATAAATGGTTTACCTGGGTTTAGAGGGGTCACGATGTTATACAACTAATAGCGTTTTTCAATGGCGGTCGCAGCATGCGTAAACCCGGGGTACTCGCAGTGCAACACATGATGATATACTGCTTTAAGGCTCCGTTATCGCGTAGGTAAAGTACTGCTTAAACAGCTCTGAAGAATTTCATAAAATTTTTAAAAATTGCACTTAGTTTACATTTATTGTGCATGAGATCTTTTCTTAAGAGTGTTATCTAGTATATATTATGCTTTATAGCAAATACAAAATTACAAAAGCTATTTCCTTAACGAATAAAAAAGTGTAAATTTATAAAAACAAAGCTAGCAAGCTTTTAAAAATGGTAAGGTGTACTTCCTAAATTATCGTTCAAGTGTTATTTGAGATAAAAATGCCCGAATATACAACAGCATAAAAGAACTTTATGAACTAAAAAAAGTTCATATCCCTCGTTTATTCAAACATTTTGGTAAATGACAACTATCATTCTTAGTTCAGGCTTTTGCTCACGTAATGCGCTGTAGGCGGATCGAGTTGAAAAAGCGGGAAGTGTCAACGAATTTGATTTGACTGCTAATACATTTAACGCATTTTCGTTATTGTTACGTATATTTTTGTGATTGTCGATGTAAAGTAACAGATTATTGCGTTTATTGTCTCCAGCCTTACTTTGTGGAACTCCATAATCATGAAATATAATCAAATTAAAAGATTAATTCAAATTAATTAATTGAATTAATCTTTTAATTTGATTATATTTCATAACAGATTATTGCTTATATCCCTTCCCATATTTTAACTTTTTTAATTTTCTGACTATTATTTAACAAATTTCCGAAGTAAATGTTGTTTTTCTTTACTTAAGAGCATTTGACGGTTAATTTTTAAATAAGCTATTTCACTCTTAATTAGTCCTGATTAATTTCTTAAAACGAATATATATTTTCAATACTTCAATATAGTACGAGACGTTTCTTTTTCTTAAAACCAGCAAGAACTGATGAAATATAATATAAATACAAAGATTAGTTAAAGTTTCACAAGTTTTATTAATATCTTAACCTGACAATATTGTTTCGACACTTCATGTCATTATCAAAGGTAGATAAGATTGATAAACAAACACGTTGCTAAGGATAAATACATACAGAAAATAGGTAACTAGATACAATACATACAAAAACTAAATATCTAACACTTCTAATAAAGGAGAATTACTAAGCTCAGTTTGTTCATTCATTAAAGGTACTGTGCGTTTATGTCTGTATATTTCAAAAGCTTCTAAAATGTCTAATTTGTGTTTGTTGTTGCAAAAATGTAAGAATCTAATGTTGTTTTGAGGTGTCATTGGGTGGTTCTGTTCCAAAATGTGTTTGGCATAATTCGATTTTTCTGGATGTTTAAGTCTATAAGAGCGTACGTGTTCTTTGTATCTTATGTCGAAATTTCTAAGTGTTTGCCCAATATAAACCGAGTTACAAAAAGAACAATTCAAACGGTAAATGCCGGATTTCATGATATCTTGTATTTTGTCTTTAGCATTGAATAAAAATGAAAAGGTGTTGGTGTTAGTTTTATAGGTTATTTTGTAACTGGTGGTTTTTCTTAGTATAGTTGCAATTTGTTCTGATATCTTGCCAAAGTATGGTATTGATATGTAGTTTGTGTCTTGTATTTGAGTGTCAATTGGAAATCATGTTATGGTTATAATGGTTTGCATATGCTAATTGTTTGATGATTGAAATTTCTTTATCAAAATGTGATCGTTTCATTGGAGTAGTTAAAGCTCGGTGTACTAAAGATCTATAAGCCGCTAGTTTATGCATTTTATGATGACATGAATCGTTAGGTATAGTGACGTCTGTGCTTGTGGGTTTTCTGTATATGAAATTCATTCAACGATTCATGTCATCATAAAATGCATAAACTAGCGGCTTATAGATCTTTAGTACACCGAGCTTTAACTACTCCAATGAAACAATCACATTTTGATAAAGAAATTTCAATCATCAAACAATTAGCATATGCAAACCATTATAACCATAACATGATTGACACTTTAATTCAACAAAAAGATTATAGGTTAGCTATCAAAAGAATATTTCCAATTGACACTCAAATACAAGACACAAACTACATATCAATACCATACTTTGGCAAGATATCAGAACAAATTGCAACTATACTAAGAAACACCACCAGTTACAAAATAACCTATAAAACTAACACCAACACCTTTTCATTTTTATTCAATGCCATAGACAAAACACAAGATATCATGAAATCCGGCATTTACCGTTTGAATTGTTCTTTTTGTAACTCGGTTTATATTGGCCAAACACTTAGAAATTTCGACATAAGATACAAAGAACACGTACGCTCTTATAGACTTAAACATCCAGAAAAATCGAATTATGCCAAACACATTTTGGAACAGAACCATCCAATGACACCTCAAAACAACATTAAATTCTTACATTTTTGCAACAACAAACACAAATTAGACATTTTAGAAGCTTTTGAAATATACAGACATAAACGCACAGTACCTTTAATGAATGAACAAACTGAGCTTAGTAATTCTCCTTTATTAGAAGTGTTAGATATTTAGTTTTTGTTATGTATTGTATCTAGTTACCTATTTTCTGTATGTATTTATCCTTAGCAACGTGTTTGTTTATCAATCTTATCTACCTTTGATAATGACACAAAGTGTCGAAACAATATTGTCAGGTTAAGATATTAATAAAACTTGTGAAACTTTAACTAATCTTTGTATTTATATTATATTTCATGATTATGGAGTTCCACAAAGTAAGGCTGGAGACAGTAAACGAGAACAACTGATATTCTTAAAGATATTTTGCAGTTTTATATTCTCCTTTTTAATTTTAACTACCTTAAATTATTTCTTGGCATTTAAAAATTAAAAATCTCAGTTAAACTTAAAATATTTTGAAAGTTCACGCATGTCTGGCAACACTGCGGGTAGAGAACAGGGAAGACGGACGTATTTTTTTTTATTTTTGTATTCGTTCATTTTGGTTAGAAAAATATTTCCAGATAAGCGAGATTTCTAAAAACCCTCAATTTATTTGAAAAAATTAAATTTAAAAATTCTCTTCATTTAAAACCGAATTTGGCCTTGAGCAACTTCCCTCAATGCTATTTGATGTAAAAAAGTAGGTACCGCTGTGAATGAGAAGAAGCAACATTGACGATCTACTCAACGTTAGATGGCGCTGATGAAAACCAATAAACCGAATTTTGAATTAATATTACCAGAAATATTTTACACCACTTTAATTATGGCAGTTAATTACACAACAGCATAACGTACATTATTATATTAATTACTCGTTAATAAGTAGACGATATTTGAATTTGAAAATAAAAGATTTTTCAAACTGACGGGTAATACAGGACTCTTAACTGTTACATTAGCACCAACAGTGGGTCGTCTTTGGAACTGTAAGAGGTAACAAAGTTTCATCCATTAGAGGACACCAGTATTGCATTTTTAAATTTATTTAAATTTTCAAGGTTTTCAAAAATTTATTACTTAAAATTGGTAATTGTTTAATGTATTTATAACTGATATTTTAACTAATCTAGTAATGACGTTTATGAAAATGCAAGAATCTCCTCAATTAACGACATATGCGTCTTCCCTAGCGATGCGAACAATTAATGTTTCTATTTACATTTTAAAATTTTAGTTTTAAAGAAAATTAATGCCCATTTGTAGAGTTCCTTTATAATAATAATAGGTTATATAAGAAAAGAGTTAGGACATGTGGATCCAATGTCAAGAACGACTTGATTTCTCATGAAGTATTTTCACCTATCAACTTTCAGTTGTTTTTATTTGACAAATTGTTTCTTGGCAAAATATGAAGATCGATGTCAATAAATTCTTTGATTCAACATTACTATAATACTCTTAATATTTATTTACTAATAAAAAATACATATTATTATTAAGATAATTTAATGCTATAAAGAAAAATGTGTATTAGGATGTAAAGTAATGTAAATTTTGTTATAAAATCTAAAAAACAAAGTGTCAGACTATTAATATCATGTACTCCTTGACATTGGATCCAACCAATTAAAATCCGGCATCGTACATGTCCCAACTCTTAATTTTTATTATTTAATATTATTATAAAGGAACTCTACCCATTTGGAGACTGTAGCGCCATCTTTATGTGTTTATAGTTAATGAAGGTTCCTATTATTAACACTGGCGGCGATAACGGGCCCTTAATGTTAGAGTCCCTATATAATAATAATAGGTTATATAAGATAAGAGTTAGGACATGTGGATCCAATGTCCAGAACGACTTGATTTCTCATAAAGTATTTTCACGTATCAACTTTCAGTTGTTTGATTTGACAAATTGCTTCTTGACAAACTACGTATAGATGTCAATAAGTCTTTTGATTCAACACTATTATGATAATTTATTTACTTATAAAAAATACATGAATTATATTAAGAAAATTTAATTTCATAAATAAAATGTGTATTAAGATGTAAAGTAATGTAAATGTTGTTATACAATTTAAAAAACAAAGTGCCAGACTAATAAGATCATGTACGCCTTGACATTGGATCCACCCAATTAAAATCTGGCATCGTACATGTCCCAACTCTTATTTTTATTATTTAATATTATTATAAAGGGACTCTACTTAATGTGTGCGTATGAACATGATAGCGATATATCAGTTTGTCGTTTCCCCCGAGTTTCACGTATGCAGCAACCGCCACTGGCCGTTTTTACAAATTTCGCTTATTTGAAAATATTTTTCTAACTAAAATGACGAATACAACAATTTTAAAAAAATGCGTGCGTCTTCCCCATTCTAACATGGATTTGAAATGTACTATAGATGTTACGATTAATGCTGACATCTATGATTGTTAAAATAAACAAGCACTCAAATTGACCTTAAAATAAAAATGTAGTTTACTACAACGAAAGTGTCAACTTTGTCAATTTGACAAGCACCTTTTTTGACAGAAATGACAGTAGAGGATAGCGAAATTAAAAAGTGAAATGGTCGTCAGTGTTAAAAATGGACGACGTGTCAGATAGGTGTTTCTAAATAGTTCATTTTCAATTAAAAAAAAATGGGAGACGGTGCAAATACGAAGACAATTACAAATCATGGAGAACCGGCCATGAAAGGATGGTTGTTCAAATGGACAAACTATTTGAAGGGTTACCAAAGGCGCTGGTTCGTCTTACAGAATGGACATCTGTCATATTACAGGTAAATATTTCAATATATATATATATATATAAAGAAAAACCTTAATTGTAAGGCCACATCTTTTAATTTTTAAAGTGCATCACACCGTAAATTAACTGTTCAATAAACTATGTATTTTATTTTTTTGTGGTAAAACCTTGACCTTCTCATTATCAACCAGTTTTGCTAATTTAATTTAAGCTGTTTTTCTATTTTTGGCTCCTGAATCAGGTGTTATTAAGCTTATCCTACATATAATGTTGGCATTATTATTTTTCTGCTTGTTGCAATCTCGAGCATCCTTAAAAACTCCTGCTGAATTTGTGTAGTTTCATTTTTGCCATTTTATTGACTATCATTAATATAATCATACTTCGTTCACTATAATTCAAATGAAAATTTAAACTGAATGTATTGTGCAGGGCTGAAAACAATGGTGGGGTCCCTACTTTATCAATACGAAGACGAAGACGATTTAAAGGGTAAGTTACATTGAGAGCCCTGCACAGACATTCCGTTTGTTTAGTGCTCTTTATAATTTCTTTTTTCTCTATTGAAATCGTATGAGGAAACAGTACCGAAAGAATATAGAAGGAAGAAAACAGAAATTTTTTATTTCATATAATATGATGTATTGAGAAATAATATACTGAAAAATAAAGTATGTGACGATGTGTTTTAAAGTGACCTTGCTTGTTACAGCATCATTTGTCCTGTGTAATATAATTGGTATTTGATAAATTTCAATAGTCATAACTATTAAGTGGCAAGACTGTTGTAAATTACTTTTTATTATTATAGGATATGTAATATAATGCAAAAATTACTGCAATAAACATAAATTTAAAGGTTTATATTGCAACATTGTTTCGTTTCTTACTGTTTGCATTTGCAAAAGTATCTTTAACTTAAGGTGACATTAAAATGTAATTATCAGGAGTACTATGTTAACAAAGTGCATTGAAAATTATCGTTAAATTTTGGGAAATATGCAAGAATGCAAGTGCAAAAAAGCACGAGTACACAGTGCATCAGTGCTTCCTGTAACTTAAGGATGTTTGGGAGGTACAATCGGAGGCAAAAGTACTGAAAATTAGAAATTCATGAATATCTTCGTTTTACAGCACATTACGAAGTAAATTAATAGTTACAATGCTAAAAAAGAATATATTATTTAAGAAAAAGAAGATTTTTTACTATTAATGTTAAAGAAAATAACGAATAATATGGAAAAATTTTAAATAACTTTTGGCAGTGAATATGCCTTGCTTTTAGCTTTTCGGCTAAAACATATTTGATTTAAATCTTTATCAATTATGAACTTATAATTATTAATTATGCTCGAGTATAAATTAAAACATTAATATATTGTTTATTTTTTATAATTTTAAATGATAAATATGTTTAATATTAATAATTCAACGTTCTATAAAACAGAAAACCTGACAACAATGTTGATTTTATAAGTTGGTAGCATTTCTCTTACATAATTAAGAGAAAAAGCTTTGGACATCAGTCAGCAGTTGATTGAAATCATGGATTTATAAACCAGATGGACGGAGCTGTTTAAGTATTTTCTGAAGCCTGCATGGTTTGTTTACACAAAGCACGAAACGATATGTGTGCTCCGAACGTAGCCGAATCCGATCCTAGTGCTTAGTGGTTTACTCGCTGCGAAACGAATATTCCATCTTGGCTAATTTGTTTTGTGTGTGTTTCGTTTTTAAGTTATTGTGACTATTTTAATTTAAATAGTGGAGCGACAATGTGTTTTGTGCAAAATATACGATATGAAGGAAAATCAAATATCAGTTCATAGGTATCTAAATGTTAAATTATGATAAAGCTAGGTTATGTCACATGTTTTGTATGTCAGTGCTGTAACGTCTGACGGGGGCACATAAACATGTTAGAACCAGAAGAGACCTTATCTCAATTGCAGGCAAGGGAAGAATTGAAAAACTTCAGTTCACGAAATCGTGAAACTATACCAAAAAACTGGATATGTCCTGGCATAACAGAGTTAGAAGCATGTTAAAATTTAAAAATGAATAACTTCTAATAGCGCTACTTCAGTGGATTCCGATCCACTTACAACAACAAAAAAGACAAATTGCTTTCATCATCGGAGAACTCAGGAGCTGTAGCTGCAACTATCTTAGCTTTAAATATTGTAATATTTATTGACTCCGAACAACAGATAAGTAGGGGTCAATTTCTTAACTTTACAAATTTAGCTGACTCACTAATTCATTTATTTATACAAGTTCCAAAACTCAAGGAATGGGCACCAATGATTTTTTTTAAACACGTCACATAAACTTATTTAATTTACCACAAGTTTATTGTAACTAAACTTGTACTAAACTATTGTAATTGTTGTTAAAGGCCAGAGCAAGCACAGGAACTACCTTCTACTACCTATACTAAATAGGTAGTAGAACTTACTATTATTCTTGTTTTACTTTATTATATAGTCTTAACTAAATTATGCTTACAAAAACCAAAAAGGAAGCAATTAACTGTAGTAAATAACTAAATACCGACTTCATACTACCATAGTAGTTTAGGACAAATAATGTGTAGTTAGGATTTTATTTTATTTATAGTAATTATAACTACTAACACACAAATTACTACTTTATAGGCATCATTTGCAGTTTACATTATTGCTATTTCAGAATTGAAGCTCATTTGCTCATAGTGGATATTGGATCTGGCTGGAATTTACAAGCCCCTTTTTAACAGCACACCACTGCGCTCGACGGAAACTATAGCTCTCAGCTGAGTACAGTGTTGCCGCATTTTCTTATACACCAATTAATTTATCGAGTAAACACCAGATTTTCAGCTTGTTTATAATTTTTTTCTCAACAACCGTTTAGTGAATGTTTATAAAACTATGCAAAATCGGTTCTATGGAGTTCAAGTTACGTAATTTAAAAATTTGGGAAGCTTTTTCCTGTAATTGAAATGACTATTCTATGATGTGAGCGAATCTCCATAAGAGCACATGTAAAATTACAGTTATTTTCAATTGCAATAACTTTTAAACGGCTTAGTCGATCGGATTGAAACTTTCACTGTAGTTTTAGCAATAAATGAGGAAAATTCTACTAAATTTTTGTTTGTTTGGTACCATTTTGACATACCTCCTAAACATCCTTAACTTACATACATGAGTGAAGATTTGTTGAAAATAATTTATAACTTTCAATGCACGAATTGTATCTTATAAGAAAGTTTCATATGTCAATGTCAATTCGATTCTGTTGAATATTAATTAGTGAAAACAGTGTTTTCTCCAAAAATGCTTTTTTGCCAGGCAGTCGGCAAAATGTATCCAGTGAGTTTGTTTTAATCACAAACCTTATATTAATTCAGTTTTGTATGTGTAAATGTGTGCATACACATCTGTGTAAGACGTGATATCTCTTTTACTGAACTACAAACTACACCTTCTGTTTGAGAAAAATCGTGGGACAATGATCTTGAGAAAGACCTGAAAGATTTTTAATTTTTGCTCATAGATTTTCCTGGGGCCCTTAAAAACCATCGGTTGGAGAAAAATTGAAATGGTAAAGTTTTGGACACAAACGCTCTCTACCCCAGTTTTTAAGATTATTTGTATTTATGGTTTATTCTAATTATCCACATATTTATATTATAAAAACATAAAAAATATAATTTAAGAGATTGCCAACATGCTGCGAACGACATTTCACATGCATTCATTCAATGAATGCATATGATATAATGAATGCTGAATTCGACCAGCTGCAGTTTGCAGTTTTAGTAAACAAGTAAATAACAATGTCTTGCTTCGTTTACTAAATGTATACTAAATGAGTACAATTAGCTATTAGATTAGCAATTAGGCTAGAAGGTCCTGTGAAGAACACTGGTTAACTTACGTGAGTTTGACATATATATGAGATCTTCAATAACAAAAATACAATTGCATATGGCTCTGATCAGAATACTAACATACTAACAACTTGCACCAAGTTTTTGTACTGTTGAGATATTATAGACCATTTTGAATTGAAGCTATATGCCCTTTTATAGATTATGGAAATGACTATTGCTTAGTATTTATTTTAGGTTTACATATTTTAATTCCAAGCAAAATATTTAAAGCTTTTGTCGTTACACTTGGTACAAAATTTTGAAAATTGTTGTTTGGCCTCCTGAACTGTAAAACTTATGTGACAGTTGTCCATATAAACCCTGGGCAATTACAGATATTTAAAAACAAAATTATCTTTACCATAATTAAGCTTTTGTAACAAAATACTTGTTACGTAAAATATTTTCAAAAATAGTTCTTGATATAATAGAATAACTTAAAAAAATTTAAATCGCTGTACCTTCATCTATTGTATGTTTGAAAACTGCAAATGTCATTCATTGCCAAATGCCAAAAATGTTGACAATATGAAGAGAATCATTAAGATCATTGAATAAAATGTTTATAATAAAGGGATGTGAGCCCTGATAAAATATTTAGGTTCCATTTACTGATAAATTTTATGGAATCTAATGGGTATATATGAGTATCTAAAACCTAACCTCAATTCTGACTAAAAAATTATTATTTAAAGCTTGTCGGCCAAACAATTCTATACAAATCTCATGAGTTAAGTTATTTTACAGCACTCCAACTAATAAGGCACTCGACCTACGGGTGTCCCGCCTCAAACAAAGTTGCCACGCTGTAAAATTCCACTCACAGTATTTGATTGTAAATAGCTATTTTTGCAATTTGACTATTGTATCACTTTTCCTGTGAATATAATTACCACAGTATTTCATCAGGTACTTCAAAACTTTCTACAACTATTAACCTCAGAAAAATAACTGGTCAAATTTGTAGATGTATTTACTTTACAGTTATGCACATTTTTGTCTGTGTCTCATGCTCCTGACTGACCATCATATTAAACAAAGTAATACCAATATGAATAAATGTTAATTGTAATTAACATTTTCATACCACTGAAGTAGGAATATATACTTGTTGCTGATATAGGGTGGTGTTATTCTTAACAACAACCGCAGGTAGATGTTTGTGTGATTGTCGGGACTGACTGCTTATAATGTACCTATCCGACAGCACAGTGAAGGGCACTGAAGCTGTAGTGAATATCGACCAGAAAAATCTTTATGAATCTTTAGTTTTGGAATAATACTTTTGAAGAAGTCTAGCTTTATTTCAACAACATCAATTGATGAAAACTCAGCAGCATTACAGAACTCATGAGCATTGGAAATGTTATTTTAATATCATTTTTTTATCTCTCACACAGGAAAACTGATTTAATTAGCTTCAGAAAAAACAGTACCTACTATTTAAGGCAACTTTTTCTAAAATTCTAACTGTGAGTGATCCAAGCCATATGATAATTATACAGTGAAGTGTCGCTAATTCGGACTAATTAAAACAGGGGCAAATCCGAATCATCGCGGTTTTCGGAACCATCTTTAATAAAGTCACAATAGCGTGCAAGAGTATACGAATCAGTGGAACCATAGCGTACGAGCGTGATACTGCATACGTTGCATCGCGACTGCTTCCACTGTTTTAGTATGCACCGCACGCTGCTGGATAATGATGCTTTGCCTTTTCGCCCAAAATTTCGGAGAATATCGGTGACATATCAAAAACCATCCAAACAACTTTTCTTCCATCTCCGGATATTCCGCAGGTTTTAAAGTTTTTTTAACGTTGTTATATGATCCTTCAGATTTTGTAACAAATCTGGAAATGTATAATATTTAAAGTTACAATGCGGTCTTTAAACATTTAACAATTTTTAAATTTACCAGAAAATCTTTTTATGTATGGCAGAGATACATAAAGCCGTAATTTGTAAAAGAAGTATGAATTATTTTTTAACTTATAAACCTTTGTAACTAATACGAATTGTGAAATTGCAATGTAACCACTTCTAAAAAATATGTGATTTTTTATAATAAGAATTTGCCAGACAAATATAACGTAAACATAAATAAAATAAAATCATCTATTTTATCTACAACGGTAGTTTTGTATCAAATTACACATCTGAATACCCATTGCATTCGTTACTATAAACAAAACTTGAGGACTAAAAACAATTAATTTTAAAGTTCTGCTTATCAAAACCTTTAAATCCGGATTACAATAGAACCAATGTAAATAAATTGCTGGTCCGGATTATAGTGGTATTCGGATTAACGTAGATTCGGATCAACGAGACCTCACTGTATATCCAGTCTGTTTGATTTAAAGCGCCGCGCGTTATAGCATCTTTATTTTCAGTCAGAAGTGGTATAAACCATATATATTATTAAATGGCATAAAATTCTCTATGTTCTGGTTCAGAGAATTTTGTAGTTACTAAATCGGTGTGAGCGTGATGACGTCATCGAACTTTTTTTTAAATATGATAGGTATTTTTTTACTGAAATCGATAGAGTAGTGTGTTCTCTTTTCAACCATAATAAATATTCATACTCTTACACAAGAAAAACGTGAAAACTGATTTACGACTAAGGTTCGTTCGCCGAGACCTGTCGCACGACGTAAATGCACTTGAAGTTAGCACTAAACAAACTATAAGCGATGCTATTGATCGGCGCGCACGTGGTCTCATTAACGCTTAAACTACTTTACATAAATGCGGAAACACGTATAATGCAATCACTTTCCATTCCATATTACGCTGCAACCGTAAATGCGAGTTAAGCGCACACGGTACGCAAACGCGCATCATAGTAAATGAAGCTTCAAGGGTCAACTAACTTCAAGTATGTTTACGTCTTGCGACAGGTCTCTGCGAACGGACTTTAGTAGGCTTTGATTTTTGGTTTTCCAAATAATAAAACAAAAATATCTAGCAAGCTTAAGTAAATAACGAAACTTTAGTTGTTTCAGTAGCGTATTTACAATTTTTCTCGGGGGTGGGGAGGGTACTTGTCAAATACACAGGGGTGTATTTTGACATAAATGACCTGGACTATTAAAACAAATCGGGAGTGGCTCCATCCTGTTAGCGCTCCTCTCCCCAAATATGCCACTGAGGTTTTCTGATGGCCTTTAATCTTGAATTAGGGAAAATGTACAACAAAACAGTACAAAAATAAATAAGCAATAGAATAAATTAAAAACTCATTTTAGAATTCCGCTAATAGATAGAGAGCCGCTATATGAAATTACTGATATGTATTGATGCATTGCATTAGTGGAAGGAACATGTGACATACTTTTTACCACTTGATTCTTTTTTCTAATAACTTTTTGCATCATAAGGGATACCAAACCATGATTACCAGAAACAATGGAAAGTCGCGCGTGGATGCCAGACTGCCCAAAACACTTTAGACAAGCGTGCTCTGCAGGGCGACTGAAATGCAAATTTCTTATGGTCATATTCTTGTTCCTCGTTTTCGATATGATAAGATAAACCAGTGAAATAAAACTTTACCATCTCATGTATCATGAAGGATATCAGATTTAGGCTTTGCTTTCGCCACGAGAGCTACTGTGCAAGTGCTGCTATTTATTTTTGAAGTGTATTATTTAACATACATGAATAAAGGTTACCAAGGATAGCAAAGAATACCAAACCATAGTTGCAGGGTATCAGGCCGCCCGAAAGATTTCAAACGTGCGCCGTCTGCAGGGCCACTGACATGCAAATTTCTTATGGCCGTATTCTTGTTCTTCTACATGATATGATTAGTATTGTCACGTGGGGTTTTCGTGACTGGAGGACGTAGTCAGAGGTAGAGAGAAATTAAACACAAGTCGTAGAAAACAACTATATACTAATAACAATAAGAGAGTACAAAGGTTCACCTACATAAAGAGAATACATCGTGAGGACGTACATGTCCTAAACTAATACAATCAAGAGGGAGGTCGGAACCAACCCTGTTCTAGCACTAGGTCTACAAACTAAGCTTAGGAGTTAACCTACTGGTGTTCTACAACTAAGCTTGGGTAGCCTGGTCACAGCTTCCCATAATTTCGCAGAGAGTGGGCATTTAGCTCAGCCCACTCAACTAAGCATTACATAATTTAAAGAGTACTCACCAGCTTGCTTGTAGATGTAGTGTTGGAGCCAACTTCACTGACTGATTTGAATTGCTCAAGCAAGCTGGTTATATACTGCTGAACGCGGAAGAAATTAGCATCGTAGTGGGAATCAGTGGGTTGAAGTTCCTCGTATGAAACTAAGGAAGTTCATGCTTCCTGGTTGCAGGCTTGTGGGTAGTTTGCATTCGAGCTGCTGGTGCCTGGCACGAATCTGCAGCTGTGCGGAAGTGTGGTAGGTTCTTCTTAGTAAGTAAGCGGATATGTTGCATGCCAACTAATGCAGTTGTGGGCGAAGCGAGAGCGCTTCTTCGAAGACCTCGCAGCTGGCCGCGCACATGGCTCCAAGTTGTTGGCTGTGAGACCACAGCTGCTTAACTAGCCTGGGCAACTGAGTGTGGCCTTGCACGCTATATTGTACGAACGGAAGAGAAGTTAAGTTTTGTATATAATATTGAATTGTAAATATTTCCGTTTGTGACAATATTTTTGAGCATGGTACAAAAATAGATCAATAATTCCTATTGCGGCTCTCTATCTATTAGTGGAATTCTAAAATAAGTTTTTTAATTTATTTTATTATTTATTTTTGTACTGTTTTGTTCTACATTTTCCCTAATTGAGAATTAAAGACCATCAGAATAACTCAGTGGCATATTTTTCGGGGTGGGGCTAACGGGATGGCACCACCCCGATTTTTTTTATAGTTCAGGTCATTTATGTGAAAATCTAAGCATTTTGATTCGGAATTTTTATAGAGTACCCCCCTCACCCGAGAAAAATTTATAAATACGCCACTGGAGCAATTAAAGTTTCGTTATTTACCTAAGCTTGCTAGATAATTCTGTTTTATTAATTGGAGAACCAGAAATCAAAGCCTACTAGTCGTAAATAATTTTTCTCGTTTTTCTTAAAAATTTTCTTATGTAAGAGTATGAATATTTATTATGGTTGAAAAGAGAAAACAATATTCTATCGATTTCAGTAGAAAAATACCTATCATGTAATTTAAAAAAAGTTCGATGACGTCATCACGCGCACACCGATTTAGTAAATACAAAATTTTCTGAACCAGAACATAGAGAATTTTATGCCCTTTATTTTTTTAGTTTGTATAAACATATTATTATTATTATTTAATAATATATATGGTTTATACCATTTTTGACTGAAAATAAAGTTGCTATAAAGCAAGGCGCTTTAAATCAAACAGACTGTATAGTCATAACATTGTTAAAGTGGCTTCAAAATTTCTTATGAAAAGTATATTAGAAAAGCATTTTACATTAAATAAAATAAGGAACTGAATTTATATCTTATTTGTTACTCGAATACGATTTCAGTACAAACGAATGGCTAAATACCGTTAATACCTTTCAAGCAAATTTTGAAGTGGGGGTAGTTTTATTGTGATCCTCTACCTATGCCTTTACAGCTCTAGTCTTACTTATTTTACAGTTGGTTTGAAAGAACTTGTTATTTAGGGCACAAATGCTATCAATACTGCTATGGTATAATATTATTTATCATACAAAAAGTGACTACTTTTTACACTGATTTTCATGTATAGTGTTTAACCTTTATTGAGCTAGTATTATAAAATTTTTATTGTACGCGAATGTCAACAAGAGGTGTATATGATAAATGATTCATGAATATTTTACAAACTGGTTGCTAAACAACTTAGCACGTAAAAATCAAAGTACGCTGATATATGTACACGACATAAGTCACAAATTAAAAAATTATCAAATAAAATTAATGCTGTAGTAAAACGGTATGATCTTAATAGATATTTAAGATACAAGTATAAAAAGTAATTTTTTATTGCGTGAACGGTTTAAGACACAAGCGAGTGTTTTAAAAGATATGAGTGCAATGAAAAGACTTTTTACATGTGTGTCTTACAACATTTTATCTACGATCATAACACTTTACTAGACTATTTATTTTACTTCATATTTTTTAAAATTTGTGACTTATGTAAGTATATCAGCATGCTTTCATTTTTGCTTGCTAAGTTGTTTAACAACCAGTTTATAAAATGTTCATAAATCATTTATCATACATCTATGTTACAAATCATCTATAATTGTGAAAATTGTTTTAAAAACCTTATCATTTTAGAGAATGTTATAAATAGTGTGTTTTCTAACACATTAAAAATGGAAACAGAAATATATAAATAAACTTTTTATTGTACTTAGTATAATTTATAAAATATTGCTTACACAACTTAATTATGGAATGTTTAAAAACTGGTAGGAAAACAAATCCGCAACTAAATTATATGAACAGTTGTAGGAAAGAAGGTCTATTAATCAAGGTTATTTGACAATTAAGATAGTTATTTAAGTTTTAAGGGCAGTAAGTGTTTTCTATTGGTTGAGGATGATTTTGTGAATGGATGAAGTCGATCCAATACTGGTAGGATGCTTACTGACCACAGTGCTTATGAAATTTTTTGCACGAGCGATAATAACAAAGTTAAAATCTAGAAATATTTGTGAATTATTTTAACATGTTTAAATTTTTAGTTGTCATACAAGTTTTTAAATGCAGTGAATGCATAATACGCATAAATCTGTTAATTCTTTAATACATCACAGTTAATTCATGAATTTGTGTTTATTTTTTTTTAAGCTATAAAAATTGTATGTTTACTTACTGCCTTCCAATTGATAAGTAATCACTTACTGATTAGTAATTTGTAAGCATAACTGCTATCATAAATTGTATTTAATGCTACGTAAAATCTATGCTTAACAATTAAAATTGAAAATATACAAACTATAATTAGATAATTTGATAGAACTCTATTATTAGATATTCTAATGATATAGAACTTAACTTTGTTTCTGTTGCTTCTTTATAATTCAAACCATGAGAAGAGAAACCCAATTTATGAGACATCCTTTGAATCATCTATAGTTTTGCTCTTCATACCCCTGGTTCAGTTAAAATATGTCTTCAATTTTTGAAAATTCTGTGTTTGTGCTTTTCAGAAATATTGCAATTATGTATGGTATTTAGGTTACTTAAGTCTTTGCGTTTTTATAATTCATATAGGAATTGGCGATCACCTACAGCATTTCTGTTACTATTTGCTGCTCAAAATGTCATGTTTTGATTATCTTCTCATTTGTTGTGTTTTCTCTAGTTTATCTTGTTCTTAGCTTATCCATTCGTTGCATTTGTCACTAATCTTTATTCTGGTTTGATTTTGTTACTAGCGTTACAGTTAGTTTATTTTGTTTTTGATTTTTTTATTCATTACCTTTTTTATTATTTACAAATTTTATATTATGTTTCAACTTTGTTATTTGTGTTACTATTAGTTTAGCTTGGTCTTAGTTTATGTGTATGTTACATTTTTTCACTATTTATGAGTATTTATCTTGATTCAATTTTGTTGCATTTTAATTAATATTGTTGTTGGTTAATACACACAACAATACACTACCAAGGCTGTCGATAATACACTACCAAGGCTGTAGACAATACACTACCAAGTCTATACACTACACTCACTTAATTATTTAATAATATACGAGGGTCGTTTTTTTTCAACCTCCAATAGGCTATAAATAAAAGAAATGTATATAAAAAAACATTTTGTTACTAAAACTTCTGTATACTTACGGTTACTTTTCGACATACTCATCATAAAGATTGAGGCATTTGTATCTGTGGACAAGCTTTCCAATACCGTCTCCTAAAAATGTTGTCTTGAAGATCCTCGGTAGTTTATTGTGAAACTTGAACTAGAAGTTCAAAACAAGAGAACAGGAATCCTGACTTCTGCAATTTGTTCTGATCCATAACAAGCCCGTCGGGACTGTATGTTGGGTGGTTGAAAATGTCCCATTGAAATTGCTCAAGGAGCCGTTCTGTTGCAACAGCACTGTGTGGACGGGCTTGTTATGGATCAGAACAAATTCCAGAAGTCAGGATTCCTCTTCTGTTGTTTTGAACTTCTCTCCGCAAAGTTTCGTCGTAAAGTTTCACAATCTTTATGGTGACTATGTCGAAAAGTAACCATAAGTATACAGAACTTTTAGAAATAAAATGATTTTTTTGTATACATTTGTCTTTTATTTATAGCCTATCGGAGGTTGAAAAAGAAAACGACCCTCGTACTTGGTTGAAAACTGATGAAAATTTCTATGGACTTTATCATTAAACCATCAAATTTGATTTAGCGTTAATGTATGGGCTAGAATTATCGGTAATAGAAGGGCCATATATTTTACCTCATTATCTAACTGCTAATAGTAGTTTGTCATCAATTAACATCTACACATTATAATATGCAAATAACCACTGCTTTTGGATCACCTGGGACCTATTAGATCAACAATGAGAATCTGAAGATGCCCCAACAAAATTTAAATCCACTGGCATTTGATTTTGCAAGGTAAAATTGAAACCAAATCCTGCAGGAAGTAATGCATGGACAAAAGGCAATAATTCACTGTTTGGATTGTTTAGCACAGAACCCTGACACCAACCCCATAGAAGATAGTTGTGGTTTAATAAAGGCCAAACTTTTAGGAATGTGAATCTGCAACCATTGTTAAGAAGATATGGAAGAACTTCTCATGAGAATATTTAGCAGGAAAATTTAGTTACGAATATGAATAAGTAATGTTACACTATTATTTATTAAACTAAATATTTTGTAGCCTATTAATTGTTAAGTTCCATTTATAATAAACTTTTTAATTATGTATGTATGTCAAACTTATGTGTTTCATTTTAAATATTTAAATTACAGGATAGGCATTTTATTAATGGTATGTATATTATTATTTACTTAAATGTGTATTTAAATAAAGGTTTTTAATAAATACAAGTACAGAGTTTTGCGAAAATTTAGAACCACTTCATATTTAATAAACTATAGTGTTTAGATGTTATGTCAGCATACACAACTTTTCCTGTACGTACCATATATTGTCTTTTTATAAATTTCCGATACAGGGGGAGCACAAATTAAATAGTTATTATTGTCTGTGTCACGAACAGATAGAGTAATTATTTAAAATGGGTGGAGCTCCGTGACAGAAACCCGTTTCACACTGTAAGGACATTTTATTTAATTATTGCATTAACAGATGTCACTTTCAGGATTATTTTAATTAAAAAAATTTGCATTAATTTATTTAGCATTTATTGTTACAACGCTGAATAAATATTGACTGCATAATTTGTAACTAAAATGATATTTATTTAAAAAATCAACTCGGTGCTGAATAATATGATGAATGAACCTAACCTTACTTTGGCATCTTGTACTATTTATTAAAAACGAGTTTAATTATTCTGTATTTAATTTGTAATAAATACATCCAGGATTAACTGTAATAAATAATTAACGTCTTAATTATAAACAAATTGAATTAGGATGGTTCTGCATTAAACGTGCAATACTGTAAACTGCTACTAGGCTCGAAAACGCAATTTTTACAAAAATTGACCTAGTCTAATTCTGTATTAGACTGACGATAGAGGTATAAATAAATAAAATCAAAGAACCCATTTATTATTCCATTAAATCCTATAATTCTGTTAAAAATAAAGCACAAAACAATATCTTTATTCGATAATAATTGTGTAATTGTCGTTATATTACAATAATGTACATAAACAAAAAATATTTTAATAATGCTACTTTAATGTGATTTTACATCGATAGTGGCAACTACCATAAAACAATAGTAACATATTAAAGTTCGTCACTTTCAGAAGTAGAATCCTCGCCTACATTTATAATAAGTGGTTCGATCTGCACGTCAATGATTTCATCCAATTCTCACATATGATTTTCAACTTCAGTTACATGTTTAACAGCTTTTTCCTAATTAACTGGTGTAACATTTTGAACAGCTTCCATGAAGAGATGTTTCACATCTGCTAATTTAAATGTAGTGTTTTTTCTTGATATCTCACATTTTATCTGTCCCCATATTAATTCTATTGGGTTAAGCTGACAATGGTAGGGAGGTAATCTTAAAACTGTTGCTTGATGTTGTTTAACTAAGTCATCCACTACATATCGTACATCAGGTTTATATTGCTTCACTATTGCAAGCAATTCTGTTTTTACCATGTCGGGTACAAAGGGAATGGCTTTTATCACACTTATGCCTGTGATAAAAAATATAAATATGGTATAATAAGACATTTGCTTAAAAACATTATAATATGGATACCTGCGGCTCTACCAGTAAATTCAACACATTGTGTCTTTGAAGCGTCTAAATTATCTTCACTGTAAATTTTGAAAATATTTCTAATAGTAGTTTTGTCATCAACTGTAAAATCTTTTGAAGATCGTTTTTTAGGGGGCGACAAAACCATATTTCCCTCAGCCATATTCAATATAATTACCTACAATACACAATTGGCTTACATCAAATAAATTACAATTTTAATTATATGTTTACGTACCGACTTCAAACTCCAACAACAACGAGATTGTCTTGAAAAAGACAGTTTTTAAAAAAATAAGAGACCAGCAATGATAAAACAACAAATAATAACACCTGGATCAAACGTAAAAACAACAAGAAGAAGTTAGGTTACAGGCATCCGTCAAGTGTCATGTCTTATGCATCTTACAATTATCGATGTTGCCATTTATTTATTTGTTACTAATATCCGTATTGTTTTCTATCGAATTATAATATATTACATTGGTATAATATAATATATTATAGATTGTTTGCTATCTAAACAAAAACTGATATTAATTGCTTTAATTTGTAATCTAATAAAAGAATTCATTGTTTTCACCACAATGTGCGGCAACTTTTAGTACAAACTGGCAATTCTGTATGAACTGCATCCAATTATCTCTGCATCCCTTTTTATTGGTTTATAGGCTGTGTTATATTTTCTAGTGTAAAACTGTCCTACCAATTACACAACAGCTTTTTAAATGCTCGCTCTTAAGTGGGCGTTTTATTTACACTATCTGTTCATGAACTGGACTGTAGTGAAAGTTAAACATTTTTGTCACTCCCCCTAGATCTTTTTAAAATGTCAAAAAAAATTCAGCTCATTAGGCCAATATTAACCTGTGGCACCGAGATTTTAAAGTTTAAATGGGTTTTAACATGGGTTTGGTGCATTTCTAGAGACTTAATGATATAACTGTTTTATCTTTATTTGTGTACCTGTATATGAAAAGGGCCCAGATCTTCAATTCTACTTTTTAAGAAATAAATGATTTTATGTAGGAAGGTCAAAATTTTTACAAATTGAGTTATTTGTACAGACTTATAGAATGACTCCTTAGAAACATATGGAAACTAGTTTTATCATCTGGAGTTTAATTACTGGCTGTTAAAAGCTTCTCTTACATTAGTTAAGATGGAAAGGGCCCCGATCTTTGAGGTGTTGCTGAATACCAACTGTTAATGGTTTAAATATTATTTTCTGAAGAATGGATATTTCTTAACTTAATAATACAAAATTAATTAAAAAATCATGGAAGTGACCTAGAGATATGTGTATTTTTTTGTTTTGAAGTATGTTTTTGGTTTATTGTGAGCATACGCATAACTTTATATCGAAGATCTGGGCCCTTTTCATATAGGTACACATATGTTTTAACGTGAAAAATTGTATTGTATTGTAAAATCTACTTATGTTTATGTTGTTGAAGTTGCCGAACACAAATCTGATGCCAAAAAAACTTTGACATTTGCTTAAAAATGATTTTTTCACAACTGTCAAAAGTTAAATTTTCATGTTAAAACATAGGAAGATTAAAAAGTTATGCCACAAGATCTCAAATGCACCAAACTCGTTTAAATCCCATTTAAAGTTAAACCTCTCGGCGGCACATGTTAATATTGCCCAAATGGGCTGAAATTTTGCACAGTTCATTTTCCTGACATTTTAAAGAGATCTAGAGGAAGCAACCTAAAAAATTTTAACTTTCGCAAAATAACGTACACCCTAATGTGTATTATTGTCGATGGCAATTGGTATCGATATTTTCAAGTAAAATGGGTATTTTGTACGTTTGTTTGCAATTATAGCAGTTATCTTGGTTTATCAATTTGTTGATGCAGAGCAACAGAAAGCAATAAGGACATGAAAGTTTTTTGACAATTTTATTTTGAAATAAAAAAGATTAGAAATAATCTTAGGATAATAATGTGACTTTATTTAATCAACTTATACCTAAATAACATATAGATAAATCAAATAATTACAATTTTTTAAGATATTCCAACATGATTTACAATCGTAAGATATTTCCATAAATATAATTACAATCCAGACCCACAATGTACCCGCTAGAAATGTACATCGAGCTTCAAAACGATTTAGCAAGACTGGTACAATCCAAGTGGAACCATTGCGTGGACATCGACGAACAGTAAACACTCTCAGTTTACATAAAAAGTTGCACTGTAAACTTCAGACAGGTCATCCGTGCGCAAACTAAGGTCCGTTCGCCTAGACCTGTCGCAAGACCAAAATACACTTGAAGTTAGCACTAAACAAACTATAAGCGATGCTATTGGTCGCATTAACGCTTAAACTACTTTACATAAATGCGGAAACATGTATAATGCAATCCCTTTCCATTCCATATTATGCTGCAACCGTAAAAGTGCGTTACGCGCACACGATACGCAAACGCGCATCATCGTAAATGAAGCTTCAAGGGTCAGCTAACTTCAAGTATATTTACGCCTTGCGACTGGTCTCGGCAAACGGAGTTTAGCAGAAATCACTGGGGTATAAGCTGCCACGGTTCAGAGGGCAAAACCAAGTTCGGTATAAATACAAGTAGGAAGCAAAACTGTAATACACTGGTAACTAGCTTTAATGCATTAAAAAGGGTGCTAGGAAACTATAAAATGAGCTTGCCATTTGGAGGCAGTTTTTTCTTTTTAATTGATGATGAAACCTATGTATTTGCTGGTACATCGGAGATATTGAGTGTAGAATTTTACTGCTCTGTGTCAAATCAGGGTATCTCTGAAGAAGCTAAAGAACAATAGAAGACTAAATTTGCTTGCAAGTATTTAGTCTGGTAGGCAGGGTTAGCAAAAACCCGAGTTTTTCGTGAAAAATCCAATCCATCCTTTTTTTCCGGTTTTATTTCCATTTTATCCAATGGAAAGAATCAACTGGTTTTAACCAGTTTGTTGTACCGGGTTATTCCGGTTCTTTCAAGTAAAAAATCTTTTTATTTAATGATACATAATCTAATAATCAATTTTTGCTATACTTTTTTATTTTTATCCAGGTAAGGAAAATGGGTTTTTTAATTTAAATCTGAGGATTCCATCTAGCTGTGTCAACTATCTTTTCCTCGTAATTACAGTTCTCGTAATCGGGTTGGGAGAGGAGGGGGGGAACTAAGATTAGTTCCTGGGCAACAACTGTTTTTAAACATTACTACCAAGTAATTCACCTCTGTTTACATTCAATCTACTTTTATACAATCCACCCTATAAGTACTATCCATAACTATTTGTCATTACAGTTCAAATGTCTGGTTAATTCAACAACTGGTTAAATATGCAGAAAATATGGACACTTAAATCTAAAAGATTAATCAACTCATCTTAATAACGTTAATATTAATTGCATACAATAGGCTGAAAAGGTAAAAGTAAAAAGAAAAAAATGTCTAAAATGTGCGGAAAACTATTTGGATTAAATCGAAAAAACCGATGGATTAAACCAGAAAAAATCAGGAAGGAAAAATTACTTGCCTTTTCTTAACCGGAAAGAGCCAATCGCTCTTCCGAGCCAGGGAAAATCATGCCATCCCTTCTGGTAAGCCGTTGCAGAAGACATTGATGTTTCAGAGCCATTCGTTACCTCAGGCACTATTAATGGAGAAATCTACCTGGAAGAGTACGTTAAGAAGTGGCTTTTGCCATTTCTAGAGAGAAAGCAAAGCAACAAGCTTGTTTTATTTTGGTTTGATCTTGCACCTGCGCATTATTTGCAGAAAATGGTAGATTTCTTGAAAGTTAAGAATTGCAATTTGTATGCAAGACTGATAATCTACCAAACCCACCTCAGTATCAACCTGTTGTACGTTATTGGCCTTTCTGTAAAGCAAAGCATAAGCTACTTAATGAACCATTGAAAAATTTTCCAGGTTTTAAGGTGAAGGCCTATTCAACTTGGCGAAGAATCAATCTTAAACCAAGTGGTAACAGAATCGGGAAATAATCTGTTTAAGAACTTCCAAAACAACTTGCTGATTGTGTCCAAAAAAGGACCATTGTCAGTGTAATTTAAATATTTATAAAGAGTCTTTTCAATTTTTTAATAAAGTTTTTGTTATTCTGCCGTGCTTAGCAAGAAAGCAGTAATACCATATTTTTTATTAGCATTCATTACAATTCCACATAGTATATTTCTAGATAGCAGTTTGTGCAGATACTGCTTTCTTGCTAAGCACGGCAGTATTGGTCTAGTTCTAAAACTTGTTTAATTATTTGTGGCTGAAAATAGCGATTTTCTTTTGTGCAAATATATTATATGTTGCAATGAACCATTTTCTACTAATTATATACATACATAGTATTTATATACCGATATTTTAATTAGTTCAACACCAGAATAGGTAAATATGGGAATTTTCTCCAGATAAAACAATTTCTCATGCTGTCATTAAAATGTAAAAAACAAATTAATTATCGTAGTTGCAATAAAACACCATTAAAACGACTTATAAATCAGAGAACTTTTTGCAGTACAGAAGAATTTCATCCGTATGAGACTTGTCATTTCCACCCGCCTGCTGCCAATCACCACGAGCCGCTACTGGCACAAAATTTCTTTTTAAATTTTTTATTCTTTTGACCTTTAGGTAGTCCACTTCTTGGTAGCCCACTTAATCACAACAAACCTTTTGATAATATTTCTTGCTATAAACCGACTTGTTACAATAATTTTTGCAACCTTTGCATAGGATTGGTTTTTGTTTGAATTCCAAACTTGCAGAATTCTTTTTCTCACGGTTTCTCTTTCTGATGGCATTTGTAAACTGTGTAAATGCTTGGAACAAAAGTTGTAACATGGGCTTTTAAATTATTAACTAACTTTTAAATAATTTTAAATTAATAATTAATTAATTGGTTGCTTGACCATTTTTAAAATATACCATATTTTGTATACATGATTCCCTATATTATGACAATGCAGAAATAGACTTATATCTTTTTAAAAAAAATTTCCAGCCATGGCAGCCATTTTTGTTTCACACGTATAGCCGTTTTTTCAATTTCAGAGATTTACATAAATTTGATTATCTCAGATTATTTTTGTCCCAGGATATTAAAACAAAAACCAATCTTTTTAGTAAGGAAAAAGCTAAGATTTTCGTTTGGTACATTTTGTACCTAAAATTAAACCTAAGGTATGAAATTTGTCCTTATACCAAGAGATTAAAATGTATTAAAAGTCAATTTTCAAAAAATACTTTTTCCAGGAAGGCAAAAAGTAAGAGGCTGACAATCTTTTCTTTTTAAAATCTTCATAAAAAAGTAAGCATTGGTCAAGTTTCAGACTTGAGACTTAAATCCTTCTGCTTGCAAAATTGCTTGTATATGCCAATTTTCTCAGTTATTTGAAGCATATTATTTCCAATGTGCAAGCATGTAAAACTCTGAAATTGTGTTCAATTAAAGTCCTATATAATGGGAGTTGGCAGCAAAAATAACTCGTAAATGGAATAAATTATACAGGCTGTTCGCAGTTATCAGTGCACTATTGCTATCTCCGTTATTATTGCAGCTACAAAGTTGGTTAACATAGCAGTATTTCTTCTGCTGAATAACATGGCAAAAACTAGAAAACAATTGCAAGTTGCATTTTTGAGTTATTTCAATAAATAGGGAATATGAAAAGTGTCCTATAGCTTCTTTATTTTTCATTTTAAAGAAGTAATAAACATAAACTTTTGTAAAATATAATTAAAATCAATAGATTCATTAACGTTTCACAAGTTTTAATATAAATTCTTAACCTTACAATTGTTTCGACATTAAATATCATTATCAAAGGTAGCTAAGATTGATAAACAAACACGTTGCTAAGGATAAATACAGAAAATAGGTAACTAGATACAATACATACAAAAACTAAATATCTAACACTTCTAATAAAGGAAAATTAGGTGGTTCTGTTAACAGAACCATCTAATGACATCTCATAATAACATCAAATTCTTACATTTTTACAACAACAAACACAAATTAGACATTTTAGAAGCTTTTGAAATATACAAACATAAACGCACAGTACAGTTGCGATCATTCGCTAGGGAACGATGAAAAAATCATAACCACTGATTTTCCAGATTTTTTGTACAATGTAAATGTAAATTTATTATATGATGTTCAAAGACACTTCATTTTTTAGTATTACAATTGATCAGTTTATAAATTAGGTTGAATTACAGCGTGCATTGTAAAAAAAACTGAAAAACCGGCGATCACTATTTTTTCATCGTTCCTTAGCGAATGATCGCAACTGTACCTTTAATGAATGAACAAACTGAACTCAGTAATTCTCCTTTATTAGAAGTGTTAAATATTTAGTTTTTGTATGTATTGTATCTAGTTACCTATTTTCTGTATTTCGTTCCCTTAGAGCAGAACTAGCATATGTCCACTTTTTAGCAAAAACAGTTTTTGTAGCCTGAAGTATTGTAAGTCACAAACAGTTCCTTTTTAATACAACAGAATCAAAATATACTATAAACACCAAGCATGTCATGTTCAGTACAGAACTAACATATGTTTTCTTAGAATATTTTGTCTTACTATGTTATGGACATAAGCTACACTTATGACAAAATAAATATTATAATGCGCATGTCACATTTGACAGGATCTAGAGTTAGACTTGTTCTGTTCTGTGGATAATAAGTTATTTGCATTTAAGTGATTGGACATAGGCTATTTCTAAACACAGAACTAACCTAAGTCCGCCTCCTACTATAGTATGTCCCTGATAACAAGTAATTTAATGAATTAGATTAATAAATTGTCCTTACTGATATTTTTAAAAACCCTTTTGGAAGGTAACATTTTAATGCGGTCACAAAATATTCTTAAGACAATCCAACTCGAAAATTTTTAACCAATCAAATTACAGAATTTTTCAAATTGGGACCAATGAAATTAGTTTTATAGTGAAAAAACCACTAGAGGTTTTTTCTTAGTGAAAAAATTTATGTCAAAATGAAATGTCAAATTTAATTAAATTAATATTAACTACACACACTAAATAAAAATTTGCTCGATGGATTGTCAAGCCGAATACAGCTCGTGGTCTAATTTTTTCTTGCAAAATTTATCATTTAAGACATTCGTAGCTTTTGCTTTTGGAAAATTACACTCGTCTCCTGCGTCGACTCGTGTAGTTTTCACTGCGAAAGCTACCCATATCTGAAATGACAAATTTTGTCGAAAAAAATTAGACCACTTGTGATATTATATATGAAAACATTTTATTTAAAAAAACCGACTCCTATAAAATTTGCATATTGTGACTTAGTCTATACCTAAACCAAAAAATGAAGGATCTAAACCGAGTGAATCTAGCAGGCGCAGATTAGCAGTCGGAGTTGATTGTGAGCGAGCCTTGTTCCCAAATTGTCAAATTTAGACAGTTTGAAATTAAAAATTGTCATTGCAATCTGTCAAAGTTTTGAAAGGTTTTTCACAACTCCAATTGTTACTTATTAAACTACTATTAATAAATATTAATTGGAGTTGTGAAAAATCTTTTAAGCAGCAACTAATGTCATACACACTTTTGCTATCAGAATGTTATTTATTAATAGTAGTTTAATAAGTAACAATTGGACTTGTGAAAAACCTTTCAAAACTTTGACAGATTGCAATGACAATTTTTAATTTCAAACTGTCTAAATTTGACAATTTGGAAACAAGGCTCGCTCACAATCAACTCCGACTGCTAATCTGCGCCTGCTAGATTCACTCGGTTTAGATCCTTCATTTTTTGGTTATAGTATAGTTCTGCTCTAAGAGGACGATTTATCCTTAGCAACGTGTTTGTTTATCAATCTTATCTACCTTTGATAATGACATTTAATGATGACACAATTGTAAGGTTAAGAATTTATATTAAAACTTTAATTAATCTATTGATTTTTCTACAAAAATATACAGTGTGTCCCATTTAAAATCATATTACTTTTGAAAATAACTCAAAAACGCAACGTTTAATTGTTTTGTTATCATCTCCATGTTAACCAGCAGAGAAAGTGCTGCTAATTTGTTTCTTTAACTGATTTTGTAGTGCACCGATAACTGTGAACAGCCTGTATATCACAACAATAAGAAATTACATTTATTGATTGCAAACAGCGATTTGGACGCAAATGCAATTTTGGTATGGTTCTAGTTTTGTTGCAGGGTAACAAAAATATAAGGGTTTGGATTCTGATTCCGGTACTTGCTTTGAACAAAGAAGGGTTCAGTTATGATACAGGGACACACAGTAAGGACAGGGTACAAATATTGGTTCTTGCGATTTTATAGGTTTCAAGTTCCAAGTCCCTGGTTCAGGCTTTTAAAGAGATGTGCACACAACATCATTAGTACACAAGAAAGTAAAATATATACTGGCAGTCTTACATATCTTATATATACTCAAGTCTTACTAATGAATACAATACATAATGACAATATTTGATCAGTAATTTAAATTAACTAACTATCCATGTTGAAACAAGAAATTCAGTACTCAAGTTAGCAGGGTTTTTATAGTAGAATTCAAAGTGCATACTCCTATTCTGTTCTTCTCATATTTCTAAAAAGTATGACCACTTGTATCTTATATTCTTTTGCATATAATTCTTGTGATTTAAAGCAGTTAACACTTCAAAGGCTGCTGAATAGGTTTATATCTACTACTAAAAGCCTGACAATCTAAAAATAACACAGTGTTGGGCAATACTTTAACTGCTCGTACTTGTTACAGGAGCCATCAGAGAAGAAAGTGTTATTGGCGTTTTTAACTCAGTTTTCATCGTAGAATAGTTTTACCTATAGAATCGTTATGCCCTCTATATACATACAGTAGTCGCTCAATTATGTGAACTAATTAAAACCAAGCATGTTCATACAAATGAGATGTTCACTCAATTGAATGTACTCTTTAAAATGGCTTTATTATATTTATTAACTTAAATACATTTTATAACTGAACAATACTGTCTGGTATACAAAAATTATTACTGGGAGATTATTCCTACATGCAAATTCAGCAAAGTCATATATTTCGATAACTTATTCTGTTCATTGAATCGAACATGTTCACTGTTTAAATTTTTGTTGTTCATATAAACGAATTATTCATTTAATAGAGAATTCACTTCAACGAGCGGCTACTGTATATGTAGTTCAAGTGATTTCACTGTTTTACTGGATTCTACATACAGTAGAGTTATATTAGGCTGAAAGCGTTCATTCCCTTGGGGTCAATCCATATGAAGTGGTCCAGCACTGGTCGCTTGACCATTTCAGAAAATGATAATTTTTTGCATGTTGTTACCCCTAAGTATTGGCAGTTCAAAACCATTGTTATTTTATTTTTATTCCTTTTGATTAAAATATGGCAGCCATATTTTTTTCGTGGTGCAGGTTTTTTGCGTTTTTGATGTCAACGTAAAACTTGATATCTCAAGAACGGTTGAACCTACAGACCTACGGTAAAAACCATTTGTACAGTTTAGATGTCGGACTACATTTTCTAGTTTAAACATAATTTTCGTAGGATGCTTATTTATGGGTGTAATTTAACTCCGAAGTTTAATAGCGATTTTGCAAAATTTCCACTTTTTAGGAGCCATATTTCCAGATAAAGGTGAAGTCTTAGGGCTGATGTTTTTGTTAATGGTACACAGTTAGGGGTAGTTTATGTATAAAATATTTCAAATCTAAAACTTTACTATTTTGGTATTTATGGACTTTTGAAGTTCTCGTTTTTTATATTTTTGGTCAACTTTGGCCCTCAATATCTCCGATGGGCACAGATGGATTTTTTTTATATTACGTGAAAATGTTGCCTATAATGGATAGCATTTAGCAAATAAAACATGTTGAGTTACTGACAACAGTGTTTTGTTAAACACTTTTTTATTGTTATTGATATTACTCAGTAGTTATTTTTTACAGTATTTAAGTTGGCACTTGATTCGAAACTACCTAAATTTTATATTTACACCTAATTTTAGATAGTTTTCTCGAAACAAACAAGGAGTATTTAGTGTAAAGATTGTAAAGAATTAAGTATTGTGTTTGGTTTTCCAGATAAAGAACTATTAGTCCAGGCATTATAGCATCTTTTTTCACAAAACCCAGACATTTCAGGTGTAAAGCTGGATTTTGGTATATAGGTAATACTTGATGTCCTTTATAACATATTAAAAGTCCCCATACGTGGAACGCTTGCTTCCTTGGGGATAACGAAAAAACTACCCTCTTCATGAAATAAAATTTTGATGATTTTTTAACTTGAATTCATAATATTTCATAAATTATTGAAGATATTATATTCAAATTTTAAACACAATAAATATAAAGTGTTTAGTACGTCACTGTTATACTAAAAATAATAAATTGTTTATAAAAAATGCGAAAATAAATAAATTATTATTGAACGTAAATTTTGTGAAGTGAAAAAAGTAGTCCTCTACTAAAGCTCGTTCTGTTAGGAATTTTGGTATACATATCGTGGAAGATATGTTCAGAAAGGTTCATAATTATTTTTAGTGAAGGAATCAAGTCAATATGTTGTCTAGATTACGAGTTATGAATTTTATAGTTTAATATAAGAATAACGCATCGAGCGGCTGCATGCAGCACTTCACTGTTAGCATACCAGTATAGGTTTTTACCCGAACATTATAGGTGTAGCAAGCTGTATTTAGGTACGTAGGTAGTACTTGATGTTATTTATAACATATAAAAAGTCTCCATGCGTGAAACCAAAACGAAAAACTACCCTTAAGCTCGCATTTTAGGAAAACAATCGTAGGTCACGATTTAATTGAGATTGTTATTCTCATTTTTATCTTAAAATATGCAGAATATTATACCAAATCAGATGCAATTATAATTAATGCAATAATAATTAATTGAGTGTAATATATTTAATTATAAGAATATCAGCGAAAGAGGGAAGGAAAAAATAGCTAAATTTTTATTATAGCCATATTCCAGTTACTACCTATCAACTCTTTGTTCGGCTAACATGTATTTTACAATCTGCCTCGGAATTTGAAGAGTATCTGTTTTTTGAGCTTGCCCCGCAGCCCCCAGCATTATTTGATGGCATATCTATGAGAAAAACTGTAAAATCCGCCTTGCAAGATTTGATATCAAAGCAAATACATTGTAAAGATTCTGTCCCTAATGTTACTAGATTTGTTATTGATGGTGGTTATTTATCACACAAGGTTATATGACAAAGGCTAGCCACGTTTGATCAAATCTGTTCGGCTTACGTAAGTTATGTTTTGGCAAACTACAGCCGACAGAGCACAGTAGTTTTTGATGGCTATGAAACTAGTAGCACAAAATGTCAAGAACAACAGGGAAGGTGCAAAAGCTCCACCTGTCGATGTAATTTTTGAACTTAATATGGTCGTATCATCATCATCTTCACAATTAGAATTTCTGGCGAATTCGAAGAACAAAACTTGATTAATTCAGTTTCTTTCAGAAAAAGCAAAATCTTCTAATTGGTGTAACTCAGGTTGTTGCTGATGCTGATATGCTTACAGTGACAACAGCTATTATAATGGCTGTCGATGAATATTCTGTCTGTATTGTGGGAACAGATACTGATTTGTTAGCAAACCTTGTTGCTCATGCTGGTTCGTAACAGAAATTGTATTTCTGTAATGCAGGGTCAGGTGAGGGTCATAAGCCTGATAAATCTTTTTCTGTCGTGGACATATAAACTAAGATCGGAGATATGAAGACCGTAGTCCTTTTTCTTCATGCTATAACTGGCATAGACTCAAATTCTGCCCTGTTCAAAAAGGGAAAAGTTTCGGCTTGGAAACTTTTGGAGAAGTCGGAGGAACTTCGCAAAGAAGTGAAAATATTTAATGATCTTAATGCAGATACGAATCTGGTTGCTGCTGGCATTAAATTTCTTTTATGGCTTTATGGTGGAAAAGATTGCAACACTCTGGAGGAATTGTGATACTATAATATGAATAAATTAGTTGCACGTCAACGTGTGACCGCCGAGTTCGATTTGGCAATTCTTCCGCCTACATCTGATGCTGCCCGATTTCACATATATCGAACCTACTTACAGGTGCAGCAATGGCTGGGCAACGATTTACCTTCCACAGAATGGGGTTGGATTTGTATAAATGATGAATTGACACCAATTGCTACTCTCTTACAACTGCTCCAGAAAAGCTGCTTTATTTAATAAACTGTAATTGTAAGGCAAACCGCAGCAAAAAGTGTAAGTGTGTGCGAGCTGGTCTGCCATGCTCTCCTATGTGCGCATATTGTAGGGGTACCGATAATGTTGTCATAATATCTGATGAGTTGGAGCATGACTCAGAATAGAATGCGTACAAGTTAAAAATTATAACTATTGTGTTAAAATTAGGTACTACATAAAGTGATAAGACAATATATAAAAAATATTAAAATAATAAAAAAAATATAAAATAAAAATTAAAAAATACAAAACAAAAAAATGATTTTCATATTAATTTAATTATATAATATATAATTAAATTAATATGTAAATCTTTTTTTTTATAATATGTATATAAACACATTAACGTGTGGAACATAATACTTCATACCAACAGAGTGCGGCGACTAGTTAAAGGAGCACGCTGGCTGACGGGCCGGAATTCAATCAAACATTACACGCGTTATTAACCACGTTTAAAAAAAAGTGAGGATATCATTATGTTAGAAAACATAGGCCTACAACATTTATTTGAACATTTTTTTGGTCACGAACCTCGTTAAAAAGTTACCGCAATAAATGTTCATGTAAGTCATTTTTTAGTTGCAAAATTGAGCAATTTTTTCCTCCCTCTTGTGGTGATATTTTTATAATGAAATATATTATAATTGCATCTGATTTGGAATGATATTCTGCATATCTTAAGATAAAAATTACATCACTATCTCAATTAGTTAGCGAACTACGCTCTGTTTCCTAAAATGCGAGCTTAAGGGTAGTTTTTCATTAAAACAAGGAAGCACGCGTCCCACGCATGGGAACTTTTGATATGTTATAAAGGACATCAAGTACTACCTATATACAAAAATCCAGCTTTACACCTAAAATGTCCGGGTTAAAACCTTTACTGCCTGGGCTATATGGTTAGTGTTAACGGATACATTTTTTGTAGTACGAGTGGAAATGTTTATTGGTGAATTATGCTTTTGAAATAAGTAGTGAGCGAGAAAGTTTTGCATGGGTTTTGAAGCATGTTTAGTTAACTACGAAGGCTGAGTTAATAATTTTGAATGAAATGCAACAAGTAACTTATCTGGTATGTCTTGAAACAAAAATTAGCTTGTCAGATAAACGGAATATTAAATAATAATTCCAAACGTGAAAAGTTATGGAATGCGATTTTGCCAAGTTACATTAATAACAGTAAAAAAATCATATATGTACTTTAATAGCTACGGAAGTAAATTCTAACTGCTAGACAGTAAAGAGAACTATACAGTAAGGGAAATTGAATTAACCTCGCTATGAAAAATTGCTACACTAGCATTGAAAACAGAAAAAACAAACTTAATTTTCTTTTAAATAGTAATAATAATAATTTCATATGAAATACAAAACGTTTTTAACTTAAATCACAACATAGAATTATTTAATGGAAAAAGTGTGTGAAAAACCTCAAAACGAACGCGAAATTGAGTTGCTCTTTTGTTTTTGTAAACTTGCCAATTAAAAACACTTATAGACCATTCAGGTAACCAGAGGGCTTACATCATTAGTCACGTGACTTACTTTGTAAACATGTTAAGATGAAAATGCCAATAATTTCTGACATTTCATTTTCAATATTAGGTTAGGTTAGGAGTGTTTGTTAAATGGTGTGTATTTTGGCTATGTAGTTACAACTAAATAAAAATGAGGTTGATATCTCTCGCAAAGAAAATAAAATTCTTAATTGAAATTTGTTTAATTTCTCTCTTACAAACTTTAATATACATCAGCCATAGAAAACCCAATTATTAACTAACAACTAACCTTTCTTTATCAAAACAAAACCGTTTTCTTCATTGGTCCACTTTAATACCTTCTAAATTTGTTTGGGCTCTTCTTATATATTTAAACAACGTAAAGCAACATGGTATAATTGTTAAAAAGTATTTCGAGGCTTGTAATAATTATTGTAATATTACATGTCTACATATTTCAAAATTGAATCGAAATTAACCTGTATTAACTAGTATTTCTAGAAGCAAAAATTTTGTAAAGGTCAGTAACATATTGTTACATGTATAAAATTATTGAAGGATACTGACTCTTTTCAAACATGTCATATATTGCATCTCATAATGCGAATCTTTGGTTGTTGTCTAAGTCAGTAACTCTCCTTTTTCTATTTCCAGCAGGATCTTCGGATCACTAAGATGGTTACCGTTTTTAATAGTTGCAGATACCTTGCAAACGGCACTTTTGCCGATACCCAAAGCCTAGCTACCCTTTACAAATATTACTTTTTAGAAACAGATCATAAAACGAATTGTATATTTAAAAACATTCTATTTTAAGACTCACTTGTACTGCAGTTAAATGTAATAAAGACCCAGAATTATCACGCTCTTTAAATAATTAATGAAACAGGCTATCAAGTTTTTCGATTGCAAACGAAATGGTTTTGGCATGACAAAAGAACAAGGTAAAAAAGATTATATTGTATATATATATAAAATATTACCTGTTTAATAAGCTCTCTGATGTTTCAACTTGCCAAGATGACAAAATATTTGCATTGATACAACAGTGGACAATTGTTTTCGTTTGGAAGATGCAAATAAACGTAGTAATCGTAATACCAACAAGAAAATACATTTCTTAGGCGTGAAAGTATTGGAATAGTTGTGAATTTATGTTGGTAACAGATTATGACATAAGACCTCTGCTTGACTGAATGATCTATACCAAATAATTTTTATAAAAAGATTTAGACTTTATGTTTTAACTTAAATGTAAATAATTTACACATTATTAATTTTGGAATTAATTGATAGTGCTTTGCAGTGGCGTGCGGTCCATGGAAGCAATGCTTCCCTTAAGAATTTATTAAAAATAAAAACCAATGCTAACAAAAATATTTTTATAAAATTATGGTTATCGTTTATTTAAATTTGTAATATTTACAATTCCGTACAGCAGAAAGTAGCATTATACAGTGTGGGATTAAAGTATGGAATATTAAAAAAAAAAGTGAACTCAACCAGTTTTTTAAAAAACGCTGAAACACGTTGATTTTGTTTTTTAAAAATACACATTAATATGTGTGATTCACCTACCGACTTTCATTTGTTTCTAAGTTATGACGTCATCACAAAAAAATTTAAATGACAATATAGATTTTTTGTTTATTGTTTCCAGCCTTACTTTGTGGAACTCCATAATTATGAAATAAATAAAGATTAGTAAAAGTTTCAGTTTTATTAAAATATAACCTGACAATATTGTTTCGACAGCTATGCTGTCACTATCAAAGGTAATATAATTATAAGCAAACACGTCACTAAGGTAGATACAAAAATAGGTAACTAGATAAAATAATAATAATAATCAGAATTAAATATCTAATACTTCCAGTAACGGATAATTACTGAGCTCAAGTTGTTCATTCATTAAAGGTACCCTGAGTTTGTGTTTGTATATCTCAAAGGCTTCTAAAATGTCTAATTTGCGTTTGTTATTACAAAAATGTAGGAATTTAATATTATTTTGAGGAGTCATTGTGTGATTTTGTTCTAAAAGGTGTTTGGCGTAATTAGATTTTTCAGGATGTTTATTTTTGTAATGACGTACGTGTTCTTTATATCTTATGTCAAAATTTCGAAGAGTTTGTCCAATATATACCGAACTACAAAAAGAACAATTTAAACGGTAAATGCCCGATTTCATGATATCATGTGGTCTGTCTTTAGCATTAAATAAAAATGAAAAAGTGTTAGTGTTGGTTTTAAATGTTATTTTATAATTGTTGGTTTTTCTTAGTATATGTGCAATTTTTTCTGATATTTTGCCAAAATATGGTATAGATATGTATTTTGTGTCTTCTGTTTGATTGTCAATGGGATATGTTCTTTTGATAGCTAACCTATAATCTTTTTAATTAAAGTGTCAATCATGTTCGGATTGTAATGATTTGCATGTGCTAGTTGTTTAATGGTTGATATCTCTTTGCTAAAATCTGATTTTGTTAGTGGAATAGTTAAAGCTCTGTGTACTAATGATTTGTAGGCTGCTATTTTATGTGTATTATGGTGACAAGATTCATTTGGTATTGTTATGTCTGTTTGTGTTGGTTTTCTGTATATGGAAAAGTCAAATAGATTGTCTGTGTTAATCTTGATATTTAAGTCTAAAAAGTTTCTAGCCCTGTTTTGTTCTGTTTCTAGTGTAAATTTTATGTTAGGGTGGATACTGTTAATAAGAATTAAAAATTCATTGATAACCTCAAAAGAACTGTCAAAATAAGCTAAAATGACAATCTATTTGAATTTTCCATATACAGAAAACCAACACAAACAGACATAACAATACCAAATGAATCTTGTCACCATAATACACATAAAATAGCAGCCTACAAATCATTAGTACACAGAGCTTTAACTATTCCACTAACAAAATCAGATTTTAGCAAAGAGATATCAACCATGAAACAACTAGCACATGTAAATCATTACAATCCGAACATGATTGACACTTTTATTAAACAAAAAGATTATAGGTTAGCTATCAAAAGAATATATCCCATTGACAATCAAACAGAAGACACAAATTACATATCTATACCATATTTTGGCAAAATATCAGAAAAAATTGCACATATACTAAGAAAAACCAACAATTATAAAATAACATTTAAAACCAACACGAACACTTTTTCATTTTTATTTAATGCTAAAGACAGAACACATGATATCATGAAATCGGGCATTTACCGTTTAAATTGTTCTTTTTGTAGTTCGGTATATATTGGACAAACACTTCGAAATTTTGACATAAGATATAAAGAACACGTACGTCATTACAAAAATAAACATCCTGAAAGATCGAATTACGCCAAACACCTTTTAGAACAAAATCACACAATGACTCCTCAAAATAATATTAAATTCCTACATTTTTGTAATAACAACGCAAATTAGACATTTTAGAAGCCTTTGAGATATACAAACACAAACTCAGGGTACCTTTAATGAATGAACAACTTGAGCTCAGTAATTCTCCGTTACTGGAAGTATTAGATATTTAATTCTGATTATTATTTTATCTAGTTACCTATTTTTGTATCTACCTTAACGACATGTTTGTTTATAATTATATTACCTTTGATAATGACAGCATAGCTGTCGAAACAATATTGTCAGGTTATATTTTAATAAAACTGTGAAACTTTTACTAATCTTTATTTATTTCATATAGATTTTTGATAGTGGAATCCGATAGTGATTTTTCTTCCCTTTATGATCATGCAAATAAATCATAAGGTTGCATAACAAAAATTCTGAAAAAAATCGATCTGAACTTTGTAAATGTTTGTTAGTTATGACGTCATCACAAAAAATTTTAATGACAATATAGATTTTTAGTAGTGGAATCCGATAGTGATTTCTCTTCCCTTTATGATCATGCAAATAAATCATAAGGTTGCATAACAAACATTCTGAGAAAATTCGAGCTGATATATTGATACCATAATATCAATAACATTAAATGTTCAGATCGATTTTTCTCTGAATTTTTGTTATGCAGCCTTATGATTTATTTGCATGATCATAATGGGAAGAGTGTATTGTCATTTAAATTTTTTTGTGATGACGTCATAACTTAGAAACAAATGAAAGTCGGGAGGTGAATCGCACATATTAATGTTTATTTTTAAAAAACAAAATCGACGTGTTTCAGCGTTTTTAAAAAACCGGTTGAGTTCGCTTTTTTTTAATATTCCATACTTTAATCCCACCCTGTATATAAATAGTAGTACTTTTTTTAACATAAGGAATAATAGTCAACAAATTCCATCAGTATAAAGTGTAAAAGCTCTTCTTTCAAAAACTTTTAAGTTTAATAATAATTATAACACTGTTCTTTTATTGTATCTAGATATATTAAAATTAAAATCTTAGTTGCTTCCCTAGCCTACATTCTCACCGCACGTCACTGGTGCTTTATGTTAAATTGTGTGTATGTTGATATGTTTTATTCAGATTTTAGGGATAAATGTGAAGCTATTGTGAACAGGATTGCTGCTGTGAAATATGTTTTAAATGAGAATAGTTTACCATGGTATCACTATGAATTAAAAATTAAAGGAACAAATAAAGATGAAACCTGTAGAATATTTTTAAATGATAAGAAGACTGTAGCTAATTTGAAATGCATTTAAATCTGAAAGAAATTAATATATCAATTTATTGAAAGAAAATAGAAGCACAAGCGTTTACATAGTTTCTTTATTTGATACAACACACCGCTGGAAATAAAGCGCTGTAGCATCTTTCACAGCCGTCTTAGATTTAAAAAATTACTGAAGCTATAAAATCGTTTGAAATACATTATCGGATTATATATATATAAAACAACTGATTTACTGAATGTCAAATGAATGAAAAAAATAAAAATTTTAAATGGTGGTTTTTAAGAAGGCTGTTAAAGCTGCTGCCGCGCTGTATATTCAGCGTTGTGATGAACCCACCCAATGTACAATTATTATCAATATACAATATCAAAAAAAGAAACAATATTATTTGAATCAGATTTACACATTTACACAAAGGTAATCCTCGTGATATGTGGAAAACATTAACTGATACTCAGAATTCAGGATCTTGTTTTGTTAATGATATTGAATTTGAAATCAATGATCAAATTAAATTAATTAAACTTCAGTAATATTGCAAATTGTATTTATTTTCTATTGTATTGTATAAATGTTAATTCTAATTAACATTGCCAAACCACTCAATAATTATTAATTAATAAGAAAACAAATGCATTCAATAAATATTTTGTTGGTAGTATTGTGACTATAGTTAATTCTATCGGACCCGGTTGAGAAGTTCAGGAGTTGAACTGTCACATCTTTTTAAAATAATTAATAAAATTCCAAATAAATCTTCCAGTGAAATAATGGATAGTAGATTTTTTTAAATATTTTTATTGGCCATTTACTACTACACTTAATTAACGCAGCTTTAAATAGTGGTAAATTTCCTAAACAGTTAAAAACTAGTATTATGGTACCTATCTAAAAAGTTTACAATACAATCAAATCATCAGAATTAAGTCCAATTAACACTCTTCCTTGTATTAAGAAATTACTGGAATTGATAGTAGGTATATGATCAGTTGTTGAATTACTTCAATCAAAACAATATATTGTTTAATCAGTCAGGCTTCAGACAACAACATTCTGCTGAATCTGGAATGAGGAGTTCTATTGACGAAGGCAAATTTGTAGTTGCTCTATTTTTCGATTTAAAAAGAGCATTTGAGACACTTGACAGAAACATACTTATTGGTAAATTGGAATCCATTGGTATTAAAAGCGTGGTTTAAGGGCTCTTTCGAATGCTCGTGAACGCTTGAAGAATGCTCGGTTCTTTCTACATATACACGAATTTACCTTTAATATAAATTCAAGGGATAGTTATTATAGAAATCAAAGTTTTTTCGAATTATTGTTATTTATAGAATCGCGCTACATCGAATTTTGTTAGTTATTGTAAATAATATTATCAAAATTTAAAAGTCCATGCTCGGCGTAACAAATTTTCGAAAATTTGAATTAGCAGTTTTTTTCAGACAACTTACTCTGTAGCGGCTTTGTAAATATACTAACTAAGCATTATGCAAAATCTGAGGATAATCCTACATGACATTTTTTTGTTAGAAGTATAATCACAAAAATTAATTAGTCACTGAGAGGTGGTGCCCTCGCCATGGCAACTCATTTCCCCTCTTTGTCAACGTGCAAGATTTTAGATTTCAAAACATGTTTACATTCGTAAATGAATTAATATTAATTGTTAATTAATTAATATCTCTATATTAACTCTGTATACTTTTAAAGCAGGAAAGAAAAAGTTAATAATTTGGGAGACAAATGTAAATAGGTATAATATGGGTCTAATATAAATGATAGATGACTTTTAAAAAATGTCCATTTTTGCAGAAATTATGCAAGGAGAAAAATGTGCTTGAAAAATCTGAAATTGGATTACGTAACAGATGTGTTATGTAAATAAAAAATTAATGGAAAATTTTATGTACAATATATTTAACAAAAAAGTATTAACATCAGCTTTTTCTTGATCTGGTAACACATTTTTTGATTCTACCTACAGTTTTTCGTGCTTATAGGAGTGTATTATGTTCCTACCGGTAAGGTAATAAATTTCTGGAAAAAACTGTTCCTACCGGTAGGCGTTTTGTGTTTCTTTAAACATTCACCTATCGGTAGGTGAATTCTTTTTAAATAATTTTTCACCTACCGCTTTACCGATTTGTTATATTAACTATCTATATAAAGCTTAAAGGAATTGTACTGTCTGATATAAAAAAACAAAAACAGATTTTTTTCTCAAAGATATGTAAATATATTTTGTATACTGTACCTATTACAAAAATAATATATTATGGAAATATTTTATAGTATAACCAAAATAAACGACTATTATAAGGTGACCAGATGTCCCGCTTTTGGCGGGACAGTCTCGCTTTTGTTTCACCTGTTCCGGTGCCCACAAAATCTTCAAAATGTCCCACTTTTCATGGATAATCATGATTTATGTTCATCAATCAGACAGGAAAACAGTTACATTGCGTTTATTGGTTAAAACAATAAACGTAAATGTAAACTTTTTAAATAGTTTTCTTCTAACTTCTAAATTGCAGTAAACTAGATTTAATATTGGTATCCAACGAATTTATATTTCTTTTCAAAAACTAGATATCATTTATCTTAATTTAATTTGACCGTGCCGTGCCAATTATATAAATAAATATCTCACACTTTATTTGGGTTTAAATACAAACGCTGAGTTAACATTAATTACAAGAAATAACCGGAATGCCAATCACACTTATTATTAAACAAAATTAAAATCTGTAAAATAGGGGAAACCCACTCAACTAACAACAGCTGTTCTTGGCAATGACAAAGACATGAAAAAGATGTATTTTTTACGTATTAATTTTAACGCGCTAAAAATATGCCGAGAGGCACGTAACTATTACATTCCATTAAGCATCACTTTGGAATATTAATTGTGGCATGCAAAAAGTATTAAAGGCACTAATTTTCATATGAATTTCTATTCCAGCGCTACTTGGGCAAAAGCATCTGGCTACCGATAAGCATAAACTATATGTAAATGTTGCTGCCTCTTCTTCTAAGTTACAAGATTTTCCGTAAAAGTTATTTCGGAAAAGAAAAGCAGTTATCGTAGCTGAAGGACTGTTTGAATTTTATACTATTAATAAAAATCAGAGTTTTCGGTCAATGGATTGCACATCTAGAAATCAATCAAAAATTGTTCGAAAAGCATGTTTAATAAATTATTTATGAGGAAGGGCATCCCTAATGTACCGCCTTATCGATTCTGAAGAAATCTGTCCACCTTAGACCACCTTATTAGCATTTACAATTAACACAACCATTTTTTTGAATGAAGCCTGGTCAATAACAACACATGTTAAAAGAAACAAAGTAAGCAACATTTTGCTGATTTTGTCTGATAAATTTTACTGCATTCTAGTTTTGAAATGAGCATATATAATTTGATTAATTTAAAAATATGTCAGAATGACCCATGTATGTAGTTACGTTACAAAACTGTATTCGTGATTAGGTTTTGTTGTTGAATTAGGTTAAGTTTTGGTAGGTGAAAAATGATTTAAAAAGAATTCACCTATCGAAAGGTGAATTTTTAAAGAAACACAAAGCAACTACCGGTAGGAACAATTTTTTTCAGAAATTCGTTACCTACTGGTAGGAACATAATACACTCCCTATTTTATACTACATTTTGTTAGTATTACAGGTAACTGTTTAAACAATACTAACCGGCAACATTTATTTTTGTTATTTTAACGTAACCATTTTTCTACGTGTGACTGACATCCCTCCTTAAAATATGAATAAAAAACGCAACTGACCTTATCAGGCAATATAAATATCACCACTCACCTTGATTTGGTCTATGCTTTTAATAATTTTGATCAAGATTATTTAAAACATAGATTTAGGTTATCTTTTGTATCTTCAAAAATTTTAAGACCTTATGTCCTCGGCATTTAACAACGGAGAAACATTCTCACAAATTGATTTCGAACATGCATATATGCAAATTCCTATAGACTAAAAATTAACTCTGGGAATAGCTTCAAGTCCAAACAATTTTCAAAGAATATCCCTGGTTGGTTCACTAGCCGCCACTGATTCCACACCCATAATTTTTTTTTGTCATACAGTAACAATTTTTAAAAGGCACATCTAAAGGGTATCACATTTTTAAATTAAATTTGTACACATAGGGTAGGCTAGTGTTATAGGGTCAGATTAAAAAAATTAATGAAACTGTAAAATTTACTTTCTTGAAAACTATTCATTTGAATAACAAACTTTATAAGGAAAATTTGCTCTATTATATTCCACCTATCTACCATTCAGCTAAAACTTTTCAATTATTATACAACCTCTATAACATGTTAAAAACCTTTTGTTTATATTATTACTTTTTTATAGTAATTTATGATGATAATGTGACGAGGGCAACGATATTGCAGCCCGAGGACCTTTGACCCGAGGGATGGACAGATCTTGACAGATTTATGTGTATTGATTTCAGAAGAGATAATGGAGCATAAAAGTCCTTTAACAAAAAATGAGAAAAATACGATTCTCAACATTTATACGAAATTATTAAAAGATACTCCAAAAATACAATTAAAAGCTAAGAGGTTTTTAGCATTATCTCATAAAACACATACATAACACTTCTTGTAGGTATTTCTTAGGGAACAGTGTATCAAGTAATCAAAGAATACATATATATAAAAAAAAAACAGGCAACCTTCCGTCACTGAAAAAGAATAGAGTGAAAAAAGTTTATTGATTTTATTGACTTTGACACAAGTTATGTGATTCATGTAGTAGATGATTATGGTGCTTCCTACAGTTTTATATTCTAAAGTTTACTCCAAGCAAAAAGATGTTACTATTTAAACTGTTTATTATAGGTAGTAAGTAATAAATACATAAATGTGCCAGCAAGTAGACTAAACACAAACAGTGACAGCACCTACCGGGTTTTTTTTGTTATTGTTACAATTACTACATTTCTGTCAGTGTTGGGCATCAATCAATTAAATTATTAATCAATTAATCAGTTGATTAAAGATTTAATTGTGACATTTCAATTGCAATTATATTTAATTGCAACTAACCTCTTAATTCCAGACTGCAACTAAATTTAATTGCAATAAGGTCGTTGCATGGAATTTAAATTTTGACATAACTTGCATATTTTAGCATTATAACAGTTATCTAATGAACAGGTCCACATAAAATCGATAAATGTATTACGACAACTTAATAATACGAATTTAAAGTTTAAATATTTTCCGTCCTTTTCTACACCGCTAACGTCATCGTACTAATCAAGATGGAACGCGATTTGCATTCGTAATATTGGCAATACTGGAAATATTGGCAATACTGGAAATATTTGCGAGCGACGAGCAGATAAACCGAACGTGGGACGCGTCGGGACCCGATCAAATCAGCTGCTGTACTTTAAACAAAGCGTGCGTGTTCCACGTTTTCTCTTAAAAGAAAAAGGAATAATGAAGACCGCAAGACAAACTACAAGCAAAAACATTTACGAAATATATTATATAAGCGTTCAGATAATATACTGTAATGTACCAGAATTGCATAATAAAATGTTAGTTCTTCCAACGGCCAACCACGTTTTTTCCGATCCCAGTAAAAAATTAAAAAGAATTAAAATAAAATAAAATTTTAGTCTGTTCAAAGACGCGTTTGTATACGACAGCACGAAACACTTTTTGAAATCCATATTAAATATTAATAAACCTTGAATAAAACATGCTAACTTGTTTAATCATTTACGTATATTAATAAAATTCACATTCTCTTTTCCGCTAATTAATAAATACGGCCGTCGCATTACTTGTTTTACTGAATGTGTATAATAAAACAACAGCTGATTCAAACGTATCAAGTTATCAACACATGCACGTAAATATAAACACACACAGTTATCAAATGATTTCGTATTGACAACTTACATATTTCGTTTTAATACAGCGCATGCGAGGACGATGACGTTGTTGTACTAGAAAAGGGCAAAGTTTAAAATTGTAAATTAAATATCTCGCTAACGGCTGCGCTAAAAATGTTGAAAAAAATACGTAGAGTTATTACTAATGATATAGAATGTAAAAACGTTAAGTTTCAAAATTGTGAAACGACCCTATTAAAGTTAGTTTCAATTAATACATCAATTGCAATTAAAAATCACTACTAAAATTGTTACAACTAAATACTATTTATGAAAGTTATAATTTAAATAAAAAAATAACTATGAAGGTCATTCTAGTATTTTGTAATAACAGCAGATTGCATTTCAACCTTGTCCCAGACTTAAACAAACCCTAATAAATAAAAAGAGCAATAACTTCTGACCACATTATTTACGTTTTAAAGCATAGACAGCCATAAATTAGCTTTTTTATGTGACATACAACAACAATTTTTAAAAGGCAGGTACAGGGTGATCCACTTAACTTTCCCCCCTACTTTTCTCTGTTATTTCTGTAAAAAAATTATTCTAACAAAAGTTGTAGGGCTTTTTCTAAAGTTTTTAAATATGACATCAAAAAACAATTGAAAAATAAATGCCGAAGTTATATATACAGAGTGTTCCAGATAAATATGCAATGCTTTAAGGGGGTGAAAGGTGACCATATAGAGACCCCAAAACTCATAAAATAAAAATAAAAAATAAATTTCGGATTTTTCCGTATTTTTTTACAAGTCACGAGTCGACTATGGATTGTTTGCAAGATTCTGACCCTGAATTACTGATAAAGCAAACAATGATCTCACATATGCAGTACTAAATTAATAACTGACCTGTGCTACGTACGTATCAATTTACAGAAACAACAGAATTGAATTTCAACAGCGGTTGCCGAGTGACTCACTACCTTGATGACTTGATCATTTATTAATGTCGGTAAATAAAATGTAACATACGTTCGTTGACCTAATTGTGATGGAAACATTGCCTGTTTTTCATTTTACGAATGTCATTTTAACAAAATGAGTAAAACTTAAATGTAGGACATACGCGGTCTTCCCCGACAACGTCGGCGAAGACGTCGTCGGGGACAAGGTCGAAATAATGAGGTAATGTTTACATTTACTGTAATTTAATGCATAAACAACTTCTACTTCCAAGCTGGACTGTTATAATAAAATTATGAATATCCTATTTCTTTAATGCATCAAACTGAAAGAAAGCATTTTTGAGCATAATAAAATGCGTACTGAATCTCTTTCTTTAAAGTATTTCAAAATAGCTTATGCAACTAACAAAACTTTTCATAAGCGGAATAATATTGATATTCATCGGTAGAATTACAAATCAACTCTTTATTAGGAAACGAAAACTCTTGTTTTTTGTTTATTTCATTTTTAATTTAGTTTAAAAATGGATATAATTAACGCAGGATTTAGGATTCTGAGTTCTGGTGCGCAAACGATGAACAATAATTTCCTATAAAGAACTTTCCGTAAAAAAACACTGGGGTAAAAATCTGCTGATTTTGGTATAGGAGAGGTCAATGGACAAATTATTAGGTATCAAATATCATTTTGTTCGTGTTGTTCATCAAGAATGTGTTGATTTTAGTAAAATAAATATTTTGTTGCATTTGTGGAGACCGTTTAATAAATTCAACCGAATTTGATGTAAACTGATTCTTAATTTTACAAATCATGTTTACAATATGGGTCATAACCTGATAACCTTGGAAGGTAAACGGACGTATTTAATAGATGTGACAAAACATTTATTTTACCAGAATCAGCATTATGATTCATGTGAATAAAATGTAGCAAATGCTGTTACTACTATTAATAAAAGATGACAGATATGATAAAAATCAGCAGATTTTTACCATTGTTCTTTGGCAAGTGATAATCTTCCTTTTGGTTTCGGAAAATTGTACATCGTTTGCACACTGGAACTCGGAATCCTAAATCCTGCGTTAATTAATTATATCCATTTTTGAACTAAATTAACAATGAAATAAAAAAAACTAAAGTTTTCGTTTCATAATAAAAGATTGATTTGTAATTCCACGGATGGGTGACGTCAAGGTTATTACGTTTATGAAGACTTTTGTTAATTGCATAAGCTATTTCGAAATACGTCTTGATTATTATCAATAATGCTTTCTTTCATTTTGATGTTTTAAAGACATACGATACTCATAATTTTATTATATACAGTCCAGCTATAAATTACAGTAAATGTAAAACATTACCTCATTATCTCGACCTTGTCTCCGACGTCGTCGTCGACCTAAAAAGGGTATTAATACGTAATCGAAACTCAAGTTTACGACTACCTTAACACAAAGAAAGTTGACAACAAACTGCATACTACAAATTACAAGCTTCAAAGATATGAGTCATTAACAGTTATTTACAGATGGTCAAAATGACTTGTTTATTATTTATCTAAAACGTTTTAAAAGCACGTCCTAATGTTTTGTGTTGCTGACAATTCATTTATCCGGTTTGGGTTTATTATGATAATTTTTTGATTACTTTTAAAAGTATGTACTATTTAATAGGCATAATTTTCATACAATTTTATCTACTGCTTTGCAGTGGCGTGCCTATTATTTTTATAAGGGAGATTGTCATTTCAAAGGGGCATTTCAGGAAATTGTTAGTAAGATGTTACTCTACACATGTTTCTCTATTGCCCTTTAACGGGAAAGGCATCTTGTCCAAAACACCCTGTATAAATTTAATTTTTTTAAATGGAACACCCTGTATTTTATTGCCTTGTTCGACGTACAATTTCAGACTGATTTCAACAATATAGAATATATAATACTTACTTTTAACAGTTTTTGAAATATTTGCTTTTAAATATATAAATTACACACTATCGCGTATTCGATCAAGTATGCTGTGATTTTAAAAACATTTACTTTGAATTGTTACTTTGACATTTATAACAATAAAATAAATGGGCATTATTGAATTTAGTGAGTTTATACTGTAAAAATGCCATACACCAAAAAATAATTAAATATTTTATGTGTTATTATTTAATATTATTTATTTATACATATATTTAAACGTAAATAATTCGGAAAGTATTAAAAGTAAATACTATGTGTTCTATACTGTTGAAATCAGTGCAAAATTCTACATAAAAAAATGCAATAAAATACAGAGTGTTCCATTTAAAAAAATTCAATTTATATATATATAACTTCGGCATTTATTTTTCAATTATTTTTTTGATGTTATATTTAAAAAGTTTAGAAAAAGCCCTACAACTTTTGTTAGAATAATTTTTTTGTAACTACAGAAATAACAGAAAAGTAGGGAGGGGACAGTTAAGTGGATCACCCTATACATCCAAAAGGGTTTCACATTTTTAAATTAAATTTGTACAAATTAAGGTAGGTTAGTGTTACAGGTCTACTCTATTCCACCTATCTACCCTTCAGCCAAAACCCTGTGATTTATTAGGAGACTGTCTCTAGCTGATGAGATCTACAAATTCAAAACAGCTGTGCTAGAGTGTCTCCTGTGGATTATACACATCTCATTATTAAATGTGGATTTTAATTTCGTCACACTGACCTATTCTGTATAATTATATATATATAGACAAATATGTAGCTAGGTATATGTAGGTAACCATATACACTTACATGACAAAAAACTTATGTAAACTATTAAGTATGTGACTATAGTAAATATGCTTTCGCTCATTGACTTCACAACCTTTTTACTTGTTACTATATATTTATCGGTATTAAATCCCTCGTATCACAGTTTCTGTTGGAACTGAGGCCACAAACATCAAACTATAGATTAAATTGTGTTATTATGCTTTAAAATTTTTGTATGAAATATACAATGATTTAAAAGCAATAAGAAAAAAACTGAAATTGGGCAGCCATTTTCCAAAATGACACCCATAGCACAAGCCTATTTTTTTCTAAATACTCTTATGGTACTTTATTTTATTTATTGTCAATCTATAAAATAGCTTTGTTACAGGAAGGTGAAACATAAGCTTATATTTTATAATATTTTACAGAAACCAAGCTGAAATGGCACACACATGTCGTGGAAGTATTTCATTACATGGAGCTCTTATTCATACAGTAGATGCGTGTACATTTGTAATATCCAATGGAGGTACACAAACTTTTCACATAAAAGCTTCCTCAGAAGTTGAAAGGCAACAATGGGTTACCGCATTAGAACTTGCAAAAGCGAAAGCAATGTAAGTATGAGTTTTTGCAGTTGTTTAAACTTCTATTAATTTTAATGTATATTCAGTCGTAATATGGAATCGGAAGATGATGAAGACCAAGCAGATGAAGGTTCAGGTTCACCTGAAGAATGGTCTAGTGTTGTTAGAGAACTGCAGGGGCGACTTGAAGATTTACAGACTTGTTCAGAACTCATTACAAAACATGGAGCATCTTTACAGAGGGCACTGGGCGAATTAGAGATTACAGTGGATCCTGAAAGTGCTCAAGGGAAGTCGAAGATTGTTGGAGAACGTGCCACACTTTTTAGAATTGCCAGCAATGCCATGATGAATGTAAGTTCTGTTTTATTTATTGAAAAATAACTTGTAAACATATCCACCAAGAGACACTTAAAATATGTCATATATCAGTTAAAAAATACTAAACTAATAATTTAAGATATGTACATTATCGTAAAATAGAGGGAAAAAAAGCATCGCATTGTATAAAATTCAAAAATAATTTTTATAATTATTTGAAATTCTAAAATAACATTGTCGCTTCTGGAGCCAAATACTACAAACAAGTGCATATCTCGGTTGGAACTGCCTCGAAATTCGTTTCAATTTTACTGCAGTATTCAATCTGCAGTTTACATCATTACTGTCTTTGAAACGAAAGTCTAAATCGAAAAAGAGTATTTTTTATAATATTTTAGCCTATCTATGTAGAAGACTGAAGAATGAATTATATTTTTACGAGTAATTGTAAAGAAAGTATTCACTTAAATGTAGAAAATGTTACTTTTCGAAAAAAGGCTAACGCTTAGCCAGACCGCGTTTCACTAGCATGCATCTCACTTTCTACGCAGGTTCATCTCACTCGATCCCATCATTTCAAATTGGCATTCTTTTGATTTGTTTTCAGTTTCAAATTTTCAGTGTTCGTTATTTTATTATATTGAATTTGCTCCAAAAAGTTTCTTTATCACGTTTTGGGAATAAATACTTAATAATACTTTCCTGAAGAACATATGAATTTTATGAAAAAGTGCAAGAGGTTGTAAATTGTTCAAAAAAATAATAAATGGGTACTTTTAAACATCTGCACTTAATACATTTTAGGAAATTCCTTTTCTTAAACTTAATTATATTATAACTATAACATTATATTAAACATATTATTTAGAAGAAAGGTTAAATTAGGAAAGTTTTGCAGAATTTAATAACAGCGTTTGAGATATACAAACTCAAACTACCTTTAATGAATGAACAGATTGAGCTCAGCAGTTATCTTTTATTAGAAGTGTTAGATATTTATTTTCTATTGCTTTTATCTTTTTACCTAGTTGTCTATTTTTGTATTTACCTTAGCGACATGTTTGTTTATATTTTCATTACCTTTAAAACTGACAGCTTAGCTGACGAAACAATTGTCAGGTAGATTATATAATAATAAGTAAAACTATGAACTAGAAACAATAAATAATCATTCTTATAACATTGAACTTAAAACTTTGATGATTGACATCATTGATTCTTGTTATATTTTTTCAGTTTATATGTGCACATTTTCAGAAATAGTGTTTTCTTGTAATGTATTTCATTATCTGACATCATAGGAAAGCTTTAGGTTATTTAACCCTATTGCTGTCAGTTATTGCTCAATAACTTGTTAATAAATAATATTAGTTTTATTCCTTTAGTCATAAATTGGAACAATACAATTAGACTCTGTTATCAAATTAATGAGCTATTAAGTAATCATCGTAAAAAGTGCCCAAAAATAAAAATAGTGATATGATTTATTTCATGCCATTTGCAAATAGAAGAATTTGTTTTTAAGTTTTAAGTAAAAGTAAGTTGCTTTGATTAACAATTTATAATAGTCTTATGATGTTAGAAATCCCACTGTTTTGAAAATTTATTGTTTTTATTTCAACTCGCTATTTAACTACGGTAAAATTATTTTTTATACGTAGCTTTTTATGTAATTATTTTAGTAAGATCTTAAACGGTATTTTTATTAATAAGTCTGAAATGTTATGTTTCCTACGCAATTTTCTTGAATAAAAAGTTATTTGTGTATTTAGTGCGCAAAATGCTACTTTGGTAATCAAGAATGATTCTTTTGTCGAGGCGTGGTGACAAAAATCTCATTCGAGACCACCAAAGTCATTTCGAGCACGAATTGCACACGACGTTTTTTCTACAGCATTATTGAAATAACCAAAAAAGTAGAAAAAAATAAAATAACACAAGGAAATTTTTATTTTAGCACAAAGTGGACACAAAGTTTCGTTGTTGCTACGGAAACAACATTGGTCACATATGCATAAATCGCATAAATGCATGAAATATTTTTCGTTCTAAAGCAAAAAATATTTTGTGCATGTTGTCAACTAAACAAAACCAATGTGGCATTTTGCATATGGATATTAATGAAAAAAATGTCATCATTTTTGACAGCTGTAGAAAAATAATATAAAATATACTTAAACAATGAAAATAAAAAATAAACAGCATATGAATTATAAAAAATACAGGACTTGAAAATATTTACGTATTGTGATTCTAGGAATCTTTCATTAAATAAATGCTGATACATGCACGTTTTAAAAACTTAAATCTTCTTTTGGTTAACCGCTAAATGATGAATTTTGTAGTTAAAGTATATTGAAATTGCGACAGAAAGAATCAAAAATTCACTTTGGCCGGCTGAATATCAAATATTTCGTGTCACTTTAGCCAAAGCCAGATCTGTTAAAAATTGAATGAATCGGCTGAATACCAAAGCTTTGGTGCATCTCTAATTAATATTAATATATGTGATATATCTGATGTACTGATTGTCAAATTGCTTCTATGTACATAGTACTTCAAGACTCTGGTTGAAGCAAGAGAGATGCCAGGCCAGCTCATGTAACTTATCTGAAGTTGCTCAGAGAAGCAATGCATTGCAACACTCTGCTTAGAAACAATTTCATATCAATACTCTGTTTATTATGCTTTGCCTAAGAAAAAAACGACTTTTTATGAATGTGGCCTATATTAACATCCATCATCATCTGTGTGTAGATCTAGCCTGTAGTTTAAAAGAATACGATTATTGGTTTTATTCATTAGCTTATGCAATTCAATTACCGTGAAAACTTTGTACGTTCCATGAAGTCTTGAAAAGACTGTTTTGAACAGTAATAATAATGTAAAAGAAAATACACAATAATCTAATATGCTACCAATAGTTTATAAGTGTTAAACCCAACCGTCAAATGTCATTAAGTTTTGATAATGGCAAAGGACAGGTTTTTTTGGACAGCAGTAACGATCGCAATGTTAATTATTTATAATATAGAATAAAACAAAAAAATATTCACTATAAATAAAACAAATTAAAGTTATTAGAATGGCAGATTTCCAACCAACAAACTAGCTGGGTAAGATTGTCGGGAATGCTTATGTGGCTGTGTACAATATGTATACTTATTTTGAGTACATTTTGTAACTATGAAATTTAAAATGCCTTTTAGAATATTTTGACATAATGGACATTGTTTCTAGGCAATAAATGTATAAATTTATTCTCAAAGCAAATGAAAATCTGTATTCTGGTAACCATGCCTTTCATTAGTTGTGAGTTGTTTTTTCCTGTCTTCATTTTCTGAATGTGCCTGATTACTATTTTTCTTTCTTTCTAGTAATTGAATCTAATTTTCCTGATAAATCTCTCTAATATTAATAAATCGTATCATATTTTTATCTGAAATAATATATTGCAGTGATATCAAATCACCTTATTGAAAATTTTATCAACAACAGAACGGAAACGTCAAAACTAATATTTCATATACCTGATTTAAATCAAAAGAGAAACATGCTAAGCCATAGGCTTAATTAATATAAAGGCTACATATAGGGTCACAGTTAGGCTCATTAATATTTAAATTAAAAATTAAGAATAAAATTTCATGCAAACATAACCTAAGTTTCTTATGTATAATGAATAGGTTTCATATTTAGAAAAAGGATATCAATCTGTTAGATTGTTTTATCTTAAACATGTTTATACAACCCAAGTTACACATTGGGATGGGTTAAACTTTGTTATAAAATTTCTGACCATTTTTATTATTGAAGGTTTTAATCTTGTCGTTTTGCTTCATTGTGACGATTATTGACTCTTATCCTATTTTTTCTCACCATTGTTTTTATGCAAGTGCTTGGAGTACAGTATGTTGGACATTTTGATCATAATTTGATTAATTTTGAATCAATATTTAAGCTGGAACTTGCAAATGCATTAATTGGTCTATTCATTGTAGTATCGCACTGTAAAATTATGTTTGTTGTAATTGTAATTATGTAATTTGAATTAAATTAAAGTGTTACCTGAATAACCTTAAGAATTCAAAGAACTTTCAGTGTTGTTATATAATTTTTTCAAGTGAAGGTGATTAATTTAATAAATTCAGGGAGAATTTATTTTTCGACATCGATCTACGTATTGATGTTTTTGAAGACAAGAAATCAGCTGATGAATACGACAACAATGTTACCAATTGAGGGTTTATTTAAAGGAATTTAATTTTAATAAACTATACCAGGTTGGTCATAATAAATGGGTTTTTTAATCTCATTAATAATATTTAACTTATAAAGTTTATCCTTAATAATACAAATTTATTTTGTTTAGTTTCTAAGGTTCTTCTGAGAACTTATTTGCTTTCAATTAAATAAAACAATTTAATTTCTTTTATTTAAATTTATTTTTATTAGATAAACATTTTTATTTATAAATAATTTTTGATTTGTGTTGGTCTGTTCAAATGAATGACCGTATTGGCCCTATGTCAGGCCATTACAACTATTAATCACATTTGAGCAAGCCTGGGAATTTATTAATTATTAATTGTATTGATTTGAACAACATTTCTTGCCATTGACTTTTCATTCGAATTTTTACTTTGTTTTTTAAATAAAGTTTATGTGTTTTTAAATTTACTTATGTGTTTAATTGATGCATATACAAGCATCCAGTTTTCTTTTCTTTTGAATTTAGAGTTTAGCAGTTGTTGTCCAGTTTGCTGTAGCCCTAGTGCTTGCAATTTAAGTTTTTCTCCTTTTTCAGGCATAAGAGTTAATAAGAGTCTCGTAATTCAAACAATTTATGCTTTACCGAATAACCCTGAGCTAGCTGAGTGGAATAAAGAAAAATATCTGTGGTGTATTTTTATTTTAATCTACTGTAAATAATTTATGTTTTTAACGTTTACTGTCTCCAGCCTTACTTTGTGGAACTCCATAATCATGAAATATAATATAAATACAAAGATTAATTAAAGTTTCACAAGTTTTATTAATATCTTAACCTGACAATATTGTTTCGACACTTTGTGTCATTATCAAAGGTAGATAAGATTGATAAACAAACACGTTGCTAAGGATAAATACATACAGAAAATAGGTAACTAGATACAATACATAACAAAAACTAAATATCTAACACTTCTAATAAAGGAGAATTACTAAGCTCAGTTTGTTCATTCATTAAAGGTACTGTGCGTTTATGTCTGTATATTTCAAAAGCTTCTAAAATGTCTAATTTGTGTTTGTTGTTGCAAAAATGTAAGAATTTAATGTTGTTTTGAGGTGTCATTGGGTGGTTCTGTTCCAAAATGTGTTTGGCATAATTCGATTTTTCTGGATGTTTAAGTCTATAAGAGCGTATGTGTTCGTTGTATCTTATGTCGAAATTTCTAAGTGTTTGGCCAATATAAACCGAGTTACAAAAAGAACAATTCAAACGGTAAATGCCGGATTTCATGATATCTTGTGTTTTGTCTTTAGCATTGAATAAAAATGAAAAGGTGTTGGTGTTAGTTTTATAGGTTATTTTGTAACTGGTGGTTTTTCTTAGTATAGTTGCAATTTGTTCTGATATCTTGCCAATTGATATGTAGTTTGTGTCTTGTATTTGAGTGTCAATTGGAAATATTCTTTTGATAGCTAACCTATAATCTTTTTGTTGAATTAAAGTGTCAATCATGTTATGGTTATAATGGTTTGCATATGCTAATTGTTTGATGATTGAAATTTCTTTATCAAAATGTGATCGTTTCATTGGAGTAGTTAAAGCTCGGTGTACTAAAGATCTATAAGCCGCTAGTTTATGCATTTTATGATGACATCAATCGTTAGGTATAGTGACGTCTGTGCTTGTGGGTTTTCTGTATATGGAAAAATCAAATTCATTGTTTGTATTAATTGTAATAGTTAAATCCAAAAAATTAATAGCTCTATTTTGTTCTGTTTCTAGTGTAAACGTGATGTTTGAGTGAAGACTGTTAATAAGAATTAAAAACTCATTGATAACCTCAAAAGAACTGTCAAAACAAGCTAAAATGTCATCAACGTAACGAAACCAAAAAATAATGGGCCGTATTACGAGCCATGATTAAAAGTGTCTCTAACTAAAGTTTCGTTTAAAATCAACAACAATAAAGATAGCTTTATCTAATTTTAATAGGTGGGAAAAGATTAGAATTGGTCACCATGGTAATTAAACAAACTGTTAATGTAATAGAGAGATGCGAATACGGCTCAATGTGTTTAGAAAGATCTAATTCAAATATTCGATCTTCCAAATTATCCATAAATATGTTAGCTAATAGAGGGACTTAGAGAATTACCCATAGGTAAACCATCTTTCTGTAAATAAATTATATTATTAAAAGTGAAATAATTTTGACTGATACAAAGATCAAATAATTGAATTAACTCTAATCTTTTTACTAATTCTACATTACTATTAACTAGGAAATTATCTAACAAAGGAATACAGTCTTGTGGTGGAATCTTTGAAAACATGTTACAAATGTCAAAGCTTACAAGTTTTGAATGTGCTGGAAGATGTATGTTCTGTAGTTTTTCTACTAATTCTAATGAATTTTTGACAGAGTATTTCGATTTGTATCCTATGATGCTAATAATATGGTTGAGTTTCTTGGACAAGGTGTGATTAGGTGCGTTGATATATGATACTACTGGTCGTATAGACATGTTGTGTTTATGTGTCGTAATCAGTCCATATAGCTTTGGTAGTTGAGGGTTTTTATGTATGATTTGTTGTTTTTCTAATTCGTTAAAGCAGATATTGCAGTTTGCTAAAGCTAAACACATTATTTTTTGGTTTCGTTATGTTGATGACATTTTAGCTTGTTTTGACAGTTCTTTTGAGGTTATCAATGAGTTTTTAATTCTTATTAACAGTCTTCACTCAAACATCACGTTTACACTAGAAACAGAACAAAATAGAGCTATTAATTTTTTGGATTCAACTATTACAATTAATACAAACAATGAATTTGATTTTTCCATATACAGAAAACCCACAAGCACAGACGTCACTATTCCTAACGATTCATGTCATCATAAAATGCATAAACTAGCGGCTTATAGATCTTTAGTACACCGAGCTTTAACTACTCCAATGAAACGATCACATTTTGATAAAGAAATTTCAATCATCAAACAATTAGCATATGCAAACCATTATAACCATAACATGATTGACACTTTAATTCAACAAAAAGATTATAGGTTAGCTATCAAAAGAATATTTCCAATTGACACACTCAAATACAAGACACAAACTACATATCAATACCATACTTTGGCAAGATATCAGAACAAATTGCAACTATACTAAGAAAAACCACCAGTTACAAAATAACCTATAAAACTAACACCAACACCTTTGCATTTTTATTCAATGCTAAAGACAAAACACAAGATATCATGAAATCCGGCATTTACCGATTGAATTGTTCTTTTTGTAACTCGGTTTATATTGGCCAAACACTTAGAAATTTCGACATAAGATACAAAGAACACGTACGCTCTTATAGACTTAAACATCCAGAAAAATCTAATTATGCCAAACACATTTTGGAACAGAACCACCCAATGACACCTCAAAACAACATTAAATTCTTACATTTTTGCAACAACAAACACAAATTAGACATTTTAGAAGCTTTTGAAATATACAGACATAAACGCACAGTACCTTTAATGAATGAACAAACTGAGCTTAGTAATTCTCCTTTATTAGAAGTGTTAGATATTTAGTTTTTGTTATGTATTGTATCTAGTTACCTATTTTCTGTATGTATTTATCCTTAGCAAAGTGTTTGTTTATCAATCTTATCTACCTTTGATAATGACACAAAGTGTCGAAACAATATTGTCAGGTTAAGATATTAATAAAACTTGTGAAACTTTAATTAATCTTTGTATTTATATTATATTTCAAAATTTATGTTTTATTTGGAATGGTGGACATATTATATTTTATTTTAATAGATCACCGCAATATATTACTTCAGATAAAAATATAATGAATAAATTAAAAAATGCTTTGCGTCTTCGTGATATATTTTTAGAATTAAAAAGCTGGGATTTGTTTATTAATATTTGAACAGTGGATCGTTTATAGTCACCTGCTTCTAATTACTCTAACTTATTTGTTCAAGCAGCCAAAAGTTTCGTAACTGAAAATCTATTTAGATTTATTAAATGTTTACAAAAAATAGAATTCAAGTTTTCAATGCATGCATCTGATTTTTTCTTACAACTAAAAATTCAAAATTTAGTCATTAGCCATATGATTGTATCCAATTAGAAACCTATTAAAGATTATTAATGTATAACTACAGAGAGTCTATTAAAAAGGTGAAATGAAGCAGGTCATGACTAGTTTCAATTTTTAAATAATAGTTTAAAATAGTGTGCTATGGCTAATTACTGCAAACAAAAATAAGTGTACCCAATACTTTTTCGGAGAAAATAATAATTTAAACAGCTATAAAAAGAATGTTCAAGGTGAACTTTTATGAAACAAGCATGACTTCATCAGCTTCGGATAAAAAATGCTTTATTATAAAGTGTGTTCATGATAAAATTGTAACAAATTCAAACTTGATTTATCAGGTCATCCACGATCTGCAACACCAGAGTTGTCTATCAATTGATTTTGTCACTTGTACAATTGTCCATAATGTTATTTGCAGTACAACTTCCAGGCCAACTATTTTATGTTGCGAAAAATGAATTGAGTGTACACAAAAATCTAGAACGAAATGATTATCAAAATAACCTAAAAGAAATTCTTAGTGTGGCAGGCAATCTGTACATGCAGATTAAAAAGTGCTGTTTTTGTGACAGTAGAGATAATAAACCAAGATGTGTATGTAAAGGAATGCTTTCAAGCTTTATTGCTTTATTGAAAGTTCTCGGATGGGTCCACCACGAGCGCAGTGTACTTGCCTACATGGCTTCGCTGCGTTGTCTCACACCCGCATATCAACCCTGTGGCTCGGTGTGCCCGACATCTTGACACCAAAAGGTATAAGGGGTAAAAGATTATGTATGTATGTAATAAAACATGATTTATTTTGATATTTGTTTTGTTTAATAACAGAAATCTACTTAGATAGTTGTCTGGCAACATTATGTTATTAAACAGTTACAGTGGTAAAAAATGAAAATACTTTGTTACATTTTTGTCGTGCGTGAATGCACTTTAGATGTTTAAAAAGGCTTTAAGAAATAAATCTGTTTATTAAGGATTAACAAGTCAAGTGATGGATACATTTTGTATTTTAAAAATATAATATATTTTGTCCGTAAAAAGTTAAAAATGATCTAAATCATGCTGTAATAATAAAAAACTAGGGAAACCCCATCAAAAAAACATGACGGTCAAAATGCTAATATATTGAAGGATTTGCTTATATACAATGTTCGTTGTGTGATTACAATCCTTCGGGTTTCCAAGAGTGATTATTTAATGTTAATATTTATTGAATAAATCCAATCGTACAAAAACAGTTAAAAATACTAAGATTACCATTCTCAGACTTTGGAGCGTGTTATTTAACAAAGACTTCTGATTGCCATTCTGATTATAAATTTTCAAGCTGTTCTTGGGCATACTGTGTTAACCCATTTACATTAGTGGATTTAAGTGCAACTTTGGTAATCGTTTTCTCGGTACATAGGTGGTGAAATGAATGGTTTGGGTGACTTTATACCTTAAAGTTAATAAATACATTTTTACAAGTTTCTCTGTTGTTTATACTAAAAATTATTCTCAAACATCTTTTTTGACATATAAAAATTCTATTACTCTTAGAGCCTGGCCAGACGAGCGACTTTTAGACGCGCGACATAAAAATCGCTAGTCTTCTTGCGATTAATCGCGTACCCAACCACACGAGCGACAAATATGTAGCTGCTACTAAAAAATCGCTTGTAACACGAGACTTCCCTGTCCAATTTTTGGTCTAAAAAATGAATTTTGTGGAGCTTATATGATTTCGCTTCTTTTTGTCAAGGGCTACGAAAGGGACAGTTTCATAAAATATATAGTGACTTAAGAAATGATAGCGAATTTTTTTTGCTATTGTCCAATTTCATAATCGTAATTGGTGGTGTATTTTAACTTTGATAATGAGTCGGTAAACGTCCCGAATCATCAGCAGTTAATGTTAGAATAAATCAAAATATTAGTCAACAGAAGAGTTAAGAATTATTTTTTTAACCTTCCGTCTCCTAAATGCATTTGAAATAAAAAACAGCTTTAGTAAATTATACTAAGGAACGCGTGGACTGCAAGTACTCATAATTGTGATAAATTAATACATCTACAACAGATATATATGTATATTTATTTAAAATAAACGATGTAAAGAAGATAAATAACGCCGATTATAGAAAATTAAGTTTTTAGCTTAGACATTAGTGATCCATTTATTCATTTTCACAAAATTCTCAATTCGGATATTTATTAATTAAGTTTATTAACTCCCTTCGAATTCGAATTATAACGAGATTCTACTGTATTTTTCAACCATTTATTATTGTTCTAATCATACAAACACACCTTAATACACCTGGCCGTTTTTACACTTCGATTATCAATGCTTCCGTGTTCATTTCTGTCATTCTACCAAATTTTGTCCAAAAAAATACAAAATAACGACAAAAATACGAGAACTGCTGAGGGTAGTTGCGACAAAATAGTCGCCCGTCTGTCCGCATACGTATGAGACCGTGTGTTCCATTAGCTGCGACAGTCGCTAGCATCAATTTAATCGCCAGCGTCAGCGACTAGAATGGAACATGTTGCATCTTTTTTGTCGCAGCTTCCAAACAGTCGCTCGTGTGGCCGGCTCCGTTTAAATACTGTTGTTCTATTTTGAACGACTTTTTAGTCGCAGCAACAAAGCGACTAAAAGTCGCTCGTCTGGCCGGGCTCTTAAGTGGAATAATCCCATTAAAATAATATTGTAACATAGATGATAATATACCCAACTATAATAAATGTTTATAAGCTGTTCTGCTGAAAAAGTTGATTTTAGTTGTAAAATAGTAAAAACTGATTTATTAATTTTATTGTCTACATAATCTATACTCAAACAAACAAATGAAGAAACTAGGTCAACGTGTGATCAACAGCTGTGAAATACATTATCTTAATATAAGAGAGTAAGCAGCATCTTGCGTTACTCTCAGCTGTTGAAGAAAGTAAGTAGTGTGCGTTAGGGTTGTACTTTTTTACATTTCGTTTGCCATCGTTGAATACATACACCCTAATAACGAGTTAATAATTAAAAATTTCATTATGTTTTAAATATCATAGCGTAATGAAGACATGTAAAGAAAAGTAATTGCAAAAATTTTAGTTATAACCCGTTATAAATCTTGTGATGCTACTGAATCATTCCAGCTCACCTGCTGTCGCTCTTCTGTTAAATTACTCGAGTCGAGCATCTCGCCTTGTGATCATCGCGTAATTCGCGAGGCGTTTTATATTTTCACCCTCGTGATTTTGATGACCTAGATGCTTCATTTGTTTGTTTGGGTATATGTGAGCTTTCCAGTCTATCTCAAAATTCTACATTGAATTCCTATATCGTATGCTTAATATTAATTATTATTATTATTAATATACCAGTTTTCTAAACTTTTTCGATCATTTTGTTCATGTTTTGTTTAACTATGCGGGTTTGTCTACGCAATAACACCTAATAACAAATTAAAAGTTAAACACTTTAATGATGCAAGTTGTGGGTTGCAGCAAACTGAGAAAACTTTTATAATTGTGAATAGTTCCAAGAGTTACCACCGTGGAAAGTGAGATGGCGCTGCAAGTGGACGGTGATTTTCGTGCATATCCAAATAAATGTTTTAGATTTATTTATTTAAAAATATTAAACTTAAAGAAATAGAGAAATTAAGTAGTGTCAACTAATTTACACAACAAAAGCTTCAATATAAAAAAAGAATTACATAAATCGACCCAGTAGAACTCTAAAACGAACGGGAACAAAAATAAGCCTTGTTTTAAATATATATAGATTAATAAAAATTATTAGTAAAAAAAATTATGAAATGTTATGAACCTTTATTTTCTAAACAGTTCAGAAATTGTTTCTTTAGCTGATACTTTTATTTTTTTTTATTTACATTTTCTGATAAAAAAATAAGTACAGCCTCTCAGGCTCCAGTGATGAAAAGTTTCTGTAACTTACTCAAAAATACCCACATGGCCGTTTTAGAACAAAAATGATTTTTCAAAAAGACAAGACAGATACTACAAGTAGCTGTCTTAATATTTTCACACATGCATTGGCAATAGCATTATGTGCATTTTTGTTGTGTCAACTTCAGCGAAATCAACGAGAGCTAATTTGTGCAAGGAGATTGTTTTTTTTATTCTCATTTTCATATAACTTTTTTCCACATTCAGTTTTTTGACTGATATAATTTTCAGTTCTGGTTCTTTTCGTTTTCTAGAAAGGAATTGCCCTTGACTATTTTGAAATAATTGCTCTTTAATCAAACAGATGTAAAGAAAAACACAGGATTCCTGAGAATAAAAAATAGCAATAAACTAGATAAATGCAATGTTGCCCAATTTACTTACTAGGATATAATAATATGGTAATCAAAAGAATACATTTTTGTAGAAAATTGTATCACAACTTTTTATTTAAAAAAAAAACAACTACATGCGATGATGTTTTAATTTCTACGAAGAACATTATTAGCCACCAAGCTTACATTGCATGGATTTGAAATTTTTTTATTTAGTTGCTAACTCAATACCTATAATATCCTTAAGTATCCCTTCTAAAAGTACAGGGTGATTTAAAATGATTGAAGGCTGTTTGAATTTACTGCCACGTTAAATTATTGTCACGTTGGCAACACGAATTTCAGATATTTTCATCCTTCTTTTCTTCATCTTCTTTTCAGTCCGTTTTCGCTATCACTTATAATCACGAGTAGGGCTGTGCAATTATCAAAATCAATAATAAAAAATAATCGATTATTCGATTGATTGATTAATCGATTATTTGATTAATCGATTATTTGATCAATTGATTAATCGTTTAATCGCTTGATTGATTGATTGATTAATCGGGTTAATCGATTGTTCGATTAATCTGTTGATCGATTATTTAAAAACAGAATCGAAGTATATTTTTATATAAACTGTATTTTTACCAATCCACTTCAATTTGTGTGCAGTATATGTTCTGTTTGGTCCTGGCCTGGGCAAAGAAATCCATTTTTCTAAAATAAAAGAGATGCTGATGAGTGGTGACTTATGACCTTATGAGTAACTAGTACCTATTGATTTTGAAATTCAGTAGCGTAGTATTTTTCCTTACAAGAAAAGTGATAATGAAAGTATGTTTGTATAACGCAGTAATTAACTTAAAAGGGAACTTTTTTAATGCGAATATTTTACCTAAAAATTATTGATTCAATTACTTTTCAATGTTTTGTATTTAGGTATTACATTACTTAATAATTTTTTATAAATAATGTATTTCTGAGTTATGCGATGACCACTTTTATGAGTTAAGTTTTGCTACAATGCTACATACATCAATCGATTAATCGGACGTGTGATTATTTTTTAAATTAATCCATTAATCAATTAATCGGACCTTTGATTATTTTTTTTAAATAATCGATTGATCGATTAAATCGATTGATCAATTAAATCGATTGATCGATTATTTTAAAAAAATATCGTCTGCGAATAAACATTCTGATATTTCTACTGGCATTAGATTTCTGTATCCTACATGCATCTTCTTTAGTCTAGATTTGCATTTCTTCATTATCTCATCTATAAAGGCATTAAACAGAACCGGGCTTAATACCCTTCCTTGTCGTAATCCTTCTTCTGTTTCAAATTTTTTAGATGTTCTATTTTTGCTGATTACATAATTTGTGTTTTGCTTATACAGACTTTTTATTGATGTTATTAATCTTTTCTTTTCTCTAATATTCGTTCGTATGTTTTAACTGCTGTGCTTATGAATGTTATTCTCCTATAGTTATTCCAATCCCGTGTATTGCCCTTTTTGTGTATTGGTACTATCACCCCTTTTAGCCAATCCGTTGGTACTACTCCTTCTTGCCATTCTCTGTTATATATCTTTAGGAGGAATTCTTTTCCTTGCATTCCTAAATTTTTAAACATTTCTGATGTTATTTTGTCATGCCCATGTGCTTTTCCATTTTTCAGTGCATCAATAGCCTCTGCAAGTTCGTTTTCTGTTATTAGTTCTGATTCGGTATTCTTGTGTAATTCTATACGTGCAGTTAAACTTTCAGTTACTTTATTTTTCATTTAATTTGTACACAGTAGTTCTTGAAAGTATTGTTTCCATCTTTCCATAATTACTTCGTCATCTGTTATTATTTCTCCTTCTTTGCTCAATATGGAAGTTGTACGTTCATTTTGTTTGTCTTTTCTGGTATTTTTCAGTATTTTGTAAAAAAGTTTTTGGTTTTCTGTTCTTTTCCATTTTTTCTCCAAATTCACTCCAGCTTTTCTCTTTAGCTTCTTTCACTAGGTTTTTTACTTTGGTTTGTTGTTCTTTGTATGCTGTATAGTGCGTTTGTGATCTGTTTTGTAGATACTTCTGCCATTTCTCTTTCTTTATTTTTATCTCCTTTTGGATCTCTTCGTTCCACCACGCTGTCTGTTTTATGTTATTACCTTTCATTGTGCCGTATATTTCTTTTGCTGTTTCTAATAATACTCTTTTAAAGGTTAACCATATCTCTTCCACTCCTTCATTATCTTTTTTATCTACTTCCCTTATCTTCCTTTCTATACTTGCTCTGTATTTTCTTGCTATTTCCTCATTTCTCAGTTTGTATGCTTTTATGCTTTCAAATTTTACTTCTAAAAGTACAGAGTGATTTAAAATGATTGAAGGCGGTTTGAATTTACCGCTACGTTAAATTATTGTCACGTTGGTAACACGAATACTTTTCAGATCTTTTCATCCTTCTTTTATTTTACAGTGGCGTCACAAAAATAATATACCTTATATAAACTTCATTAATTTTAAATAATAAACTTACCTGACAATAAAATCGTCTAACAAATTGTAATTCCGAAAAGAACTGTTTTGTAAAGTAAGAAAACAAGCAAAATAAGACAAAAAATCAATGAAACCCAGAACACTGTGACAAAGCACAACAATGTAAACGGGTTAATACTATAATTTGACTCAACACATTTCAATAGTGCTACACTAACAACATGAAGACTAAAATCTACAGCGCGAAATTCAAACTGTCCTCACTCATTTTGGATCACTCTGTATATTAAGTTGTTTATTTGTTTCTAATTAATTAGATTATATTCAGAGCTACATACTTATTGTTAAGCAAAATTTTTGCATGTTTCTGCATCTTTATAAATAGAATGATATTCGTATAAGGTAATCCTTTTTAAAAGAAAAGTTTTGTCAATAATCCTAACTGTACTATTTATTTGTTTATACAAGTGTGTCCACGGATTGAGTTCACAAGAGGGGAAAAATGTTTATTTTTAGTTTTATTGAAAAATGTCATTCTTGATAAAAAGTTTTGCTTGTTGTAAGACCCCAGAAAATTAAAACAAATTCACGTTTTATTTTACCTGCTTCATTTTATAGTCAATTTTCTGTGAAACCATATGAAATTTTGGACTAAGTTCAAAACTTTAACAATAATCTTGTAGGTAAATCAAATACGGAATGGATAGCTAAGGCAGTAGCCGCATCATCGTCTTCACGGTATGCCTTTTTCGCCTTCTTTTTATCTTCCCCCTTCTTTTTATGAGACCCCGTCTCATTGAATTTCATTATTCATTTTAGCACTTTACTAGAGAAATTTCTTTGTTGAAGAGTTAACATTGTGACACAATGACAATTTGAAAGAACTATTGCTTAATAATAACATAAACGCCACCCACTAGATTATTGTTAAAGTTTTGAACTGCAAAATTTCATATTGTTTCACAGAAAATTGACTATAAAATGAAGTAGGTAAAATAAAACATGAATTTGTTTTAATTTTCTGGGGTCTTACAACAAGCAAAACTTTTTATCAAGAATGACATTTTTCGATAAAACTAAAAATAACAAATTTTCCCCTCTTGTGAACTCATTCCATGGACACACTGTATTAAAGATGAATGGGTGCTTTCATTTGGTTTACAGGATGTTAGCCAAATACACTGATAAAAGTTCTTACATCCATTCCCTTTGTTTTTCTCTTGTAATCACTTGACAAGTTAAAATAATAATCACCACATTGCAGCAGTATGAATATAAAACTTTTGAATTTTGTTGTGAACATTTACAAATTCAATAGTATCACAGTAAAGGTATAAAAGTCAACATACATTATTTACACATTATCAACAAATGCTTATTATTACTTGCATACACTACAAATCACTATTAATTTATTTAATAATATACACATGTGATTAAGTCATTTCTCTAGTACCATTCTGTGGCATCACTATAATAACAACTATTTGTTTTACTTTTAAATAAAAAATGGTTTCCTTTGTTCAGGCCTGTTCTGATTATCTCCAAACTGCTCAAATGCACGGACACAAATGGACTCGTTTATTGCAACATGAACGTGAGCAAAGGCAGCGATTACAAGAGATGGTTGAAACATTAGCACAGCAACATTCACGTCTAGAACAAGCAGCAAATGCACACGCACACAGACCAAGTAAGTTCTTTAATTGCCATTGATTGGTGAGATTTTATTGCAGTTGATCAACTTAAATGAAGATTAAATGAATTTAAAGTTTGTGTCAAATAGTAGAATAGATAATAAATGACCTTGTAATATTTGTATAAAAGACGTGCACTACCAGTTTTATCTTTTCCTTATTTGATAAAAACCAGTTCACAAAAACTGTAATAATAAATGAGTAGTCGAGTACTATTAAATTAATTCTCTCATAAAATATGCTTAGAAATTTTTATATAATTAGACTTTGACATTGTTGAATGTTATAGGAGTAAATCTGTAAATTAAATAAAAATTATCTGTGTTTTAAACATTCTAAAGTTCGATATGATTAAAAAATGTTTAGAAGATTTCAAATTAATAAAACCATCCACAAGAAAAGTAAGTTGGTTGTATTTGGAATTTTTCTTTGTTTAATTGTATAAACTTCAACAACCTGCAATTAAAGAGATTAACCAAAATTTTTGTACATTATTAAAAACTGACCTCATTATTTTCATAAGCAAGTTTTAGAAAATTTAACATATATTATCATCTGCAATTAAAGAGAGAGTTTGAAAATTTGGAACAAGACTTCTTAATTTGACATCTGTCAAAAAGTGATGCAGTTTTTGTAAGTTTTTAAAAATGTAAATTCAAAGTAATATAAAGAGCATGGATTTAACAATAGTAACAAAACCTAATATTTTCCTTATTGTATATTTTGGCAATACATAATCATTCCATTTCATAAAAATAAAAATAATGAAATTTACATGGGATTTATTTTTCTTAAATTATTTACAGTGGAACTTTTTAATTTTTATATTGTATTTCACAGGGGGCACATTCCTGATAGACCTTTTGTTTTGTTATTTTCTAGATGGCCCTGTAAGTGCTAGTGAAGGGGAAGAAGAAGATGAGAATGAATTTTATGACGCACTTGCTGAAGGTGGAAATACACCAGGATCACAACCAGCAGATGGTCGTTTTACATTAGACATTCCTCGAGGTGGTTCTCATAGACGTAATAGTTCTGATAGTTCCAGTGAGACTGATGAGGCGCAGGAAACACAACAGGTTAATAAGAAAATTATAACAGCTTTACTCAGAAAGCTTTAACTAATATGTTAATTTAATAATTAACTTTTAATAACATAATTTATTTACAAAAGGATGGTTTACCTATGGGTAATTCTCTAAGTCCTCTATTAGCTAACATATTTATGGACAAGTTCGAAGATCGAATATTTGAATTAAACCTCTCTAAACACATTATCTTCTGGTTTCGTTATGTTGATGACATTTTAGCTTGTTTTGACAGTTCTTTTGAGGTTATCAATGAATTTTTAATTCTTATTAACAGTATCCACCCTAACATAAAATTTACACTAGAAACAGAACAAAACAGGGCTATAAACTTTCTACACTTAAATATCAAGATTAACGCAGACAATCTATTTGAATTTTCCATATACAGAAAACCAACACAAACAGACCTAACAATACCAAATGAATCTTGTCACCATAATACACATAAAATAGCAGCCTACAGATCATTAGTACACAGAGCTTTAACTATTCCACTAACAAAATCAGATTTTAGCAAAGAGATATCAACCATTAAACAACTAGAACATGCAAATCATTACAATCCGAACATGATTGACACTTTAATTAAACAAAAAGATTATAGGTTAGTTATCAAAAGAATATATCCCAATGACAATCAAACAGAAGACACAAATTACATATCTATACCATATTTTGGCAAAATATCAGAAAAAATTGCACATATACTAAGAAAAACCAACAATTATAAAATAACATTTAAAACCAACACTAACACTTTTTCATTTTTATTTAATGCTAAAGACAGAACACATGATATCATGAAATCGGGCATTACCGTTTAAATTGTTCTTTTTGTAATTCGGTATATATTGGGCAAACACTTCGAAATTTTGACATAAGATATAAAGAACACATACGTCATTACAAAAATAAACATCCTGAAAAATCGAATTACGCCAAACACCTTTTAGAACAAAATCACACAATGACTCCTCAAAATAATATTAAATTTCTACATTTTTGTAATAACGCAAATTAGACATTTTAGAAGCCTTTGACATATACAAACACAAACTCAGGGTACCTTTAATCAATGAACAACTTGAGCTCAGTAATTCTCTGTTACTGGAAGTATTAGATATTTAATTCTAATTATTATTATTATTTTATCTATTTTTGTATCTACCTTAGCGACGTGTTTGTTTATAATTATATTACCTTTGATAATGACAGCATAGCTGTCGAAACAATATTTTCAGGTTGTATTTTAATAAAACTGTGAAACTTTTAATAATCTTTATTTATTTCATAATATGTTACAGGTTGTAGTAGTCACTGGAAGTACACAATCAAAGTCTCCTAGTCCAGATATACTCGCAGTGGCATCTTCACGTGGTGGGTCAGCTGGCGGTAAACGCCAAAGACGTACTGGTGTTTCTGAAAAACCAAATTATCCATTAAATCTATGGAGTATTATGAAAAACTGTATTGGAAAAGACTTGTCTAAAATTCCTATGCCTGTTAACTTTAGTGAACCACTTAGTATGCTACAGCGGCTTACTGAAGATTATGAATATGCTGAGATTTTAGATGTCGCAGCCAGGTTGGTAGAATTTTAGTTATTATTGTTGGATATAATAAATAATTGTGTAACTTTAGTCTAAGGTTTTTAACTATCATCAAATAATGAATTACTTATACAAACTTTTAGGGATGGCACAAAGGGAACAATTTTTTGTAACTTAATCTAAATTTTTTTTTCTGATTTACCATACCTTATGGATTACTTTTTTTTAAGGTTATCTTGTTTTGTAAATATAAACAACATAAAATATAAGGCGTTTTCTAGTGATAAACCGTATTTATAAAATAATGTATTTAAACCTGGTTGAACGAGTACGTCATCATTTGAGAAAAGTCGTTAGAATCAAGCATTTTAAACCACTACTTTGTAGGCTTGGTCTATTCAAAGAATCATAAACGTAAAACATAACCTATAACCTACTAATCGACAAAATTTTTCTGCAAGTCTGTAATACTGTAACATGTAATAAATAATTTTATTTTGTTAAAAAAATATGGTTTAATGGATGTTAGACACATAATTCTGACTTGTGTAATTAGAAAAATTGTTATTACAACTCAATGTCAAAATCAAAAGGCTGTTAATGTGCAGGTCACTGGTTGAAATACATTTTTCACTTCGGTTTAACACTGAGCCAATTGTGCGTATGACGTCATCGTTGCATCGCTAGAATTACACATTTTAAGTACAACATTTAACATAAACGTAATGTTTAAAACATTTCATCGCTAGAAAACGCCTTTGATTTATTCAAAATGATTTATCAAAATTCTAACCTTAAAACTAGTAAAGTTCCTTACCTTATAGTAAAAATCAAATAAGAATAAAGTAGATGGCGCTTCGATCCAAGTTACATTTACACACCTAAAATTAAAACTGCGGGAAATTTGAAAATTAATATTGTTTAGTGTTCAAAATATTTACTGAAGAATATTACACTACTTGCTTTCAAAACTTTCGCGTACACACTCAAAATCAAGTAACAATAATATTGCAAAATTGTAGCTGTGTGAATGGGTAATTTTAAAATTAGGTTAAAAATGACACAAAGTAACTTTTACAAAACAAATACCTAATTCGGCAGTAATTAGTGTTTGAAGATAACAAATTTATTTAAAACGAATATAACAATAAATACAAATATGTTAAATAAGGTTTTAATATCGCGTCATGGCCCCATTAGCGTCTAGCACCGCATTCAATCTCCTGGGCATGGATCCTATAAGGTTTTGCCAATAATTTCGGTCTTCGCTCAACTCTTCCCATGCATCTTGAATAACCTCCCATAATTCTTCAGCATTTGCAGGTCTAAAGTTCCTTTTATAAATTTTCTTGACAATGAAACCCCAAACATTTTCTATGGGGTTCAAATCGGGACTATAGGAAGGCCAAGGTAATACTTCAATGTTATTATTTTGATACCACTGTGTTATTATCCGAGCGGTGTGGATAGGGCAATTGTCCTGTTGAAATATGAAACCATTAGGATACAATTGTTCCACAGATGGAAGCATGACATTTTCCAACATGTCAAGGTAAACTGCTGCATTAAACCGACCATCAATGCGCCAGGCTACCCCTGGGCCGAGAATACTTATCCAAGCCCAAACGTTGACAGAGAATCGTCCAGACTTGTCTCGTGGTGACACATATCGTTCAGAAAATCTTGAATTTGCCGGTAGATACACTCGCACACGACCATCGTTGCATGATTTAAATATTTTTTCGTCAGAAAATATTAGTGTTCCAAAAATTTAGAGGTCGGTATATATAATTCAGACAAAATAGTATCCGGGACTGCTTCTTTTCTTCTGTTAATATATTTTTCTTTGCGCTTGCAAAATTTCTAATTTCTGCATTTTTCACACGACGACACGCTGTCACCCACGATCCAGGGAAGTTGGTCTCAAAAACTGCTTGTCTGGCCGTATTAAAAGGGTTCCCCCTTAGGTTATTCAAAAGGGCTTCATCTTGCTCCGCACTTGAAATTTTGGGTCTTCCCGAACACGGTCTTCGAGCCACGGTCCTTTCTTGTGCCCACCTCTTCTTTACTCGAAGAACCGTGCTTTTATCTATCCCATAATGAGTAGCAACTCTTCGTATGGTCCAACCCTCTTCTAACTTGGATAGTATTAAAACTTTATCTTGCTCTCTTAGTCGAGGCATTTTGACATGATTTTGACTTTTCAAAAATTTAAACGTCAAAGTTGATTAATTACAACCCTGATTTAATACAGCGAAAAATAGGTGTACGCGAAAGTTTTGAAAGCAAGTGTACAATTCTGTACTTTTGTACAAGATGCCAGTATCATAATGCATGCAACGAATAATGCACACTATCATAACACTGTAATGACACTATCATTCAAAAAACCTTAAAAATTATTTTATATTGGCACAATATCAATATCTCTATGTTCGTCTGATTCGTTGCGTTGGAACTTTATAGTACATTCGTAGTGTTTGCTTTTGGAAAATTACACTCGTCTCCTTCGTCGACTCGTGTAATTTTCGTTGCAAAAGCTACTCATTTCTGAAATGACAAATATTGTCGGAAAAAATTAGACTACTTTTTAAATTATATATGAAAAATTTTAAAAAACCTATTTGGTTTACGGATTTGTTTCACCATCAAAAGATCTACTGGATCCACCTTGTCTGGTCCTTTTCCTGGTCTTTGAACTTTCAAAACTAACAGATTTTATTATAACATTTATTTTAGTTTCTTTGTTACAAACGCATTCTTATAGAGGTTCTATATGTCTTAGGCTTGCATAATGAAATTACTTAAAAGTACATCAAATTCCAGAATCTTTAAAAATTCATAAAAAATGAAAAAGATGTAAGTTCGACTCTTGAGATTTTTCACTGACATGAAATAGTATATTACATAACGAGAGTAGAAAGTGACATTTTCCAATTGTAGATTTCACGAGTAAGAAACATACTTTCCACCGAGTTATGTACACTATTTTTCCTACAACCAGAAAAATACAGTTTTCAAAGAAAAAATTATTTTAATGCTAACAAAAAAACAATTTACATTTTATTTAATAATTTTATTTTTACCATTATTTTCAGTACCAATAAAGTTTATAACTGTATGATTATTGTAACAATTTGTGAAGTTAATTGGAGTTTGTGAATTGCGTGAAAGCGTGTGTGTAAGTGCGTTTTGAATATTGTCAGTATTATTGGTTATTGTTTAATCCGTAAGGGGATTATTATAACAATTAGTTAAATTTCTTGGAATTTGAGAGTTGTGAAAAGGTGTTTGTAAATATGAGTTTTCAATATTTTAAACATTTTAAATCAAAGAAAACTTTACAGTTAACTACTAACAATAATAAATTAGCCTTCATACTTATGGTGTCTTTAAACAAAGACTATCACCCGCATACTGAACAGTATACAAAGCCGTCTCTGATTATTTATTTATTTAAAATATTTTTAGAAATTAATTATACTCTTAAGTAATTATTAAAACTTTTTAACAATAAATCTAAAAAATATGAATTAAAACTTACATTAGCAATTTAAATTAAAATATATTGTTGGAACTGAAAAACAAGGTTAAAATTTTTATTTTGCAGTGAAAAGTTGTTTTGGTGTAATGACAATTGGTGCAGTGAAAATATATTATCAAATATCCCAATCAGTAGTTTTTCATGAAATAAATACAACTAGTATTAATTTATTATTATGTGTTAGTAGATGATTAATGTATCAAGATAGTCAAGAAATACAAGCAAATTCTTATCTATATATATAAAAGAAAGTCGTGTTAGTTACACTATTTATAACTCAAGAACGGCTGAAACAATTTGGCTGAAAATTTGTGGGGAGGTAGTTTAGAACCAGGAGACGGACATAGGATACTTTTTATCCCGTTCCCGTGGAACGTGACATAAAACGTGGTATAACAAAACGCAACTGAAAGCAAAACAAAAAATTAATCAGTCAAAACATAGCCGTTCATTTGTTAAAAATGGTATAACAAAACGCAACTGACATGGAATAACAAAACACAACTGACAGCTAAACGTAATGTTGTCTATGGTTAAGTATGGTTGAAAATTTTATAATTAGAAATTTTGGAGTTGACTGGTTGATGTGTTTGTTTTGAGTTTCAATTAGCTTATTGTGCCGATATTATCATTAACAATACCATGCCGCGACCAAGACGATCAAATCTTTCTCGACAAAGCCGCAATGCAACTAGGATTCGAAACATTGCGAATGAAAGGACTGAAGAAGAACAAGAAATTGCAAGTGAAGAGCGCCGTGTTAGCATGGCTCGACTTCGTGCTTCTCAATCACAAGAGCAAAGTGAGGCAGCCCGTGAAACGGCTCGGTTGGCAATGCGAAATCGTCGAGCAAACCTCAGAGATCAACAAATAGATAATTTTCGACGTACAAGAAGAAATTTATCAAGTACTGATTTGAATAGAGCAGCGTTTCGATACGATTGCAGCACTGATTACAGCTTGCATACTAGCGTTCGCATTGGGCCAATGGATGTTGTTTGCGAGTATTGTGGCGCATTGAAGTTTTACGGAGAAACGCCAGGATTGTGCTGCCTTAGTGGGAAAGTGAAATTGCCATTATTCGAAGAAAATTTGAAGGTGAGGAAGTTCTCATTCCGAGGATCCCGATGATCCCAACCGATATGCCGTTTGAGTTTAAAAGACTTCAATTTCCGATACGTCTTGCATTCGCCATGACCATTAACAAATCACAAGGCCAATCCTTGAAAGTTTGTGGTCTGAATTGAGAAAATCCATGTTTTTCCCATGGTCAATTATATGTGGCATGTTCACGGGTCCGAAGACCATCTGCGTTAATTGTTCTTGCGCCTGATAATAAAACGAAAAATGTCGTCTATCACAAGGTGCTTCACTGAAGAGTGCAACCCATGCACTAAAATACATGGCCAATAAAGAATCATTAAAATACTTGATTTTTTTATTTATATTTATTATCCTAATAAAAAATTTAACTTAATAAAATCCAAAATATGCTCATTTATTGCCTCTAAGGCGGAACAAAGTTCGCCGGGTCAGCTAGTTATTTATATTATTTGCTATTTACTGCATAGATTTCGACCGTGACATTTGCGAAAGTAAATCGCACAGCCGAAAGTAAAACACACTAGTGTGTAATGTTCGGTTTTCTAGGCAACTTGATTGTGCGATATGAGCTACTTTCTGATATGGTTGTAGGAAAATAAATTTAAAAATCATATCTGAAAAAAGATCTAGGTGATAATGTGCAAGGTTCTCTTGTACTTTCTTCTGTAGAAATTGAAAATACCAGTATTTCTACATCCCTACAAGTTTTATAAATACAAAGAAATCATCTTAAAGGAATAAAGAATACAATTAAACACTAATTAGTAATGTTAACACACACCTCATTGGCTTTTATATGATACAAGTCAGTTCAGAAATGAATGTCATTTAATTTCTTATACATTTACGAGGTAAGCGCCATAAATTCTCGTAAATAATTTTTAGTTTTCAATATAATCTCCCCTAATATCAATACACTTATTATAACGTGGAATTAATCATTCAATGCCCTTGTAAAAATAATCTGAAGTTTTTCCTTCAAAATGCTCAATTACAGCTGCTTGCAACTCGTTCTCGTCCTTTAAACGACGTCTCTTAAGGACTTTCTTTAAATTGGAAAATAAATAATAGTCACTAGGAGCCATATCCGGATGGTACGGTGGATAATCCAATGCTTCAAAGCCGTATTCGCGAATGGCAGCTTGTGATATTGCGGCAGTATGAACGGGTGCATTGTCACGTTATAATCCAACACCTCTTGTCAATTTTCTTCAACGTTTTTCACGAATGTTGTTTCTCAATGTATGCAATAAAGACGCATAATATGTAGTGCTAACAGTTGTATTGCGTCCTTTAAAATCAATCAGTAAAATGCCGTCACAATCCCAGAATATTGTTCCCATAACTTTCTTTGTCGATTGAACGACTTTCCCTTTTTGGGACGAGGTTCATCGGGTGACCGCCATTCCATCAATTCCCTTTTGGATAGAGGATCATAATACAGAACCATTGTTTCATTTCCAGTGGCACTGGACTCCAAAATCGGCTTTGGGTCGTCTCCGCACAAGTTTAGAAACGAGCGCGCACATTCAACGCGATGTTGATGTTGAACAGCAGAAAGAAGACGCGGTACCCATCTTGCACTAATTTTATCCATACCCAAATGGTGTCATGAAGAATTCGGCGAACAGTTGTTTCCGAAATGTCAGACATCACTGCTAACTCCTTAACTCTCAAACGATGATCTTCTAATACCATTTCTTCAATGACTGCAACTTTTTGAGGCGTTACCGCTTCAATTGACTGACCGATGCGCTCATCATCTTCAAGAGATTCTTGCCCCAAACGGAAACATTTTGACCACTTCTTTACAGTTGAATATGAAGGAGATAAATCACCGTAAACACCATCTAAACGTTGTTTGATTTGATTAGGCATGTACCCTTCTTTTGTTAAAAATTTAATGTTAGTGAGGTACTCAATTTTCATTAGCTGCAACATTTTCATGCACTCGTCATGATGCTTGAGTGGCTACTAAAATCTATTACGCTTCTAGCCGGAATATATATAGTGTAGGCCTCTTACATGTTCAACTATGACGCAACCGAGTTTGAACATGTTGGCACCTGTAGAAGCCTGCCGGGCCGAGGATTTATGGTGCTTACCTCGTATTTAAAAATGCATTTCATTCACAATTTTATTAAAACTGATTGAATAAATTGGTACACAACAAATGATGTTCATTTCTTCTGGATGCCTCATTTGTCACTTAAGATGTTTAAGTTGCACTTACTTAGTAGTTAAGTAAAAGTGCATTGGGCCTTAATATTTTACTCTTTTCTTCTTTAAAAATTATTTTAACATTGCAAGCAAAAAACATTTAATTATTTTTATATTCTTGACTTCATTCAGAAGTTGTGTTTTTAATTTTTTCTTAAATTTGGTAGAATATATTTGTTCAAACATACATTATAAGATATATCTAACCAAACAATTTCCTAGATGTACAGATCCATATGAGCAACTGGCACATGTAGCAGCATTTACAATATCATCATACTCAACAACTAGTTCTAGGACAGGAAAGCCTTTCAATCCTTTATTAGGTAGGTAGTGGTCTAGACAAATTATCTTTTTATTGTTAATAATAAATCTTTAGGTGAAACCTATGAATGTGATAGAATGGACGATTTAGGATGGCGAGCAATTAGCGAACAAGTTTCTCATCATCCACCAATGGTTGCACAATACTGTGAAGGTAAAGCGTGGAAGTGTTGGCAAGAATTTACCATGACATCGAAGTTTAGGGGGAAATATTTACAAGTAATACCTAACAACTATATCTTATTAAATATGTTACTAATTTTCTTGTGTACTGGTAGGTTATTCCATTAGGTATGGCACATGTAGAATTTCCTAGTTCTGGAAATAGGTATTCATGGAGAAAGGTTACTACAACTGTTCACAATATTATTGTCGGAAAACTCTGGGTAGATCAACATGGTAATTTTATTATTTTTTTTAATAATTATTGATTTCAATGCCGAACAGAATAGAGGAATAGTTTTCATAATATCTTTTAATATACGAAGCGCTAATTAGATCTTATCTTAGGTGATATGGATATAATTGGAAAAGGTAAAGCAGTTGGCATTAAATGTCATCTTAAATATATACCTTATTCATATTTTACACGAGACTCACAACGCCGTGTAAAGGGTGCAGTTATGGATAGCTTAGGGAATGTTAAATGGATAATAAATGGTAATATAGTTTAAAGAAAGTAGATTGTTACAATATTAAGGATTATCTTTTGACTTATAGGTACATGGGATGATAAAGTTGAAATTGCACCAGTAATAGGTAGTTCAGGTTCACTTGAGAATCCTGTGTATCAGACAGGTCCAGTCACTTTAGCTTGGAAGAGACGGATGCCTGCACCTGATGCAGATAAATATTATGGATTTACAATATTAGCTGCTCAATTAAATGAACTTGAAGACGGTGTAGCACCAACAGATTCAAGGTTTGTTTCAATTTGAAAACCCTTCAGAATAACATTGTAACCATTATTTTTTCAAAGTTGCAATTTTAATCAAATAAGATATTTAGCTTCTTAACTTTGTATAATGGTTTCCTGAAAAAAAAGTGTAGCTTACAATGTTTTTTTGGGAAGGTGTTTATTAATATTATTTTGTCTGTGAATTACTTGTGCCTTTAAAACTGTAAAATGAAAGTGTCCAATTTTTATCAAGAATGGTATAAACTGCATAAAAGTGTATAACTGTTGTAAAAATGAGACTAAAGTCTCATATTATAAGCTTCAGTGTACGAGGGTTGATCTGTTTGCTCTACCCCTGACCCCCTTAAAATAAAAATAGCGAAAATATTTATACTTTGTTTTTCAACATACACTTCTTTAAGTTTAATATATTTTTCCAAACAATGTTCTAACACTTCTAATACCCCTTTTTCAAAAGTTTTTTCAACCTCTGTAAACTACTGGTTTACCGAATCTATGATTTCGTCGTCTGAAGAAAATCGTCGTCCCCCTCAAGTTTTCTTTCAATTTCAAAAACAGTTGGTAATCACTTGAAGCCAAATCTGGCGAGTAGGGCGAATGTTCTATCAATTCAAAGCCTGCATCAGTAATTGCAGCATGTGTAACAGCAAGATGTAGGGCTGGGTGCGTTATCTTAATGAAACAAGATTCCTTTGCGCAATTTTCCACAACAATTTAACTGCTTCGTGTAATTTAGCAATTAAACAACAAACACCTGAGATTATATGACCTTTTTGTAAAAAATTCACTAGAATTACACCTACGCTGCACCAAAACACTGGCAACATGACATTTCCTACAGATGGTTGCATTTTGCAGTTCTGTGGTGGTGGTGAGCCTCACTGTTTCCATTCCTTACTTTGGATTTTTGTTTCCGGGTCATAATAATGAATCCACGACTCATCCAAAGTTATAAACCGAGCGAGAGTTTTCTTTGTCTTGCCTATAACGAGTTAACATTTTTTCGAGTCAATTTTTGCAATATTTAATCCGTTGACAATTGTGTTGTATACAACAATATGACAAGCCCGCTTCTTCTTCTACTTGCCTAATGATCATCCATCGGTCTTGCTTGATGAGATCACCAACTTTTTTTACATTATCTTGAATGGTGATGGTAGTGGGCGCTCCACCTGCATGCTCGTCTTCACAGCTTTAAACTTCTTTGGCGGGGGTGTACTTTTTTTATGCCACTGCATTGAATCTTGTTTGGATTCAGGTTCATAGTGGTGAACCCACGTTTCATTTCCTGTAACAATCCGACTTAATACTCCATCCTGGTCTTCACTGCAGAGCTTCAAAAACGCCCATGAACATGCCATTCGTTCGTGTTTTTGAAGTGGCGTTAGCATTCTTGGGACCCATCTTGCACAGACCTTGTAATACCGAGATGAGCGTGCAGAACGTTGAAAATAGTTGTATCTGATACTCCAACCATTTCTGCAAATTGTTTCTTTTTCAAATGGGCATCTTCCAATATTAAATTTTCAACTTTTTCCACAGGTTCTGGCATGGTATCTTCCAGTGATTCTCTACCTTGTTTAAACAGGTTATGCCACTTATATATTATGATTTTTCCAGGACAAGAGTCCTGGTAAACCGCAGACATCTAGGTTCTATAATGGTTTGCACTGGTTTTCCTTGTTTTGTCAAGAACTTTACAATGGCACGATGTTCAACTTTACTCATATTGAAAATCTCCTGACGTCACGTTCTGACTTGTGTAAATGACAATAACTCAAATACCACTAATTCAGTAATAATCCAGTTTGGTATTTATAGTAATAAGATATCAAGCTAGACGTTACGATTGGTTTACCAAGTACCACCTGTTTTTATATTCCACAAATAAAAAACGCCCCCTCATATATAAAGGGCAATGTTTGTCCAATGTCACTTTCATATCATTGTGAATTTCAGTAAAAGACATATCTTTCTTTAACAGATATTTAATGACAGGCACAATCTTTGATACTGTCCATTTTTACAAAATCACGATAATATGTATTTCGAAAAATCACAAAAGCAAGTTGGTTTTTTATCACATTCGAATTTTCTAGGTGACATATATAACATCAACGGTCACAATGTGACATGTAGTTACCTAATTATACCAAACACCTTTTAGAACAGAACAAAATCACACAATGACTCCTCAGTAACAAACACAAATTAGATATTTTAGAAGCTTTTGAGATATACAAACACAAACTCAGAGTACCTTTAATGAATGAACAGATTCAGCTCAGTAATTCTCCGTTGCTGGAAGTGTTAGATATTTAATTCTGATTATTTTTATCCTTATCCTAGTTACCTATTTTTTGTATTTACCTTAGCGACGTGTTTGTTTATATTTATATTGCCTTTGATAATAGGCGTTTATGAAAATTGTATCGGATATATACCGATGTACCAAAAGCTTTCGGAAATTGTATCACTGGTGCTCTACCAGCGTTCGGAAATTAGCCGGTATATATCCGTTTTATCTACCGGATCCATGATTCGTGGATCGAGGTTTACAGTCGATAAATAGAAATTTACCGGTAAACATAACCTACAATTCAAGTTGTTTCATAGGTGTGTGTCGTTTTTTATGTACGTTTTCATTCTCCACAGTGAATATGAATACGTGTTAGGGATATGTTCTGTCTGTGGTATACAAGAAAATCTAAACACTATCGCAAAACATTTTAATAAACACAACTTTGGTTTTGTAGGTTATGTTATTAAAAGCGCACTGTAAACGTTCGGAAATGCATATACCGGTTTCGTCTACCTTAAGTATCAGCTGTTTACCGCTGAGAATGCGGTAGATACCGTACAATCCAATTTTCGTAAACGCCTATTGACAGCTTAGCTGTCGAAACAATATTGTCAGATTATAATTTAATAAATACTGTGAAACTTTTTATTAATCTTTATTTATTTCATACGTAATTATTACCTAGTCATTGTGCGAAGTCATCATTCTGCCTTCGTAATTTGGCCAAATGTTTTATATATCCAGAATCTTGAATATGAAATTCTCGCGACTGTTTGATTCAAGTTTTTAGGTACCTGAGGTAAGATTAGTCCACATTACAGCGGTCGTATTCGGTCACTATTTTACATAAAAGTACATATTTTTTACCCTAGTGCATAAAAGCACATATTTTTAGCATTTAGTCACTAAAAGTACGTATTTTGTTAGCAAGTTTTAAATTCCACTATTTTACAACCGCGATTGTAAAACGCAAGCCATTTTGGACGAAACTTAATAAGAAAATAAATGCAAATTGCGCCTTGTCGTGCAGGTAATTAGTTTAGCGTAGCGCGCTATTAGCAATTTAAAATGTACTATTGAGAAGGGTATATTATATTGCCTGATAAACTTCAACCGTGAACACAAAAATGCATCATCTTCGTAACCACGGGATTTGAACTCAAGTCTTTTGCTTCACAAGATTGCGAACCCACTGAGCTACAAAGGCGTTTAAACAGTTCGTAAACATATATGGAATAAAAAAATCGAATTAAAATTGAATGGAACAGTTGTGGACAAAGTATAGTGTTCGACTCGCATATAATGGCGAGTATTCACTCGGCCGATTCTAATAAACTTAATCTTCTCATAAACTTCGCCCTAGATTAATAGCCATCATTATATGCTTGTTGAATAATATACTTTTTTTATAAACTACATACATATTTGGTCCATATTTAAAAAAAGAAGTCGCTAAAAAGTACATATTTTAAGAAAATTTAGTCACTATTTACATATTTTTTTCAATTAAGTCTGCTACAACTGCTGACATTACCTCAGATAATCAAATGACAAAAATAAATATGCAACAATTATAAATTTTAATTTTGCTAATGACGAGAATTATAATGTTTTAAATGAAGTTTTAAAATGATATACTTTCTTCCAATCATTGTCACATGGTCACATGTCACTGAAAAACTTCTTGATACATCATTTTGATAAAAATAGTCTTAACGCATGTTCATATTTTATAGAATGCGACCTGATCAAAGGTTAATGGAAGAAGGAAATTGGAATGAAGCAAATACCGAAAAGGTTCGTCTAGAAGAAAAGCAGAGAGCAGCTAGAAGGCAAAGAGAAACTGAAGCGGAAAATGCTACAATTGATGGTATAAACAAAATCTTGGTTTCAATTTTAATCTTGTTTACATAAAATAATGTGTTTAGGTCGACCTTACACTCCCTATCAACCAATTTGGTTTATACAGACGAAAGAAGAAGATTCAGATGTTATATCGCATGTATACAAGGGTGGCTATTGGGAGGCAAAAGAGAAACAGGACTGGTCAAGGTGCCCAGATATATTCTAATGCTTTCTGTGAATTAGTCGAGGTTTTTTTTGTAGTATATAGTCTTTAAATAACTGAAAAAGAAAATGAGAAAGTGTTTCGAATGTCATTTTGTTTCTATATTTGATATATAACTTGAGTGTGGTGATTGACTATATTGTGATTAAAACAGTAACATCTTTATCTATGACACTTTAGGCTGTAAATTATGAGTTGCAATACAAGCAAGAAGGAGAATGAATGTTTTTGATGGTTGGAAGCAAGATCTGCCTGCTTATCTTGTAAATAGTTATTAGTAAATTAAATAGGAGGAAGTTTTTCGGACTTCTCGAAACATTATTCTCCATTTTCTTTTGTTTTTAACCCTAACTTCTATGAATTTGCAAAATCTAGATATACAAAATATAGTCAATAACAATTACATTGTAAGTAATAATGGTTTTTGGTTAAGGAAATTTTTTGAATCGCTTCTAATTCTAATGATTATTATATCATTTTAAAACATTGCTACATATACGTAAGCAGTGACTATTCAACAAATTTAAATACATTTTATGTCATCTGTATTTTTTTAAGTTATGTAAACATCATGTAACGTTTAGTATTTTAGTATTATACATCAATATGGAAAAGTCTTAACAATGTAAATTTTATATTTAATAATATTATTGTATGTATTTTTATTATTTAATATTTTGTTGAGTATAAAAGTGGTGTAAAAACTGTTGATTATTTTTAAGATTATTTGCAAAATTTGTAGTTAAAAATTTCTGAAAAAATACGTTTTTTAATTAGTTCTCAAATCTTCAATATTTAAACAAGTAAACAATGTAATAATAGGAAAATGAAATTTGCTTTTTACTTGAATGCAACTATATAGAACAAAAAATTGGAATGAAACTTTTAATGCGAAGTTCTGAAATTAAAAGTTTTTATAAATACATAAATTTTCATTTAAAGAAAGAAAAACCTCGTATTATTATTTTATATTGTAAATACAGATCGAATATTCTTCATATATTTTTTCCTTTTTCTCTTTTCTTTGCTATTATAGGATTTAATAAATAAATTTTGTAATGTTATTATTGCTGTGTTACTGTGATGTGCTTTGATCATTTTCAGTGCTTTATTATTAATTTTAATAACTATGTAATTATTTACATAATAAAGCTGTGAGTTCTAAAAAAAAATAAAAACTAAAGCAACAATAAAATACATGAAGCAAAGATTAATTTTGTTTTTTAAATTCCTTGTGAAGTTATATTATAGTTTTAAAGTTGAATAGTACATGAGAAGGACCGTAAAAGTTTTGTCGGACGTGTTATTTTAAGATTAGTCAGATTATTTCGAAACTATTTTTAAATGCCTTTTCTTGACAGATAAAGGTTGTAGTTCTGAGAGTAGTAAAAGGTCACTGCTGATTTTTATCATCCACGACCTTCTGAGTTTTACGTGACAGAGTCTCTTGTTCGGCTTTTGTCGCTAGTTGACACGTTGGCTTTTCTTGTTTCTTGATAAACAAATGTCAAACAATGCTTACTTATATCAAATACTTTGTGAATTAATTAAAATAAATTAGTAATAAATAACTTTTATTGTAAAAGAGTAACATAGGTACTTTAATTAAAATTAATTCATAAGTTAATAACATTATTGAAGTTACTTTATAATTTTAACTTTTCATGAACTAGCGTTTGAAAGGCTGAGCCTCGCCTAAACTAAACCAAATAATTACTAAATAAAATTAAATATTTTACCGTCAATTATTTTTTTATTACTATGTTAATAAATTTATTATATCAATACTTTCTAGATTAAAAATATTGAATTTAATATAAAAAAGCTTATTTTATAATAAAATGTATTTATATGCGCATACCCAACGCAGCGCGATAAACAGAATGGATGAGGTTCAAAATTTCAGCTTCAGTTCATGCATCTGTATGCATTCGCTGACTCGTTACAGCGCAGCGGCTTGGTTTCGATCATATACTCTTCCTATAGGCAGAACAGGCTGAGATTTCACAGCTTCGTAAATCAATGAATGATCGAGATTTGTTCATATATTATTTTATCGTCGCGGCCTACGTCCAAATACTATTGAAGACAATTTTTTTTTAATTTACTTTTCAAAATCGTATTTTAACGTGATTAACTTGTGTGCTATATAAGGTATTCACGGGAACATTTATGTATATTAGTGAAAAAATTTGGGGATTTTAAGTAAGCAGCTAGTAACAAATTTTTGTTTTAGATGCAAGGAAATGATCCACAATATGATTTCGTGATGTGTTTACTAGAAACAAAATTTTTAAGGCGTAATGAAATAGAACCGCGATAAATTCTAGAGCAACGTCCGATGCTAAAAATCATTGTTATGTCTGCTGACAAATTACAAAATTGGGTTTTTCATCATTTTTAGTATGCAATGCATAAGTGGCTCTGTGACAGTAATTACTGAGAGCTGTTAAAAATGTAGTTAAAACAGTACAGGTTATAATGATCAGAAACATTTTCCAGAGGTGTAAAAAAATATAACGTTTCAAAAGAACATATTAAAAATTTTTTAGGTCTCATACCTACAATGAGAATGTAAACAAAATCTGCAACTTATGTGTTATTTAATTGACGTTACAATTTTATTGGGCAGTCAGAAATTACCATTTCGGGGCTATGATGAATCGACTACTTTAGATAATCGTGGCAATTTTAAATAAATATTTGAGTGCTTAATTAAGCTCAATGTAGAAATTAGCGAACCGGTTGAAGCAGTTAAAAACATTTTTATTGGTCAGTCAAAAACTATTCAAAAATCAATTAATTTCTTGTTGCGAATTATTTAAGAGAATCTATTGACAGCGAGATTAATAATGCAAATAATTTTTCAATAATTGCTGATGATACAACACACATTAGTAAAAAATTACAATGCCCCATTACTGTCTGGTTTGTAAATAATGGAAATTTAAAAGAACGATTTTTAGTGTTTTTTGACGTAAGTGCTGATAGAACTGCAAATGCATTATTTGATCTAATAGCTAACGTTTTATAACCCTTTAATTTTAAACAAAAATTAGTTACTCAATGTTACGATGATGCTAGCATTATGGACGGAGAGTTAAACTGCCTGGAATTGGATCTGGTACACCTTTAGCATTATTTACACATTGCACCGCCCACAGATTAAATTGGGTTTTGCAGCAGTAGTTTTTTTTTTCAAGCTTCACCTTCCTAGGAAGGTACGAGCCGCCACTGGTTAATATTTTATTATTAAAACAACTTATTTTTATGATTTTTGTATTGGAAGACAATTAATTATATTACTTAAACTATTATATCTAAATTTGATTTCGTTATAATAGACTTTAATCGGAAAATAATGAAGCACAAACCATGCAAAACTTCACATTTGTAACGTGTGTCACTATACTGATTTTTCGACTTTATTTCCTAAAAATAATCGTGATGGAATCACATTTGATTAATAAATTGAATGGAATCTGTATGATTAAAGTGAATCTTCAATTTTTAACTATAAATAATGTATAATTGCTAGAAAGAAAGGTAGTTTGTGAAAAAGTGGTGTTACAAACTTTTGCATTTCATCTTTAAAAACCGATATGTATTTCATTTAATGATTTAAACATAACGGGCCGTATTCACATGACATGATTAAAGGTGTCTTTAAGTAAAGTTATGATTAAAATCAACAAGAAAAAAAATAGCTTTTTTTACTTTTGAGTTTAACAGTATATTAAAAATGAGATTGCACCGGTGTTAGAAGATATTAAAAGGTAAAAAATTTGTTATTTTCCGAATATCTAACTTTCTATGGCTCGGAGGTCAATTGAGGTTATTATAAAAATGAAAAATAATTAAATTTCTGACAAAAAAAGTTATATTTATTTTTTACGTACAGCGAACCATTTGCAAGATATACAGCGAAGAAAGTATATAACGTACTGCTACGATATATAAACACATAGTTGTTCCAAATATGTGTGTATAGTTATGAAATATAATCAAATTAAAAGATTAATTCAAAATTTCACAAGTTTTATTAGTTTATCTTAACCTGACAATATTGTTTCGACATTAAAATGTCATTATCAAAGGTAGATAAGATTGATAAACAAACACGTTGCTAAACATACAGAAAATAGCTAACTAGATACAATACAGACAAAAACTAAATATCTAACACTTCTAATTTTTTTTTTATCAATCTTATCTACCTTTGATAATGACATTTTAATGTCGAAACAATATTGTCAGGTTAAGATAAACTAATAAAACTTGTGAAACTTTGAATTAATCTTTTAATTTGATTATATTTCATGATTATGGAGTTCCACAAAGTAAGGCTGGAGACAGTAAACGCTATGTGTGTATAGAGTTATAAAAATAATTACTTGGGAATATCCCATTTAAATTGATAAAGAATAGAAATGGATAAATTTCAAAATTTGATTTTATCATTATTGATAATCAATAACACATAAAATAGATTCTGGCAAAAGTAATGTAAAAGCATACCCAAAATACAAACCAATTATCTTTATCAGCGAATAAAAATGCACCGGCTACAATTGCAATTTGGAAAGCATGCTCCAAAGATAAAAGAGACTTCTCAAGCGGGTCGCTTTAATTAGGGCACCAACTAAATTGTATCTATGAATCAGTTAAAATCCACACACAAAGGAAATAAATGAATTAAAATTGATTTCTTTTAACCAAAATTGAAAAAAAAATTCAAATGAACAATTTATTCAACTAAATTCAACAACATTAAAATTAAAAAAAAATCAAAATAGAAACAAAGTTCTTAAAATATTTACACAAGTAATAAAAGAAATTTAAATTTTATATATAAGACAATATATTTCCCTTTGTCTTTTTAATTAATATTTCTTTCATTGAATAAACTAAACTAAAAAAAAATTAACTTACATTAATTTAAAAAAAATTGCCAAAATATTGGCGCCATAAAAAAATACTAACTTGGATTAGTAGTTGACTGCAAATGTTGGTGTGATTGTCTGCTTAAATATCAAGATGGTCGAAATGTTCCCAAATACTATCTTTTGTGAAAAAACAATTTATAATACAGGATAATATTTGTAAATATAAACAATAGCTGTTTTCTTCTATGATGTAAGTCCATTTTAATTTTTATTCATTAATGAATCTTTAATTTCCATTCCCAACTCCAATAAGATAGTCCAAAATTTATCCAATAATATTTCTTTCCCCAAATAAAATAAAAACATCAATTACATTTCACTGCACGTTTATTTCATTCAAATTAATTTAATTATAATTATTATGCACCACTTCGATTCTAAACACTTTTGGCCGGTTTCACAAAGCTTGGTTAAGTTATGATTAACTTAATTGTCATTAAATTCAGAAATTTCATTGGCTGAGATTTAACAGACCTTGAATTTTATCCAATTATATTTCTAGATTTCAAATTTAATCACAATTAAGTTAATCAGAGTTTAATCAAGCTTTGTGAAACCGGCCATTTATCATTATATAAAAAAAGATCTGTGACAGTTGACATAACCTCACATTTTTGACAGGAAAATGACGTTTGACGTTTCTTATCAAAACATAACCTCAAAATTTTTTAAATTTTGCTCTCCAACGAAACGCATGTTCTGCACAAATACAAAAATTCAAGAAAGTGTCGCCAGAATTTATGCACTATATATAAGATTTGGAAAAACAGTTGAATAAGTTAGTGTTTGCCTAGTTACAACTATACTCGGGACGCTGAACAGATATAGTAATTAAAACCGCCTACAACTACCCCCTCTTTTTAACAAAACCTTTCTATTGGTAGCATTCAAATATACCGCTCAAATTGAAAGGCATGTTTACTTGTACCAAAAAGATATCAATTCGTTTACTGTCAAACTGTCTTACTCACGAACTTTTAATAACATTTTTATTAAATTAATAAAACTGCAATTTTTTAAAATGTATGGTTATTATTTATACTAGCATCTCTCGAAGTGACATTATTTATAATGAATTAACAATTCATATGCAAAAATGTTTTATTGTAAATGTCACTTTCACATAAAACCAATCAGAACAATCTGTGCTGCCTTGATTTTTTTTGTGCTATATCTATTCGGCGGCCCCAGTATAGTAGGTATTGTTTAGTGTGTTTTGTAGTTTCCAACTAAATTTTAAACTATAAACAAAAGATTATGTATAAACTAAATTTTCATAACCAAATTGTTAATAAAAATTAATTGTTAATAATAATAATATAAAAATATAGAGGGAGGTTTCCTCCCTTTGCAGGTACCAGGCACATAAAGAAATGTTAAATTAACCCCAGGATTCAATGGCAACTATATTGATGTTTCCCCAAATAAATTTTTAAAATTTTGAAATAAATGTTTTAACACATTGATACTTCCTTTTTCTTTTCATACAATTAATCCTAAATCCTATGCAACAATTATTATATAAATTTATCTACTAAAATCATAAATAAATACTAATTCTTAATCTTTCAGCAAACTATGCCAAAACGCAACAATATTTGAATAATAAGTGCCCAGATCTTCTATAATAAAAGACCCCAACTTTGGCATATAAGTCTCAATTATACTCAAGAACTCACTTGACTACCTTACAACAAAATATTTCAGTTCAAAATCTAAATAATATTGAACACTTCATATTTACTATGAAAATACACAAACAGTTGAATATGAAGAACATTTTCTTCAATTTGACCAAAAAAACGGTAATATGTGATAAGTACTTGTGTACATTTTCACAACTATACCTTTTTTATGTTTCAGGTGAAAACAAGCCTTGAAATGGCTTCATTATCTATTTATGTGTAAATTCCACACGACAAAAGACTTTTATTTATTATGTTTTAGAGTGTTTCTTTATTATAATAGAAACATATTTAAATTAAATTAAATTGAACTGAAATAAATTAAAATATGTCGCCTGGAAGTTAAGCAACCCAAATCACATGTATTTTATTATTATTGCTGAAGCATGTCCTGTTATGACAGTACGTTGCATCCGTTTTGGAGTCTTATTTTATTAAGGCCCGGTATTTTCATCTTATAATTCACCTATATCTGCAAAAGTTTTTCAACAAGAGAAGTGCTCTCAACAACTTGTATTCGGGAATGTAGTACATATAACTTTGGCGCTGTATGGAGCCCCTAAGTCCGAAAATTCACTTGATAACCATCGATACTTAAGTTTTGCGAAGTCACTAGATTCAATACAGCTGCAAAATTACGATCTCTTCCACCTGTAACTGCAGCGGCTCAACATCTCTACTGTGTATATTACCAGGTTCATGCCTGGCTCGGAAAAGATATAAATCCACAACAGTGAGGGTGGATCTTAAATACCGATTTCTTGAAGCCCGTCACGACACTATTACCACCTGAGTCGGACAATGTTTTTAATGCATTTTTTTGTAATAGTAGAAAAGGTTGTTATCTTTTGGTACAAATGTAATACGAAGTAATACGAATTTTAAATTAATCTCTTGTTTTATTAACAATTATTTTCTGTACTTAGTTTCTTAAAATGCAAGGAAAATTAATTGTGCAGAAAGAATTTGAATTTGGTTGCTAAATGGTATTACAAATACAAGAACTAAAACTATCTATACCTCTGTTGAATTTATTCTAAGTAGTAGTAGTTTTACTGTAATATCTGCTTGCAAGTTGACTATGATAATTTCCTTTTTAAATATGTTCTTTAACTGAAGAAATAAAACACATTTTCAGTACACTATTTTATTTTTAAAAATTACAAAAATAGCTAAGAAAGTGTTTTGCTTATTATTTACCTTACAACTCAATAACTACCTTATTTAATAATTATCGGTTATGCGTTGATAGCACTTTATTTTAGATTATTTAAAAGAAAAACGAAGATAGTTTAATACATTTATTTAATTGATTAAGTTTACAGTTACTTGCTTTTAATGTAGTTGTAGTTACTACGACATAAAGATATCGAATTCCTCTAAAATACAGTAGCTGGTGGTATATATCAATTTTGTTATCAATGACTCTTTATTATAATTTAGTATTTTCGGAAACATGCTCCTAAACCATTAAGATTGAAGTGCATTATAACATTCTTCAAAAACGCCGCTTTTAGTGCTTTTAATATTTTACAATGCATACATATTTCAATCTTTGAATTTCAATTGTGGGAAAGCTGTAGGGTTTAGGCGAATCTTTAGCTTTTAGGTGCGATCAAAACAATCTACACTGAAATGCAGAGAGCATAAATGGGTCGATTTTGGCTTCCAATTCTTTTCAAAATTCTTTACGAATTTTGCCCAACATTCCCTTCTATGTTCGTTTTTGGAAAACCTACAAAAATGTAAACAGTTTAATTCACTAATATGCTTAACATAAAACATGTTACACGCCACTGTCTCGAAATGCGCAGGTAAACTACATAAGCTCAATTTTAAAACATAGTATTTTAAAATACTTACTTGTGAATGTAATTCCTTTCTTTGTATTCGTCTGCGTTTGAGAATAACCACACGAAGCACAACTTACCATTTTAATATATTTTTCTTTCTTTATTAATCCAAATTTACTTGGAGCTTGACAGAACTACAAGATAATTATGTACACTACGTATTAATAGTTTCTAATAGTAACGTGCATGTAAACAATGCAACAATAATAGTTATTTATGGTACAAGTGAGTTAAGTAAGATATTATCCACGAACGAAAAATTTACGAGGGCCGGCAGGCCCGAGAGGGTTAATTTTTCTGAGTGGATAATATCCTTAACTCACGCGTGCCATACAAAATTTTATCCAACGCCTCTTTATTTAAGTTTAAACATCGAATTTGCAATTTATAGTTAGTCTGAAGTTTTGACAGTAATAAATTTAATACTCTAGCACGATGACTGGATTTTAATAATATTATGCAATGTAAGCTGGTGATTAGTTGTTATCTTTGAAGGAGTGAGTTTTTTAAAAATAACCCACGTTACTAGGGGCAACGTAGGTTTTAATGTAACATAAGAGTAAACAATCACTTTCCTTATTTAAAATGACCATAGTAAACATTGTATTTATATAGAGGTGTTGGATAAACAATGTTATGCAATTTTAAACGTGGGAGGAGTCATAGATAGTGGCTAATGGCGACCAGTATGACGTCATCTCCGTCGCTTTTAAAACGCATTGTTCCAGGTAGTTGTGATCCTTCCTATAGTTTTATATTCTAAGGCAGGAAGGAATTACATTTTATAAGTATTCGTTTGTTTTAAAATTAATTTCATAATAATAATGGATTGTAAGGACTGTGGTTTATCACAAGACTATATTTAACGGTGTCTCCTAACCACACATTGTATTTGTTTAATTGACAATACGTATTTCGGTAACGATGTTATCTTTTTCTCGGCATAAAACCGTCTGAATATAATTCTAAAAGTTATAACCGTCTTCTGGATGCATTTTTAAAGAGGCCAATAAAAAACCAAAGCAATTTTAACACAATCATGCAACTCAGGATAAATACATCTTTTTCTACATGAAGGAAAGAAAAAAAGGAAAAGGAAGCTTAACAAATATTTTTATGACACCCACATGTTTGAAACCGAGGCCAGAGGGTAGGTTGACCTAAAGCAGTTTAAAATTGTTAGTTTTAAAAATCGTCCTTCCTATTCTTAAAACATTTAACTTTTACTGCAAATTTCGTTATTTTGAAAGCAAAATGTTGAGAGTAATTAATTTTCTCTGAAGAAAATGTATCCCACCCATCAAGATTTGTTATGTTTTTTAAACTGTTTTTGTTAACTTTCCCCGGATTTTATATCAGCGTATAGTATCGAACTGTCTATATTTCCCGGCTCTTTGTTTAATAAACTCTTGTTCTTTTTAATAAAAATACTTTCATATGCATCAAGTTCTCTGGGTGAATGTTTTTCTACTTTAATGGCGTGCGCTGTGTCATGTATGTGTTTCGCTACACTTGATTTTTCTATGCGATTGTATTTAAAATCCGCTGTGTTCTTTGACGCTAGTTAAAATTGATCTTTGTCTTTCCAATGTAAATCATGTTACAATCATTGCATTCAATTTAGTATATTACCGATTTCAATTTTTTATCCGTTTTATCTTTTGGATTGCCTAACAGGTTTTTTAAAGAATTATTTGACGTATAAGGTACTCTCATGATCTCGTCGAAATACACTATTCAAACCTTTGGTGATTGGGTGAAAAGGTAGTTTAATAAACTTCTTTGGCTGATTTTCTATTGGTAATAATCTACTCGCGTTTCGAATGCTATGTTTGTGTTTGATTTTCTGTAATTGTCAATGTTTTTAGAAGAGTAACCATTATATAACGCTAAAGGTAAGTACTCACAACAGCGGATCCGCAGGCGGATGTCATACGATTGGTCGGTTTGAGTCGATTTGACTCAAATCGACCAATCGTATGACATCCGCCTGCGGATCCGCTGCCGTGAGTACTTACCTTTATTCTTTTATAATACCCTTAATTAATTCCTCCATTAAATTCCTTGTTAATCCGATTTTTGTTTAATGGGAATTTCACTAATCTGTTCAGAAGGAAATTAAATACCGCCAGCGTGTGCTGCTCACAATGATTTGATTCCGCTATAATGTACCTTTTAGTGCTGCCCAAGGAACACAGGTCATCTAATAAACATTTACTTAACATCTAGCATATATGTATGTCTATCGACTGTATTTTCTAGATGCATTGCAGACTACTAAATGTCCGAAACTTAGATTGTATATACGACGTTTAAGTTATACTATTTTTAGATGTTCTAATAAGACTGCAAATCTGCAACTGCTTAGGACCTATATCTGATGTCTAAGCTATACTACTTTTAGATGTTCCAATAGACTACAAATTTGCATTTGCATAGACGGAATATCCGACGTCTAACTTATACTATTTTTAGATGTTCTAATAGACTACAAATTTGCATTTGCGTAGACGGAATATCAGACATCATGTTAAAAATAATACGTACAATAATCTGTATAATTTTTATTAAAAAAGTCAAATGGAATCTTAACAGTACTCAATACTTATAACAACATCAAATTATGTTTGATTTTTTTGGTGTCGTCTCACGGTTCCACCTCCTATTATAGCCAGTCTGTTTTTCTGTAAATTAAATATTTCTTATTAGAGTATAAAATAAGAATTTTTTACAATCTCAAATATAGAAAGGGTGTTCAAAAAATAAATATTATTGATATAATAATAACACTTACCTTAGCAAGTTTACAACAATAACTTTTTGCTGTTATATTATAAATGCAAAAACTAGATACCCAAAGCAGCAGAGATACTTCTGGTACCTAGTTTTACAAACGAACTGAGTACCGAACAATAACGGTAATTCAACAATAACTACCCACTGCCCCATCCAAAGTTCACGAACAGGCCGCATGGCCATCACGTGGGTGCAGGGTTTATATATATTGGGGGTTTATTGAGAAAGGAGATGTCCTTTCTGATTATGTTTATTATTAGAATGTTATTGCTATTTCAATATGAATACAAGTAAAAATACAAACAGGTACCGACAGGCAAATGCCGAGGAGCCGGGGTCGGAAAACCCTGATCTTTTCCAGGAAAAATACTAATCTCCAAACGTCCCTCAGGCAAGGTTAATTGAAAATGTTTGGTGATGATAATTAAATATGATGATTTTAAATACATTATTATAATTAATAATGTATGATAATTAAAGTTTGAAAAGACTTCCGCCAACAGAAATATTATTTCTGTTATTTTTACTGGAGGCGATTGGAGTGTCAAAATTCTTACTTTAGATAACATTACAAAAAATAAAATTGAAAAATAAAGATTATCATTATTTATGGAACCATTTTTAAGCAAGGGTAGACTTTTTATCAGGTTAATTTTAAGTATAATTAACAAATTTTTGAAAATTCTAGATAATGTCTAATACATGTCTAAAATATATAGCTTTATAGACCAATAATGTAGCATGTTTAAACTACATCTATTAAATGTAAGACAATAGACTCAGTTCGGATTCATCTAAGTTAGATTGTAAATAGATGGTATATATTTTAGCATGTGTTTTCGGTCAAAAAGTTACGTCAATTAGACGCATTTCAGATAACATTAAAAAAAAATTTTTTATGAAAAATTAACATTATTTTCCCTAACAAACTATTTTTAAGCAAGAGGCTTAACTTTTATCAGGTTAATTTAAAGCATAATAACACCTTTTTTTAAATTATAGATAATGTCTATTACATGTCTAAAAGATATAGCGTTATAGACTGTAATAAATTACTGTGTCTAAACTACATCTATTAGATGTAAGATAGTAGATGTAGATGAAATTTAGATGAGGTAGATGGTAGATAGATGGTCTGTAGATCACTATGTGCTTCGTGTGTGGTTACTTTTCTATAAACATCGATTTCTGGTTTATTGTTATTGGTTCTAACTACTATAGTCTGTCTAGGAAAGGCATATTTTTCTACCGTGAATTCAATGGTGTTAAAACTCGAATTTAATTTGTTCATAAACTCATCTATGTCGCAAATTCTTGTATTAAACACCTCGAAAATATCGTCCACGTATACCTTAACCACATTACTCATGAACAAATTTTTACTATGGAAGTGAGCGTGGGTTACCCATCGCCGTTCCTTCCTTTCGTTTAAAATATTTTCCGTTTAGTTGAAATTTGTTCTGATTCATACATAATGAAGTTAAACAAATATTCCGTATTTTGTAAGTATTCCGAAATTTTCTCCTTGTCTACTTTATTTGTTCTTAAATGAACTTTCTCCCAGCCAGCACACTGACGTCATAATGTCGCCGTTTTCTCGGCAGTAACGACGTCAAATGACGTCAAATTGTCGTAAAACTGACAGCATTATGTCACAGCCCAAGGACGTCAATATAAGACGTCATTAAAACGTAGTTCAACGACGTCATTAAAACGTTGTTCAATGACGCCATTAAGACGTCCTATACTAGGACTAGGACAGGAATTATAAATAAATAGTTGAATATTAGAAATAATATTTATTATATACTATTTCATACATAACAAAAGTAAACATTCAATAACAGAACATACATCTTTTCTATTAACTCAACATCTCAATTATTAAACAAAACAACATTTACTAACTGAAAAGCTGCTAAAACAATATGCAGGATAATTGATGATACTAAAATAATAATAGTAAGTACTATTGCATTAGTATAAATTTATTAACATTAGTAATCTTACAAAATCGTCGAACGGGTAAAATTGTATAGGTTATGTAGTATTGCAACGGAACAAGTAATTATTAATACTCACCCTTTGTGACAAACCACAAATTATTATGCAGTAGTTGCACCTACACATATACTATAAATGTAGGTACGTCAACAACTTTAATAATAAGTAGAAACGTTACTAATTAAAGAGGAAAACAAATACACGAAAGACGTTGTTGCTGTTTGTATTATTGCAGCATGTGGTCACGTGCAGTTCAGTAAAAAATAAAGTAAAACAATGCTGGTAGATTTGTCTCTCGTACATCTGTGGACCTGAGAAAGCAAAACTGGTGTAATTGAATACTGAAAACAGTAAAATAATGTATTCTATTTACATTCTGTAAATGTAAAATTAAAAAATATTTTATGGAAAATATCACTTTTTGGTTACCTAGATAGATCATAATTAATAGTATTAGAAGTCTAAAAACGACCTTATTGTACGACTAAAAGACGTCGTTTTGAAGACGTCTACGTACGTCCCATAACATGACGTCTTATGAACATCATTTATTAGTCATATGACGTCCCCGACCAATAATCACTTAAAAATAACGTCAGTGCGCTGTCTGGGCTGTTTGCACATTCGACCAAATCTGATTGGTTTAGAAAATTCGGTCTACTGCGCATGCTTGGAAACGCGACACCTCTATCCTTACACCATGACAATATGTATATAAGATCATTGCTTGTTCTTTAATTATGTAATGTGATAATTAAAAAATCTAATTACTATATTAAGTATATACGAGCCCTGTCCCATTAAAGTTCGCACACTTATCATTCTGTTAAACGGCACCCCGAAATTTTCACTCTGAATTTTTTTGGTTTTTCGAAGTAGCTATTTGTTGCTGCTAGAGTAAAGTACTGACCTCCTATATTATAAGTTATGTTGTTTTATTATTATATTTCGTTGCGTATTTATCTTTTACATTTTAAAACAAAGTACACCCCACAATCTTTTTTCCAAAATTTCCTTTGGTCTTCATGGTGACTGTTTCTTATTGTTAGAATAAGGTATTGATGCTTCTGCACCTACCTCTTGTCACGTTTTATAAAATTTTACTGAGACCAGGGATCCCTTTTACCGCGCGTCTTTGCGTCCGCAGATAGATCAGAGTTGAAGGGGCGGCGTGAGGAAACCATTCTATAGAATTTCATGAAATCTAACATGTAATAAAGTGTAAAGACAGTACTTCACTCAAACAAGAAGAAACATCTCCTGCGTATATCACAGGAAAAAATGCGGGGCGTTCTTTAAATAACAGAAATAGAGTGTGCAAACTTCAGTGAGACAGGGCTCGTAGATGTACAGGGTTTTACTATAGTTGGAGCATTAATTGAAATGACAAATAGTATTCAGGAATGCTATAACGTAAATTACACCATACCTAAATTAAACCTAAATTAGGTTATGTTGTAGGTTAGTTCGCATACGCATCAAAACATGTATTTTCAGGTAGGGTAGGGGAATTGATATGTAAGTCTATGACTTCCGTCCAAAAAGTTTTTTAAGATTATCTCGAAAACTGCTCCCCCCCCCCAATTTACTATGGACATTATTGTTCAGCTTTTTGTATATTTTAGTATGGAGTAAAATACTTAACAGTGAGTATAATAAACGGCTTTAAAAATGATCAAAGTCATCTGTAGTATCCCAGTAAACAAAACTGTGACATTTACTTGCCTGCTATATATAAGAATCAAGTGAAATGAGCTATGTAATAGTTATTTACATACCCTACATGTAAATTTGGTGATATAACATTTGCTATATATTTCCGATATTAAATAATTAATGTAAAATCTGGTGTCGTCAGATTTACATATATGCGACATTAATAATGTGATTTGTATCTTACGTCACACTTTTTACTAGTTTTCTGTGACGGAAACATTTCGGAAGTGGAACAAACAGCCGCTACAAATTTAATTTCCAGTGAATTCATATTTTATTATGAAGTGAAACGTATTTTTAAAATGGCGATAACTGATTAAACGTATTTATTGTTTATGAAAACGTTTCAGGGCAAAATATATTAAGCCACTTTAAATTAATACCATAAAAAGGTACATTCAGAGTAGGTATTAGGTCGCTTGAGCGTGGGAAAATTTTGATGACCGTGGGAACCTAATTAGCATAATTAATTGCTCTAATTAAATTGATTGATATGCAAATGAGCCGCGATTGCTCTAATTAATATGCAAATGAGGCGCGAATTAAATTTATTGCTCTAATTAATATGCAAATGAGGCGCGAATTAAATTTTTGCTCTAATTAATATTCAAATGAGGCGCGAATTAAATTTATTGCTCTAATTAATATGCAAATGAGGCGCGAATTAAATTTATTGCTCTAATTAATATGCAAATGAGGCGTGAATTAAATTGATTGATCTAATTAATATGCAGGCGTGAATTTATTGCTCTAATTAAATGATCGAATTATTTGATCTAATTGCAGGTAATAATTTATTGCTCTAATTAATATGTAGGGACGGCCATTTTGGAACTTTATCATTCGCAGTCTCCTCTCTCTCTCTCTCCGGTTAGAGGACGCATGAAAGAGCCCTCTCTCTCTCTCCTATTAGAGGACGCATTAAAGAGCTCTCTCTCTCTCCTATTAGAGGACGCATTAAAGAGCCCTCTCTCTTATTAGAGAATGCTTTCTCTCTCCAGCGCACACACACACACCCTGTACTCTTTCTACTACCTTTTCTAGAAGAAATAATAATAAAGCCACATAGGAATTAAAAATTATTTTTATTAATATATACTGTTAAGGCTACATTTAATTTATAATAAAAATGTTGATAGAAGGCTGGTGCTTGAGGGCTTCAGGACTGACCTCTGTTTTCTATTTGCGGTTCCAGGGGCTGTAACAACAATAACAATAGAACATTAAAAAGGGGTTTATTGTATAAACTTGATGTTTACTCGTACCTTTCAGCAACAATAATCACACTTTGACGCTTATCACGGCAAACGACTCTTTTGAATTGTAGTATCTCTGCAATTTCTTTTATTTTGTAATCACATAACTTCTTGATTGGCTTCTGGCTAACGGGAGATTTGTTCAATTGTTGTATTAGCAAATCCATTTTTTTCTATGTAAAAAAATAGACAAAAACTTAACACTCACAAGAATAATAAATGATTATTTTAACATACCTAGTTCAAGCAAACAATAACAATATTACTATCACCGTAACCGATGTCAAGAACCAACTAAAACGGAAGGGGGTTTGACTGAGCTTTTATAAACTTCGAATCTGCGCGAATGAACATGATTTTAGATAAAATCTTAATTTATTACCAGAACAAAAAAGGGTATTGTTAAAAAAAAAACCTGCACTGTCAATTAATTACTTGAGACCAAAAAAGGTCGACACCTGTGCTGTCAATTGAGCAGCTGTTTTAGATAAAAAAGCTAATTTATTACCCTCAGAGCAAAGGGATATCATTAAAAAGGGTAGAGCCGTCAATCAGACAGTTGTTTTTAGATAAAATCTTAATTTATTACCCCCCTCGGAAAAAGGGTGTCGTTAGCTTTTATATTTATTACCCTCAGAGCATCTTTATTTAGAAGGTATTTTTCACCTATTTTTCAATTATCTGTAAATTTAGACATTTTTTTTTATTAAAATATACCTATTTAAAGAAATGGTTTTTTCGATTTATCATACTTCTAAACAAAGGGTTGACAGTGTTAGAGCATTAAAAGTACAGAATAGGAAAACTAACAAGTATTTAATAAAGAATTTAAAAGTAAGGTATTAAAATTTAAAAAACGTTATATGTACAAATTACTTATGACTAAATTACGTTTCTCTAAAAGAAATGTAAAAAAGGTTACACACTACTGCGTAATTATATATAATATTGAAATAAATAAAGATTATTAAAAGTTTCACAGTTTTATTAAAATATAACCTGACAATATTGTTTCGACAGCTATAATATATAATATTGCTAGTACGAGTTCTATCATATTTACCATTCTTGTTATTATTTAATCTACCTGAGCTCGCTTGTTTATGACATCCGACTGATTTATGACCTAGTAAAAATACTTAATTAACAAAGTCTTGAACCAGGCGCATTCTTATCTATTTCGTAATATTACGCAATATCATGCAATACGTAAACGATGTTTTAATGACAACCAGAGGACGCTACGATTGTTTTTTAGAACGTATAAAAACAAAATCCTTAAAAGCAACCTCATAATAGGGCATAAACGTTTGAAGGTTTTTATTTAATTAGAGCAAATTCCATCGTATTTTAGTTATTTGAACACGATGTCGAACTAAAGAAATATTATAGAGAATGGATTTATCTATCGATATTTGTTTTAAAGCGAAGCCTAATCCTTCAATAATGTTTTTAAAATGATAAAACACACACACCTTTAAAAAAGGGGCTGTATCGAATGCTAAAAAAAAATGCAGGTAGATTCTTTTAAAATTTTAAATCATTATGACAACAGAACGAGTTATAACCCTGTTCAGAGAAAGAAAGCTTATCTTTTACTCAGATCTGAGTGTAATCATTACCGATACGACAGACGATGCTATGCTGACAAACAAGATGAAACAAGCATAAGAGGGCTCGCTTGTTTATGACATCCGACTGATTTATGACCTAGTAAAAATACTTAATTAACAAAGCCTTGAACAGTCGCATTCTTATCTATTTCGTAATATTGCGCAATATCATGCAATACGTAAACGATGTTTTAATGACAACCAGAGGGCGCTACGATTGTTTTTTAGAACGTATAAAACAAAATCCTGAACTTCAGGGCATCACTTGTCTACATCAGCTATCGTCGTTAATAACTCTTATTTACGGCTATTGTGTTTTGGTGTATGTGTGTGTATTTGTTAGTCTCGAATAAATCTATTTTTTTTTTAAATAAAGCTGTGAGTGTTTGACGAACCAAGACAGCCAGCCAACAAAGGTAGGAATTGATTATTAATTGTTTTATTACGTATTACTGATTAAAGGCTTTATTAATTTGCATTGAAACTGATCTTTCTCTGACTTTGCTTTATTAATTTGCATTGAAACTGAACGTATTTGTTTATAATAATAATAATAATGCTAAATTTTGTAGTTTTGCAAGTCGGTTTCTTTAACTTTGTACAAACCAAATAATTAATCTATAATATTTAATAACCCGCATTGCGTTCGGGGGTTTCAAAAATATACCTTCGTTTATTAGATTAGTTTATTCAAAATTATGTACAGAAAATTTCCAGTATCAACATACTTTGTAACGCATGTAATTTCTCAGTTTTAGCATTAGACGTAAAAGCTCAATTATATTCCCTGTACTTGTACTACTACTACCCGTAACAAAATGGCTCTTTATGAAGTTATTACTGAAAGTGTATCTACTGTTAAGAAGTTTAACACCCAAAAGCGTCGAGTTGTATTCAAAGTGAAACAGTCTTCAGATAGCCAAGACCTATTGGTCTTTTTCAAAACAGCTATCGAGCAAATAATTACACATGCCATGTCTAACGTTTCACCAACCGACCGTGTAGGAATTACTTTCGAGTTCGATAGTTTTAAAGATAAACTCCCCGGCTACATGAGTTTTAGACAGGCTAGTGAGGTTACCTACAAAGATGTTTGGGGAATTCTAGAGAGCATCCTACAGAGTGACCCTGAAGCTCTCAGTACTGATAAGTTCCGTATGATTGTTTCATCCGTGACGCCACCTGCAGGGCAAGGGCGTAACCGAAGCGGCATTTACAGTACCTTCGCCGAAGAGTGCAGTAGGCGTAGAGGTATTGTAACGATCAAGAATACCGACAATCTATGCCTACCCAGGGCTTTGATCGTAGGGAAGGCCCATGCTGATCAAAGCCCTGATTACAAGAAGACCAGGACTAACCAGGGTGTACAAAAGATAAAGGCCGAGGAATTAATGCGAGAGGCCTGTGTACTTGTCATTCCATCAGAGGGAGCAGGTGTCAACGAATTAAGATGCTTTCAAAGATTTCTTAATGAATACAAGATCACTGTGTACAGGTATGGAACAAAGGGCCGTGATGTGATCTTCGAACGAGCTACTGATACAGAGAAGAAGATCAATCTACTGTATCACGAAGGGCATTATAATTTAATCACCTCGTTGACCGCTGCCTTTGTATGCATATACTTTTGCGAAAGCTGCCACGTACCCTATAACACCAAGAGAGATCACCGGTGTGAAAAGTCCTGCGTAGGCTGCGGTAGCTCCCCGCCATGTACTAGACAAGCCCTATTGATCAGGTGTCAAGAATGCAGAAGAGACTTCTATAGTAATGAATGTTACGAGAATCATAAAGGGAAAATGTGTCAGATTGTTAAAAAATGTGAGGATTGCTTTAGGATCATAAATCTAAAGCTGAGAAAAGAGCCTCATATTTGTGGAGAAATTTATTGTAAAACTTGCCAGGCTCACAAACCTGAAAACCATTTTTGTTTTGTAAAACCGGTCGGGGAAATGTCTGCTGTTAAACAGAACGAGACTCTTTTTGTATTTTTTGACCTGGAAACAAGGCAGGAGAAACAGATCTCTGAAGGTGTCCGTATTCATGAGCCTAATTTATGTATTTTGCACCAGGTATGCCCTAGCTGCTATAATGAACAAAAATTGTATTGCTGTCAACGTTGTGGTATCAGAGAGCGGGTCATAAAGAAGGACTGCATTGAAGCGTTCCTGACCTATTTATTAGAAGTCCGCAAGAAGTTTAGAAACGTCGTAGCTATAGCTCACAACGGACAGGCCTTTGATACCCAATTCATCCTGAACCACATCATTACAAAGACCTCGCTGAGGCCTGAGCTCATAATGAGAGGCAGCAAAATCCTTTTACTTCAATTAGATAATCTAAAGTTTATCGATTCTCTGAACTACTTCCCTATGGCCCTATCTGCACTCCCTAAAGCGTTTGGGTTACCAGCACCAAAAGGATACTTCCCGCATCTCTTTAATACCGAAACAAACGCTAACTACGTCGGCCCTCTGCCACGCATAGAATATTACAGCCCCGGTACCATGAAACCGGGGGCTCGTGAAGAATTCCACAACTGGTACGAGGCGAACAAAAACATCGAGTTCGACATGCAGAGAGATCTAGTGACGTACTGTAGAACCGACGTGGATATTTTGAAGCGAGCATGTCTTCACTTTAGAAACCTGTTTGTTGAAGAGTGCGGTGTCGATCCTTTTACCGAAGCAATCACTATCGCTTCGGCTTGCAATCTAATGTTCAGGCGCAAATTCCTGCAACAAAACACCATAGGGATAATACCCAAGGGCGGGTACAGGAGAATCGATAATCAGTCCAAAATAGCTCTCCAGTGGTTGATAGGTGAGGAAGAGCAGAGAGGTGTTGTGATTCAACACGCCGGAAGACAGAAGGAAGCCGTTGTAGCCGGTTTAAAAGTTGACGGCCTATACGAAAAGCAGGTGTTCCAGTTTCACGGCTGCTACTTTCACGGTTGCCCTAGCTGCTTTGTAACCAGACGTGACGAGTCGCTTCATGATGATCCCGCCGATACCATGGCCTTGCGTTACGAGAAGACTCTGGCATGCACGAATAGACTCAAAGCGCTTGGATACGAGGTTATAGAGCAGTGGGAATGCGCGTTCCGGAAGCAGTTAACACCTGAAAGGAAGCTGCAGTTAGATAATCAGCCTATGCTAGTTAATACACCTCTCAATCCTCGTGATGCTTTCTTCGGCGGTAGAACGGGCGCTACCAGGCTAAAGTACCGGGTAAAGCAGGGTGAGAAGATCCGATACGTAGATGTATGTAGTCTGTATCCATGGGTGTGTAAATATGGAAAGTTTCCCGTTGGACACCCTAAAGTTTACGTTGGAGACGAGTGCAGGCAACTCATTGAGGGTAAAGGAGGTATAGAAAACGTTGAAGGCGTCATTAAATGCACCATACTGCCACCCCAGCATCTGTACCACCCCGTTCTACCATTGAAAATACATAATAAATTACTATTTCCACTCTGTTACTCATGCGTTAAAGACTTAAATCAGGGAGAGTGTTCTCATTCGGAGACAGAAAGAACCATAAGCGGAACATGGGTTATTGATGAGGTCGTGAAGGCTGTGGAAAAGGGTTACAGGGTAGTAGAAGTACAAGAGATATGGCAGTACGAAGTCACCCGGTACCAGAAGACCTCTAAGTCGGAGGGTTTATTTGCCGGGTTCATCGACAAATTCCTGAAGATAAAACAAGAGGCTAGTGGTTGGCCTGGTTCCTGCAACACGGAGGAGGCCAAAAAGAAGTATATTGAGGAATACGCCGAAGTAGAGGGTGTGTCGCTGGATGCTTCGAAGATTATCAAGAATCCGGGGCTTAGATCGCTGGCCAAGTTAATGCTAAATTCATTTTGGGGTAAGTTATGCAATTACTTTGCGAATAGTCGCTTACTAACTATGTTTTTGTTACAGGAAAATTTGGTCAGCGCGAAAATCAAGCAAAGACCTCTATTATTCGGGAGCCAAAAGAATTCTTCGATCTACTTACCAACCCTAGCATCGAAGTTAACCATCTTCAGGAAATTAACCAGGAGGTGATTGCAGTCAACTGGCAACACAAGGATGAAGCGGCTGTACCCTTATCCACGGTAAATGTAGTGATTGCTGCATATGTCACTACTCAGGCAAGGCTTAAATTGTATTCTTACTTGGAGCAGCTGGGTCCGAGAGTGTTGTACTATGATACAGGTAATAATTATACGTTTCTTGTGTATTTTGATAACTACTACTTAATTTGTTTTTCCTTTTTCGCTATAGATTCTGTAATATATGTGTCGAGGCTAGGAGAAGAAGATCTACCTACAGGCAGTTTCTTGGGGGATCTCACGAACGAACTCGAGGATTACGGGCCAGGGGCGTACATTATAGAATTTGTATCAGGTGGTCCTAAAAATTACGGGTACATCGTGTATGACCCTTCAACCGGGAAAGTCAGCAGGGTGGTGAAAGTTAAAGGCATTACTTTGGACCATAATGCCTCCCAGCACATTAACCTAGAGTCAATGCTCGACCTGGTAGAGGATCTGAATAAAAAGATATTAATAGAATCCAGTAACATCAGACAGGGAGAACAACACCAAGTTATAACGAGGACAGAGACGAAGACGTATCGGGCGAATTTTACAAAGAGACGTAGAGTCGACGACTTCGACTCTGTGCCTTACGGGTATAAAACACTTCGAGTCGAATGATGTTACTAGGTTCTACTAATATCGCATTTCTACATTCTCGAATGCTCTTAGTAATGTTTGTAGTGTATATATATATATATATATTTATTATCTTTTAGTGGTTGTATATGAGCATATTTTTAAGATTTCTAGTTTTGTAGCGTGTAAATATTTTTAACAACAGTTATCCCCTTATATTGCATATAACTGTTTTTTCTCTATATTGTATTATTTCTTGTGTTTTTATTTCTGCAACGACGTAAATAAAACATCGAGTATTTTATATTAGTCATGCCTGCTAATTAACATGTTTGTAAATTTTTGTATATCACTTGTATAGGTAGTACCGTATCTAACTCTTAAGTAGCAAAATATTTGTATAGTAATAAGTACAACACCAGCTGAAGGTCGATGTTTTCAATGATTATCATAATGTATATAATTATTGTACAGTTCAATCATAATAGTAGTAGCCGGGTATGTTAATCGACAAAGATCGACCTTTAGCATAGTGTAGTTATAATAATAAGTGAAGCTGGCGCTGGTTATACTTTATGTACCGTAATTAATTATCAAAAGATGGTGAAACTTGGGGTGATTGAATGTAAATCACAAGAGGATACTTGGGGGAACATACTCATGAAATAGATCTTATAAACGCGATTTTGTTCTTTTCAACTATGTAGTAGTAGTAGTAGTAGTAGATCAAGACAGTGTTGAAAAGAATATTTGGCATAACAAGCGTACAAAGCATTCAATAGGGCGTTTCATGAAAAATGAGTATGTCTTCATGGTTATCCGAGAGAACCGATTTCAACCTAATAATTGTTTAGTTATTTTGATTATTGTCTAGCTGTTTAATAATTTTTGAGAAACATTATCGTAGAATAAAAAGATGTTCTATCATGATTACCCGAGAACAGATAGTTGTTTAGTTATTTAATTATTGTTGTTTTGTTGATGTTCAATAAAATTTTTGAGAAAGAATGTCATAGAATAAAAAAGATTAATGTTCTATATATGTGTATTATTACTATTCTCACCCGTCTGTACCAAGGTATGAAAAAGGTGATAGCTATAACTGAGAGAGAGAGAATGAGGTAATTACCTACGAACACCTGCCTGTGATGATGACGTGTCAGCGACAGGATGAAACTTGTCTGCCAGCGATGACTGTTTGTTTATCGTATGCGTGTTACTGAGCATGCGTTGGATCTAGGTAAGTATAAGTGACTATATAAAGCCGTCCGTTGTTAGCGTGTAGCAGTAGACAGTACGTGTGTGGCAGCAGCAGCAGCAGCAGCAATTACGATGATGGCTAGCAGTCCTAATTATTATTGTTATGATAACTATGAGAGCGAACCCTTGAAAATAGGTAAGTTGTTGTTTATAAAACTTCAAGTTTGTATGCTAATTTGTGTCTATTTTGTTGTTTAGATGAGGAAGGTTCGGATGTTGCAGATCATGCATCATCATCAACAGCAAGTACCTACAACGACGACGGTCAAGCGTGGAACAATGAAGAAGAAGAAACAGGTAAGATGTTTAAGACTTTTGTGTGTGTGTGTGTGTTTATGCTTATATTAATCGATTATTGTATTATTATTGTTTTAGCGTTCCTGTCGCAGCAGTCGCCTCTATACTACGCTGATGACGCTGTAGCAGCAGCATCAGCAAACTATACCGTCATAGATACACCAGTAGTAGCAGCAGCTAAAGATGAAGTACTTGTTCAACTGCTCGGGGCTGTCCAGTATCCGTTGTATGTTACGAGACCTCCCGGGGAAAAAGAAAACTACGACCATATACACAACATCCAAGTAGGACTTATTCCAACCGACGACGACCAGGGAGAATTTGACGTGGTAGTGAAGCTCGAGTGCGTGTATAGCATATGTGAGTATGGTGAATTGGTGTTGTCGGAACGGGACTGGTTCGAGCTGTATGATATACGAGTCGAGGCAATGTTTAAAAATTTCTTTCATGCTTGCTGCTGCAACGACGACCCCGACAACAGCAACAAAACACATCGTGATAAACATTTGAAATTTCATCTATGTGAGAATTTATACATCGAGATTATTCACAACGAGTTTTTCGGCAACAGGGTGGTCATACATGATAAACAACGGACTATAACCTTAAAAGATTACGAGTTTCAGTCTATACTGCATTTAGCACCGTTGATCAATCATCATGCTCGAACGTTACGTTACCTCGACTTTTCACGTTTCTACCGCTCAAACATAGAGAACGTAGCAGAAGGTCAACTGAGACGCCATGAAGATGCCTATAAATCGCTCCCGACATCCGATTCAATTTTATTCACATCCGAACTGTTATGCGGTTACTACTCAGCTACCAGTTTAATAGACAACACAGCAGCAGCAATTGGTGGTGGATTGAACTCGTTCATTTTATTAGAAATAATAAAACATTATCCGCAAAAGTTTATCGATGCCGTACGTACACGACTGCTATCATATCAGCATCAGCCGGAGACAACTACGCCAACGACGTTTACACCATCATACTAGGGACACCTTGGCGTAAATAAACTTAGAAATAGGTTACAACAAAAACAATTTGTAAGTGTTACGAACTCTCAGCTCATATTGTGTGTGTGTGTGTGTGTGTGAATAATTTGTCAAATATAGATAATGTTACTCTATGCCTATTAAATGTATAACAAAAATAAATAAATAATATGTATAAATATTGATGTTTCATTTACTAGCATGATTAGAAGAGCGTTCATACATACATCAAAGTGTTTGTTCATACCTAGTATACATGTAACGGGTATACATGTATGAGAGAGAGAGAGAACTAATATTGATACAACTACGCCTACCGATGATGATGATGATGACGTGTCAGCGACAGGATAAGACTTGTTTGTCAACATCGACAACTTGTTTACCGTATACGTGTTACTGAGTATGCGCGCACAAGACCTAGGTAGGTGTACGTGTCTATATAAAGTTAGCAGTTATTAGGCTGTACTAGTAGCAGCAGGCAACACGTGTACAGCTACCGCAGCAGCAGCAGTAATCAATATGATGATGATGATGACGAGCAGTTCTAATTCTTGCTACGACGACGACGACAACTCCTGTATGATCGAAACCCTGGAAATAGGTAAGCTGTTATTGTTTAGAAAAAACTTCAGAGTGATTGTATATATATATATATATATATATATATATATATATATATATATATATATATATATATATATATAAATAGAAAGATTAATGCGCGTATATAAACATATAACAAAGGGATAATAATGGGAATTCGCGCAAGAGATTTATAAGAGAAAGTTAGTTGCAGCCGTATACACGTGTTTCGCACTTATTAGTGCTCATCAGTACGGCATAGCAGATAGAAGAAATAAAATTTAAGCAACAACCTAGAAACAATGTAAAACACAAGGTTTCACAGATAGTAGCCAACCACACATTTGTAGTTTCGGCTCGAAGACATTGAGTTTTCAATGCAATTCTATTCATGTTGATATGTTTTGGGATTAGGTTGTCTCACGGTAGTGGCTATAGCTACCTCCGTAGTGACGTTTGTTGTTGCATTGAAAACTCAATGTCTTCGAGCCGAAACTACAAATGTGTGGTTGGCTACTATCTGTGAAACCTTGTGTTTTACATTGTTTCTAGGTTGTTGCTTAAATTTTATTTCTTCTATCTGCTATGCCGTACTGATGAGCACTAATAAGTGCGAAACACGTGTATACGGCTGCAACTAACTTTCTCTTATAAATCTCTTGCGCGAATTCCCATTATTATCCCTTTGTTATATATATATATATATATATATATATATATATATATATATATATATATATATATATATGCTAATATAATTTGCGTGTATGTTGCCGTTTAGATCAGGACCTTGCAGATCACGCGTCAAACGTATCAGCAACAGCAAGAGCTAAAGGTAATCATATCAACACCAGCAGCAGTAGTCGGAGACGTCAACGACGACGACTACAACGTCTGCACCATCGTACCTTGGCACAAATAAACCTCCTTAGAAATAGATTACAAAAATATTTAAAAAATTTACAAATGTTACGAGACGATCTCGACTCATACTGTGTTGTGAATAATTTAACAGATAACATGTTAAAATTGTCTATTAAATATACAGCAAAAAAAAAATAAATAAATAATATGTATAAACATTGATGTTTCATTTACTAGTATCATCACCAGCATTCTATTATCAATTTTTTTTATTATAGATTAAATGTAGTCATAACAATATATATATATTAATAAACATAATTTTTAATTCCTATATGCTTTTATTATTTCTTCTAGAAAAGGTAGGTAGTACAGTGTGTGCGCTGGAGAGAGAATGCGTCCTCTAATAGGCGAGAGAGAGAGAGAGAGAGAGAGAGAGAGAGAGCTCTTTAATGCGTCCTCTAATAGGAGAGAGGGAGGGCTCTTTAATGCGTCCTCTAAATAGGAGAGAGAGGGCTCTTTAATGCGTCCTCTAATAGGAGAGAGAGAGAGAGAGAGAGAGAGAGAGAGAGAGAGAGAGAGAGAGAGAGAGAGAGAGAGAGAGAGAGAGAGAGAGAGAGAGAGGAGACTGCGAATGACAAAGTTCCAAAATGGCCGTCCCTGCATATTAATTAGAGCAATAAATTAATGCTTGCAATTAAATCAAATAATTTAATTCGATCATTTAATTAGAGCAATAAATTCGCGTCTGCATATTAATTAGATCAATCAATTTAATTCACGTTCTTCTAGAAAAGGTAGTGGAAAGAGTACAAGGTGTGTGTGCGCTGGAGAGAGAAAGCATTCTCTAATAGGAGAGAGGGTTCTTTAATGCGTCCTCTAATAGGAGAGCGAGAGAGAGAGAGAGAGAGAGAGCTCTTTAATGCGTCCTCTAATAGGAGGGAGAGAGAGAGAGAGCTCTTTAATGCGTCCTCTAATAGGAGAGAGAGAGAGGGCTCTTTCATGCGTCCTCTAACCGGAGAGAGAGAGAGAGAGGAGACTGCGAATGATAAAGTTCCAAAATGGCCGTCCTTACATATTAATTAGAGCAATAAATTAATGCCTGCAATTAGATCAAATAATTCGATCATTTAATTAGAGCAATAAATACACGCCTGCATATTAATTAGATCAATCAATTTAATTCACGTCTCATTTGCATATTAATTAGAGCATTCGCGCCTCATTTGCATATTAATTAGAGCAATAAATTTAATTCGCGCCTCATTTGAATATTAATTAGAGCAAAAATTTAATTCGCGCCTCATTTGCATATTAATTAGAGCATTCGCGCCTCATTTGCATATTAATTAGAGCAATAAATTTAATTCGCGGCTCATTTACATATCAATCAATTTAATTAGAGCAATTAATTATGCTAATTAGGTTCCCACGGTCATCAAAATTTTCCCACGCTCAAGCGACCTAATACCTACTATTCAGCCAGCAATGTAGGTACGCGTCATATAATTTACTAGGAATGGCGAAGCCGAAGGAAGCCGAATGGCATAATTTGTTATAAAACCAGGAATAATCTTGATCAGTTGGCATTTTTAATTTTGATTAATGTTGTTTATACATAGCTTTTAATTTTTTTCTATTTGGTTATGTTGCATGCTATGTAATATAGTAGAGTCAATTTTTGCATTAAGTTCTTATTTTTTACTATCTGAAGATAAAGACTTGAAATCTTTTGTAATGCCTTTAGTACTGGACCAATATAAAATGTTATATGTTTAAAATGGGGGCACGCCCCTCGGGGGGTTGAAACGCGGCCGCTAATAACGCAGCCAAATTGAGCGAAATTTATATTAGGAGGGTTCTTGTAGTCGCTAATTATCAATCCAATGAGAAAATTGAAAAATTCAAAATGGCGGACCCAAACTGGCGATCCTAAAATAACGGCATTTGAGATTGAGAATGCGATTTACGCCGTTTCTATTGATTTTAGAGAAAAACTCAGAGTCAAAAAGTGCTTAAAATCTGATTTTGCAGAGGAATACACTATTTTGATTACCTTATTATGAACCCTTTCGCTCTGCCCTAGTAGTAGAGTCAATTTCTGCATTAAGGTCTTATTTTTTACTATCTAAAGATAGAGACTTGAAATCTTTTGTAATGCCTTCAGTACTGGACCAATATAAAATGTAATATGTTTAAAATGGGGGCACGCCCCCTCGGGGGGTTAAAACCCCCATTTTACACTCCTAATTTAATAACTCGGGAAGTTTTCCATCAACTTGAGGCAAATTCATGTTGGGAGATTTTTGGGGTTCCTGATTATGAACTCAATGAGAAAATTAGGAAATACAAAATGGCGGACCCAAAATGGCGGTCTGTGGGATTGGAAATGCGATTTACGCCGTTTTTATTGTTTTTAGAAAAAATTCAGAGTCAAAAAGTGTTTAGAATGTGATCTTGCATAGGAATACACTATTTTGGTTACCTTATTATGTAACCCCCTTCACTCTCCCCTAGTTGGCTTCTCAGTGCAGAGGTTGCATAATAAGGTAACCGGAATTATGTATTCCCATGCAGAATAACATTCTAAACACTTTCTGGCTCTTTACATTTTTCTCTAGAATCAATAGAAACGGCGTAAATCGCATTTCCAATCTCAAAGACCGCCATTTTGGGTCCGCCATTTTGTATTTCTTAATTTTCTCATTGAATTCATAATCAGAAACCCCGAAAACTCCCCCAATATAAATTTCGCTCAAGTTGATAGAACACTTCCAGAGTTATTAAATTGGGAGTGTAAAATGGGGGTTTTAACCCCCCGAAGGGGCGTGCCCCCATTTTAAACATATTACATTTTATATTGGTTCAGTACTGAAAGCATTACCAAAGATTTCAAGTCTCTATATTTAGATAGTAGAAAATAAGACCTTAATGCAAAAATTGACCCTACTACTAGGGCAGAGCGAAAGGGTTACATAATAAGATAATCGAAATAGTGTATTCCTCTGCAAAATCACATTTTAAACACTTTTCGACTCTTCGAATCTTTCTCTAAAATCAATAGAAACGGCATAAATCGCATTCTCAATCTCAAATGCCGTTATTTTAGGACCGCCATTTCGGGTCCGCCATTTTGAATTTTTTAATTTTCTCATTGGATTTATAATCATCGACTCCAAGAACCCTCCCAACATAAATTTCGCTCAATTTGGTTGCGTTATTAAATTAGGGGTACAAAATGGGGGTTTCAACCCCCCGAGGGGGCGTGCCCCCATTTTAAACATATAACATTTTATATTGGTCCAGTACTGAAGGCATTACAAAAGCTTTCAAGTGTCTATCTTTAGATAGTAAAAAATAAGAACTTAGGCATGTTTTTTGCAAAAATTGACTCTACTAATAATACAGATTTTTTTCTATAAGTTATTAATTAATAACTATATATCTTTTTCTTTTTTTTAATAAACAACATAAATAAAAATGTTGTGAGTTTTTCTTATTCTCCTAATTTTTACTATTACAGGAATCTATTACTATTTTAAAGAAATAAGTTATCCTACACAAAGTGGAAAATTTGAAAATTGTTGCTTTAACTTAAAGATCATGTTACAAAGGGATTACAGGTAAGTACAAAGACAATTACAGGGTAGTCACAGGTAAAGTCGTACGTAAAGCGATTTTATATATGATAGAACATGCACATAATTAAATAAACGTAAAATATACGGCGCTTTGTGTATATTTGTAATACAGATTGTATTTTACATACCTCATATGTATTAACAGTAACATCGAATTTATGTAAATAACAGATGCATAATGAGGCGGACATAACGCTCTCCAGATGACTTGAATTTTACTTAGCTGTTACATAATAATGTAGGCATTGTTACGTAAATAATATGTTGCTGTGTTTGCTGGGATGGAGTAATCCCGATTATGACCGGTATCAAGATATTAGATCGAAATTTGACATCGCTAAACCACAGTATATATATAACATACAGTAATGTGACTGTCGCAAATATGCAAATGCAGACAGCAGTTCTGTTTCAAACACGGAACAGAACGTATTGAAATTACCAGAGCCGGCGTGCAGTATTAGTGCCAGTAACAACGCATAGGGTTAGTCGTTGTGCCGCCAAAGGCTGTAAAAATACCTCGGAAAGAACTACAATTAGTTTTTTCAGGTTTCCGATTTCAGGTTATTTTTTCCTACATACTATTATTTTTTAATAAATACGCTCGTAAAAACAATGCCGTATTTAAGAATTCACTTTTGTATATATTTACCAATTGCTTAAAATTGAATTACTAACACGTAATAGAACAAATAAGCGATTACGAAATCCTACATAATAAAATTCTTTATGCTGATTTATTATTAAAAGAGTTCAACAATAAAGAATCTAGGTCAACGCCTTATCAACAGGTGTGAACTACAGCGTCTTTTGTTACTCTCAACTGTTAAAAAAAGTCAAAGCGTGTGTTAGGATTGTACTTTTTAGCATTTCGTTTGTCATTGTGTCTTTAATTTAATATGAATGAAAATAAATTTTATTATTATTAATTATTATTATTATAGTGTAAATTGATTTCATCTCCCCTATTTTGTACGTATGTGATTTCGGTGACCTAGATTCTCCCTTTGTTTGTTGAACAGGTATTCAAATTGTATACAGCTATGCATTTGTTCGTAATCATTTCTAAATAAAATAAAATGACTATTGCAGCGCAAGAATATGGTTAATAGCTTGAAAGAATAATGTAACTTTAGTTGGTAATTAACGATGTAACAAGAAACAACTCTTCTAACTTAGTTTAATAAATGTTTTAAATATGTAAATTGATTATCGTTTTATTTATTAGATTCTATAAGTAAAACAACTTCAATCAAATGGTTCACTACACATAATTCTACTTCATATTTTACTATACTATCATATAACAAGAGATTTTGTTTACATATTTGTTCGACACATTTTACTGAATGCGGCTCTGCGTTTTATTTACCGGCGTTATATTATTATTCGTAGGCGATGCTGACCGATAAACATCGGTCCACTACTTCGTTTATGGGCGTGATATTCGAAGGTGGATTAATAAAATGAATGGATGTAGCATGCAAGTGAATCTACTGATTGTTATATATACTGTGGCTAAACTATACTATAAAAGAAGAGCAATGGGGGATACCTGTTTTGCACATAAGCTCCTAAATAACAGAATAGATTGTTGCCTTTGGTGCATTTGTACGTATCAGCGCATATAGATCACGGCCTCGATATATCTTCTACACCGAATTGCATTCTTCTCTAATAAAAATGGCAACATCTTTCTACGGTGTTAGCTATGAAATGAGCTATGAAGTGCGTGGTCGCGCGGTAATGAGTTCAAGTTTTACTCAGGCGGTCCGGGTTCGATCCCCGAAACCGGCGAAAGACTTTTTCTGGTCGATAAAGCCTCAGTACATTTCGCAGTGCTGTCAGATGGACACGTTAAGCAGTCGGTCTCGACTACCACATAAACATCTTTCTGTGGTTGTCGTTAAAACTAACACCCGCCCTATAATACCACTCACAATTATGTATTTACTTTAGTGGTTTGGCAATGTTAATTACAATTAATAATTATATAATACAAATAAATTTGTTTGATTTTTTCCCCGTAGTGTTTAAAGATTTCAAGATTTTAAAGATATTCGGGTTATTCTGACAATAAGTACTTATATAATAACTGTAGGTTTCGTCTTCTCAATTCATCTAAAACAGTATGTTTTTGCTTTGTATTTTATTATCATCATTTAAGTTTCATTTGTTTTTTAGGGTAAGTAAATAAATAACCCCAAAAGCAATGTCTTTTGCTGTCATAAAGTTTTTACATACCAAACAACATTACATTGCTGTCGTTCCCGCATCACTGCATTCATAAAATGCAACTTTTAGACATGGAGTTGTATGGTCCGTTTAGAAGTAAGTGCCAGGTGCAAAAATGGTGTTTAATGAATATCCAGTTGCAAATGGCGCAAAAACAATCAAGATCAGCAACCCATTTTAAGACACGCGGACCGTACTTGCAATCATTTACACCGCGTAACACAACCAAACCGTTTTTCCTGTGAACCAAAAGATTTCGCGAGTGCACAAATTACTGATCGACCAAATCTAAAGATTCTTCTTCTTCTTCTTTTTCGAAATCCCTGGTACCCATTGGGGTGTCGGGTTATCTAAAGATGCTAATACCAATAATTTACCTGTAGATAACACAATTAGTAACCAATGTGAAGAAGCATTCTCCAGTGGCGTCGAATCTACGAAACAATAGTTAAGTCGATTTTACATGTGATATTAGAAAAATTATTTACATATAGTGTCAAAACGAAACCATGGTGTGCCAGTGTGGTTGATAACTCAGCAAACAAAAGAGAAAGTACAGAGCTAGAAAATTCCCCAGCCAGCACACTGAGGTTATAATGACGTTATTTTTAAGTCATTATTGGTCGACGACGTCATATGACTAATAAACGATGTCCATAAGACGTCATATAATGGGACGTACGTAGACGTCTTCAAGACGACGTCTTTTGAACGTACAATACAATATGTACAAGTTTCATTAAAAAAGATATTATTTTAGCAGGGACCAAGGAATACTGGTCATATTAAGCAGGTGGTCACAATATAGAGATGTTTTGACTTGAGTATGTAATAAATGTTATTTCCAATATTCAACTATTTATTTATAATTCCTGTCTTAATCCTAGTATAGGACATTTTAATGTCTTATATTGACGTTTTTGGGCTGTGACATAATGATGTCAGTTTTACAACAATTTGACGTCGTTACTGCCGAGAAAACGGCGACATTATGACGTTAGTGTGCTGGCTGGGCCACAGTGTACACACGCACAAACAGCAGTCTTTAGGGAGATCAAAAAAAAGAAACGCGAAAAGAAACTGCTATTTGGAACAAAAAAGGGAAAACGAAGAAGTTTCAACGCCGAATTCTGAAAACAGCAGTGAACAAGCTTAAACTAATTTTATTCACTAAGACCAACTCTGACATTATAGTATGCTTTGAGAATAAAAAGGGAGTTTCGGTTTTGTAATCACTAGCAGACTATTTTCAACAGTTTCCGAAACCTGCTGAAGTAGGTAAAACAAGATTCATTCCTGTTTCAAATTTACTTTGGCTTGATGGCTACCAGATTGATTAAATTATAAATCATAAGTTTCAAATCAAGCACCTACCTATATACATTTATTGCTCTATTTGCATGTTTTTTTATTGTAACGTGTAACCCATCCAGCACACTAACGTCATAATGTCGCCGTTTTTCGGCAGTGACGACGTCAAATGACGTATTTTAATTGATGTAAAATTGTCGTAAAACTGACAGCATTATGTCACTATCCAAAGACGTCAATATAAGACGTCATTAAAACGTTATTCAATGACGCCATTAAAACGTATTATACTAGGACTAGGACAGGAATTATAAGTAAATAGTTGAATATTGAAAATAACTTTTATTATATACTATTTCATAGATAATTATTAAACAAAAGTAAACATTCAGTAACAAAAAATAATCTCTCTTATTAACTCAACTTCTCATAATTGTTAAACAAAAGTAAACATTTATTAACTGAAAAGCTGCTAAAACAATATGCAAAATAATTGATGATACTAAAATAAGAAATAATATTAGTAAGTACTAAAATTAATTTATTAACAATACTAATCTCACAAAGTCTCCAACGGGTAAAATTGTACAGGTTATTTAGTATTGTTTTATGTAATATAAACCACAGAAATATGCAGTAGTTGCACCTACACATACACTATAAATGTAGGTACTTCAACAACTTGGAATAATAAGTAGGAACGTTACTAATTAAAGAGAAAAACAGTATTCCGGTATGTGATTACGAGCGGTTCAGTAAAAAAATAAAGTGAAACAGAATTGCCAGATTTGTCTCTCGCACATCAGTAGACCTGACAATACAAATGTATTTGAATATTGAAAACAGTAAAATAATGTATTCTATTTACATTCTGCAAATGTAGAAATATACATTTAAAAGAGAATAAAAGACTATATAATACATTTTACGGAATATATCACTTTCTAGTTACCTAAATAAATCATAATTAATAATATTGGAAGTCTAAAAACGACCTTATTGTACGTCTAAAAGAGGTACTTTTGAAGACGTCTACGTGCGTCTCATAATATGACGTCTTATGGACATCATTTATAAGTCATATGACGTCGTCGACCAATTATCACTTAAGAATAACGTCATTATAACGTCAGTGTGCTGGCTGGAAATATGCAATATTAAATTCTTTACTAGGCACCTATTAAAATATCTGTTTATTTAATATCTTAGGCATTTTTTATATTATTATGTGAATTTATTCCCTGTTGTCCAATTGTGCCCACTATTGTCCAATTGTACCTACGCCGGATCACAAACGGAACAACAAAAATTCTATACATAGAAAAAATATGTCTAAATAAAAAAGTGTCCATACCTGCCCCGGTCTGCCCTATTATAAAGGAAAACTAAAGAGATCGCAATTCGTCTCATTCACCGTTGAAACTTTTAAATGTTGAATAAGATATGAAAAAGATATCATTTTTGTTAAAAAAATTTACTGTTTTGGAGATGTTCATTTACACGTTTCTGTTAACGCATCAGCATCAAAATACAAACTATGATTGCAGACAGCATCTTAGTGACAACTTTGTTGGCAGTATTGAGTACCTATTCATGAGCGAAATTTATTATTTACAATAAAATTAATAATTATTTCAAATGTTTTTGTAAACATGTTTCCGAATAAAGTTATATAAGATGTAATATTAGTCCAATACTGCACACAATTACTAGCATATGTATAAAGAATGACAGTTAATATTAAATTGATTTTTTTTATGTTATCCCTTATCAAATGAAACCATATGTTCATAAGGTTATTTAAATAAGTTAAGATTTGACTAAAGTAATCTAAGTTACTGATTGGCAGTTTGAAAATATATATTGGAACTGGATGATGTATAATAAATGGTTATCTGGACCATAATAATATTCAAACAATAATAATTATTAAATAATTACGCCTGCTGCTTAGACAGCCAACTCTGCACGTTTGTATAAATAGTTGCTTATCGATCGCCTTAACATGACAAAATGAAGCCTTGTCAACAACAGCTTGCTTTGAAAACAAATGCCTGTGTATAAACAAATCGAAAGTGTACATTTTGGAAATAATTAACAGTCAAAAAATAGTTTTAATCCTAGAAAAAAAGCTATAATTCCAGGCAATACAAATCAAACGAATTAGTGTCTTTTTGGAAGAATTGCGCGCGCATTGGTGACGTCATGGCCAAGGCGTAAGTTGTGGACAGGGTACAAGAAAATATTAGCCAGTGCTTTTAGTGTGGCGGTTCGCGGCCATATTGTGTATATTCGGTGTAGGTCGTAGAAGTTCCGTTTTTGTGCTGTGAATATTTATCTAAAATCATCTTAATAATGTCCGAAAGGGAGGATAACGTCTACAAGGCAAAATTAGCCGAACAGGCTGAACGATATGATGGTGAGTGTCTTTCTGTATATTGATTCACCTTAATGTTCTTTTATAATCGGCTTTTTCTGACTACACTTGGGACGCCACCACCATTGACGTTTTTTGACAGCTTGATTATCAAATCGAACATCTTAAATGATCGTCTTGAATAATTAAACGGCTTAAGCTTTTTAAACCTATGGGTGCTAATATATAAAGGGTTTAAACATTGATGGCTTTAATTTTGCTTCGAGGGAATAGTTTGCGATCGATTTTATAACACCGGCGCCTCAAGCACCGCTAGCTCGATATTCAGTTATATGAATTCCTTTCAAATGATTCATGCTGTCGTTTTTACTATTAAATTTTCTCAATATAGTTAGAAAATTCGTAGAAAATGTTTAAAACCCATTAATTTGGTAAGATAATAGCTGTTCTTGTTGACATTTGTGAAATAGCCCCTCTCGACCTCCCGTGTCGTTTACCTTTAGTTAAGGTTTGGATTTCCGTGTTCGACCTACGCAATTTTTATAATTCTGGAATAAAGTAGTTGAAATAGTTTTATTGCTTGACGCAATTAACATCTGTCAAAAGTTTCAACTGTTTGACATAACCTAGAAATTCGAGGGGTTTACGAAATGGTACCTCCTATCTAGAATTTATTAATGATTTCAAGATAGTTTTATCTTTTTTATAATATAAATTTTATTTATAGTTTTTTTTATTGTTTAAGCGTGAATATCTAAAATTGCAAACTAATAAAAATTACAACTGTCGTTGTTTTCTTGGTTTTCCAACACCTGTTGTCAAAAAAGGATATTCTAGCATTGCATTTATTAGTAATCCCTCTTTTGAATTGTTTCCTAATCTAAAGCCCACTTCCGTTTGTATGACTAATTTAACACCCGCGCCTTTACCTTTCTTTGAATAGTTTTACGTAATTGGTATGCAGTTTTGAGTTTTTATTGCTGTATTGAATATTGAATAATCTATTAATTCATTGTGAAATTGAGTTGATTTCTATAAGTGTGATAATTATGTGTGTATGCAAGTTTTGACTTCTTCCTCTTGATTTCTTTGGTACATATTTCAAGAATTTACAAAGAGAAATCTCTCGTTGATAAATCGTACGACGTACGTACATTTCAGTACCAGTAGGGTGGGGGAGGATCGATAGTTGGTAGTCGCGAGTGTGGAGGGCGAATTTCTCTCGCCCAACTCCAACCCCGACCTTGCCAAAGGGGGCGGAGTTGATGATTCGCAGAGTTGCATTTCTGTTTTACTAGGGACGTTTGGGAATGTGTCCTTCTATTTAATAGGAATCAGTTTTTTATACATCTCAGAAAACGTAAATCAATGCAGTAAAAGTATGCTTAATTGTCATACCAACTCAATTTGGCGATGAATCAATCGTTTTCTGGGTTTCTGGGATAGAAAGGTCATTTTTTAACAAATCTCACAAGATCGCACTCTTTAAAACCCAAGTTTAAATGAGCGGTATTATCTTATGTATGTATGGATGGATGGACGGATGAAAGTGATGTAGCGCAACCGCAAATATGAGATCACCCACTTTACAGTTGAATGATTATTGAAAGAGGGCAAATTTTATTGCATCCCCTCATACAAAGCTTTTATGTTTTTAAGAATGCATTTATGATGCCAGCCTTTTATTTATATCATTTGATGGGGAAAATAAAATTTAAAACATCAATCAGTTTGAAAGAATCAATATGCTTGGAGGTTATTATCCATTGGCGTACCAGGAGCAGAATTGTACATAACGACAGCAATAATAAATGTATAAATGCTACTAAATTTTATTATCTGCAGGTGTTACGTATTTATCGTCATATGAGTAATTTCGATTAGGTATTATTGTTTTATTATATTGATAGTAATGTTAGCGTTGTTAAGTACATAAGAAATTCTAATATTATAATGACGTAGGTGAAAGTAAAGTCTACTTTTATTTATTTTTTTATCAACAAAACGACATAAAAATGACTATAAATGGTTTGTGAAATTTCATTATTGTGAAATTCTTTTTTATAATTTTTAACTACCCGGTAGGCTATGATTTAATTGCAAGATTGGCAGTACTTTTTGAAGTTTAAGCTTGACAGTTCTGAATTTGAGGTTAATTTTAAAATGTAACATAAAAATAACGAGAATTGTCTTTATTTTACCTATCAGTAACATTTTAATCTCAAAGTACCATTTATATTTTATAATACTTGACAATTACATCGTAAAATTTTAATTATTTCTATGTTGCATTTCAACTTAACCTTAAATTCTCAATTGTCAAGCTTAAACTGCATAAAAAACATTGAACAACTGCTTCAAAAAGTAGTTACTGCCAATCTTGTAAATAAATAAATCATGGCCTATTGAGATGTTGAAAGTTTATCAACACCCATTATTTATTTATAAAGCAAGCCTAAGGAGTTGTGGAAAGGGTTCCCCTAAGATTATCAGCGTAAAACCATTAGCCAACCATGTGCTGGTGCAATTAAATGAATGTATCCATTCTTCCATTAGGACCTTTTGAAGTGCAAAGGACTAAAATGCATTTTGAATAAAACTGGTTTTATTTTGAATTAACAAGCACCACATGACTTAAAAAATTACTATTTACATAAATTACAAACCAGCACTTCATACAATGAAATGAACTATTACAAATTCTTGCAACACCATTCATCTATTAGTGCTGAACAAGATAGGTTTTCTTCTTCATTCCTTGCAATGCGCTGCATTAAGTAAGACAACCTTTCGGCATCATCTTCTGGCTTCTCATGATAGGCGAAGAAATCTACAAAATCCTATTTTCCACGTACATCTGCATCACTTTTTGGATTTGGAAGTAATGGTGATAGTTTTTATTGGTGTGCAAATCACCTCAATCGTTGTTCATGAAAAACTTGCATGGGATTTCCTCAAGTAGGCAGTTTGGGTATTTTAATTCTAACAGTTTTAATTAAATATTTTCCCCAATAAGTTGGTTCTTAGTGAGATAAAAATGCCATATTTTAGAACTTCTGTTCCATTTATGGTAGTGTACAAATTATTTGCTTGTGTTCCAAATTGAGACCTCACTGGAAGTTTTTTTCTTGCTGAGGTCTAGCAAATACAGAATGACTTATGAATGAATTGAATCCAATTACTTCAGCGAAAGCACCTAAAACCAAAGCTTGTTGTAGTGGCAGTTCTTGAGAGGAAGTGTTGTCTATGGGATCTTTTTAGATAGATTGCATGATGAATAGGTGACGGGCACTTTATAGGCTGATTCTCATTATACGGCAGGCTACCAACAGTCACCGAACCGAAAAAACATTGTACTGTGCATTTTATATGAAGGTATTCACATCAACCATCACAGACACAGACCGTCGCGACTATATAAAATGTACAGTACCATGTTTTGTCAGTCCGGTGACTGTTGGTAGCCTGCCGTATAGTGAGAATCAGCCTTATATCCACAATAGCCTTTTCTTGTTTGTAGCTGCTATTTTTGCCAAAAATTTCCTGGACCATGTTGTCATCTGCTGAAGATTTGTAGATTCTTCTTCGATGACATTCTGCATTGGCTGGGTCTAATGATGTGTTAAAAGTAATAATTGCTGCAATTACTGATTTGTTTCAGAGGCTTCTATTATAGGCAATTTATATTAAAAATATACCATATCTATGCATAACATACAGTGTGTTTCACTTTACAGCTTGACAGTTTATATCTTTGTTATGTTTAATTAAATCAATTCCAAATTTTTATCGCTTATTATAAATATCACTTATAGAACCCCCCCCCCTTAAAGGAAGTTTGTGTGTAATTAGAAACCCCATTTATTATAGTCCACCTGCCAACTACGATCATACGTTATTAGAATTAAATTAAAAAATTCTATTTTTGTTTAAAAGAATGCCATTCGAAATGCACAACAAAATTTTCTTTTGGTTTAAAATGTTTACTAGAAGTGCATGTTCATTTTTTAGTGCCATAGTAAGTTGTGTTGGTATTTTATTTAACAAAGTTGCTTAAATTCTTATTAGTCATTGAAAAGGGACAGACAGTTCCAAACGAACTGTTTCTCTGTTTTCAAGAATCAATAATTACAGCCATTTTCTTAAATAAAATTTTGTTCTCAATTTCCATGGCACTCTTTTAAACGAAAATAAGATTATTTTAATTCAATTCTAATAGTAATACAGTTAAAACGGTATTATTCAAGATTTTCTAATCAAAATTTGGTTTTGGATCAAGTGGTCCAGGTCAAATCTTCGTAACAATTTTGACAATTAAACGAGGCCTACTATGTTTTTTAGATTATTTACATTTATTTTTGATTGTAGTAGGCTGGTGGGTTATAATAAATGGGGTATGTAATTGCACACAAAGTTCTTATAAGGACATCCTTAATAAAAATTTGGAATTGATTGAATTATAAATAACAAAGACAGGTGTGTCTTGTTGTGAAGTGGAACACACTGTATACTACAGATTGTATAATCCAGTGACAACAGTGCAGAAGAAGTCCCCAAAACTTTCGAGAAAAAACTATTGGATAATTTTGCCCATGGTATATGCCCCGTTTTGACCAATAGTTGTTTCATTTTGCCCCTCCCCTTAACTCGTGAGTCAAAAGCCGATTTTCTATGGTGTGGCACCCCCATAAGCGAATACTGTAGTATTCGCTTATGGGGAGTTAAGGGGGGCTGGGCAAAATAAAACAACTATTGGTCAAAACTGGGCATAGTTTTTTTTCTCGAAATTTTTATATGGGGGTGCCAACTTCACGCAGGTCTGTCCACTATAGTTCTGGAACCTTTGCTTTCAAATCGCTTCATACAGAAATCAATTGTTTGAATGAACATACTCATTTTTGCGGTTTAGTCTGCTTTACAAAAATGGAGTATGTATTGAACAGTGCAGAGTTGAGTTTTTGCATTAGTGCTGCTTGGTTGATACTGTTACTATTAGGAATTTAGGTCATACATGGTAATTTTACCACTATTCTCAAAACTTCACTTTCTACTAAAATGCAACCTTCTCTAAGAGGACGATATTCTGTAAAATTTAAATTCAAAAGATGAGAATTGAGAAGTTATGGTAAATAAGATCAGAATATCGTTCTCTTAGGAAAGGCCGCATTTTAAGTTGAAAATTGAGCAATCATCTCGAGAATCCTCAACACATTAAGTGCCATGCAAAATCTATGTTTGTCTTTAGAAGCTAGATAGTGGAGTATCAACTATTTTTTTATATTTTGAATTTTAAGCCATAATTTGGGGAAAACCCAAACAGCAGACATGAGTGTCTTTCATGGCCCTGTGATATTTGTATTTTTTAATAACACTGTTTTTTTGGAGCTGAAGCAGATACAAATTTTGCTTTAAAAAAATGTAAGCTTAATTCTTGACACGGCTAGAGTTCCTCAATGAAAACTTTAACTGTGTTATTTTAAAGTTAGGACACGGATGTCAAATTCTATCTCTTTCTAGGCCAAAACTAAGCTGTCTGAAACAGAGATACTTTTTTCTCTTTTTTTACTGTAGTGACAACATTCAGCAGCTGTCAGTTATAAATTTTAGGTTATGCTATCATGTTTATTTTTATGCATGTAAAATTTCTTAATGTGCACATTATCATTTATTTACTGTTTGTAGAGAATTTTTAAAACTATTATAGTACATATATCAATTTTTCGACAGCTTTTAATAAAGTATTAATTGTATCGAATTTCGATTTATATAACTGTCACACTGACAGTTAAATTTATTAAATCAATTTTCATGATTACCAACCTTCTAATGAATAGTTTCAAAATATGAAATGTCACTAGGAAAATTTGACATGCGTGTCTTAACTCTAAATAACACACAGCTCAGTTCATATTTAGGAACCCTAGATACGGCTATAGTTAATCCCTATTCCTGTTACAAACTTCTAACTAAAGAAACCATTTCAATAACAAAGTTTAGAGAATATGAGGAGTCTCCTAGGGAGTGAAAATGGACCCCCCCCCCCAATTGATGGAACAGTACGAGATCAATAACTCAAATTACCAGTAAGTCGCATAGTTGGCCAGAAGTATTGCAAAGGTTGTTATAAAAAAAGGTTGTTATAATTAATTCCAAAAAGTTGTATCAGAAAGGTGGCAATATTCATAATAGTCCAATCAAATTATAAAAAATAGCGGAAAGTTGAGGTAAATCCTTGGATTTTTGCATAGGCCTTTGTTGTCGATTGTTAAATAATCCCCTAAAAGTCACCATCTGTAGGTAGTGAACTCAAAGAGATAATTAGATTAAACCACGCTCTCTAACGGTTTTTGTCGTTTTTCTCGGAAACTATTAGGTTTATCGAGATGAAGGATGTTAAGTAAAATAAAGTTTATTTAATTCTCCACCAAAAATGTTTGAATGTTTGCTCATACTTCTCACTTCGTGTTTGTTTTGTGGTATAGAATAAAAAAAATATGTGATACATGGATCAGCAATTTTGTCAAGAAACTTTCGGGGGTAACTGTTTGTGGTCTCATATTCGTCATGAAGTAGCTAAGAAGAATTCGTTGAAAGCCAGATGCAGTTGTGGTCCAGTCATCTTTTACCTTAGCATCATCGGTAAAATCCATCAGGTGATACTATCGTTATTCTTGGTGCCAGTTGGAAAATTTTTGTATTGGCAAGTTAATTCTTACCGAAATATACTGGACTACTCAATTTTTTATGCAACCCAGTACATACAGAGTGTTTTTTTTTTGAAATCCTAATTTCTTTTATATAAGATCTTTGCTTTAAATTGTAGGTGGCGTCTCAAGGCAACAGTTTCATTTTAAATCGTGCATTTCAGTATTACAGCAAAAATCATTCAAGAAAAGAAAATTACTCGATACCAAGATCTTACAAATAACGAAATTAGGATTTAAAAAAAGGAGAAACAGTATTAAGTTGGATAAAAGATTGACTAGTCTAGTGCAGCATTCCGCAATCTTTTTTATCTAGTAAACCAGTAATTGCGGTCCGCTGCTCTAGTGTACTCTGCTACGAATTAACTTGTTAATACAAAATTTTTATCCGACTGGCACCAAGAATAACGATAATATCGCTTGATGGATTTTGCTGAAAAGATGATTGGACCACGATCGCGTCCGGATCTTAACAAATTCGTTTTAGCTACTTCATGACAAATATGAGATAGCACGTCTGAAAGTTTTTCGAGTAAATTTACTGTTGCAAATTGTCGATCCATGTATGACATATCTTTTTTCTTTGATAACACAAAACGAAGGTGAGGTACGAAAAAACATTGGGACAGCAGGGAATTAAATATAAATAAACTTTATTTTACCTTAGCACTTACGTCTCAAATAAACCTTATAGCTTCCGAGAAAAACGACAAAAACTGTTAGGGGGCGTGGTACCTACAGATAGTGACTTTTAGGGGGTTATTTAACAACTGACAAGAAAGGTTTATGCAAAAATCCAAGGACTTACCTCAACCTTCTGCTATTCATGAAAATGTGTTCTAAATTGACTGGACTATAAGGTATTGTCGGAATGTTTTAACACTGGTCATCAAATTTTACTACCTTTATTTGTATTTGTTTTTTAATTTTTTTTATAGATCTACAAACTGTTTTTAAGACTTTCATGTTTATTTTGTGGTTACACATGTATTTCTGATTTTTTTTAATACAGTGTCTGCCATAAAGTTGGATCCATATGGGAAATTTTTTTAATATTTTGCTTAGAAAAAATTTTTGCGGGATACTCACTTCTGCTTCTAAAAATACTTGAATATGTCATACCAAAGTCGACGGGTGACGTTGGGTAGCTGTTAAATTCGCCATTATTTTTTAATATCGGTTAAAACTGACCTTATTTGTTAAAATCTTATTTTAAAAAAATGTTTCTAATGACATTTTACGTTCAGACACCTAGTTTGAACGACATATTCCGACATAAGAAAATTTTTGTTTTTAACATTTTTTTGACATACCCCCCCGGTAACTGATTATTTTGAAATCATAAAAAACGCTTTAAAAGAGTTTTTCTAATAATATTGGATGATGTAGGTATTTTTGATGAATATTAAAATTATCAAAAAACAAAATGGACTATATTACAATTTCCAAGAAAATCAGCACAATTTTATTTATTAATCTCTTATTATTAAGTTTTTAAGGATGTTTAGGAGGTATGTGAAAATGATACGAAACGAACAAAAATTTAATTTTCCTCATTTAATCCTAAAACTACAGTGAAAATTTCAATCCGATCCACTAAGCCGTTTAAAAGTTATTGCAATTTAAAATAACTGTAATTTTACATGTGCTCTATGGAGATTCGCTCACATAATAGAATAAAGTCGTTTCAATTACAGGAAAAAAAGCTACCAAGCTTTCCAAATTTTTAAATTACGTATCTTGAACTCCATAGAACCGATTTTGCATAGTTTTATAAACATTCACTAAACGGTTGTTGAGAAAAAAATTATAAACAAGCTGAAAATCTGGTGTTTACTCGATAAGTTAATTGGTGTATAAGAAAATGCGGCAACACTGTACTCAGCTGAGAGCTATAGTTTCCGTCCAGCGCAGTGGCGTGCTGTTAAAAAGGGGCTTGTAAATTACAGCCAGATCCAATATCCACTATGAGCAAATGAGCTTCAATTCTGAAATAGCAATAATGTAAACTGCAAATGATGCCTATAAAGTCTTAATTTGTGTGTTAGTAGTTATAATTACTATAAATAAAATAAAATCCTAACTACACATTATTTGGCCTAAACTACTACGGTAGTATGAAGTCGGTATTTAGTTATTTACTACAGTTAATTGCTTCCTTTTTGGCTTTTGTAAACATAATTTAGTTAAGACTATAATGAAGTAACACAAGAATAATAGTAAGTTCTATTACCTATTTGGTATAGGTAGTAGAAGGTAGTTCCTGTGCTTGCTCTGGCCTTTAACAATAATTACAATAGTTTAGTACAAGTTTAGTTGTGCCCATTCCTGAAGTTTTGGAAATTGTGAATAAATGAATGAATTAATGAGTCAACTAAATCTGTAAGGTTAAGAAATTGACCTCAGTTTATCTGTTGTTCGGAGTCAATATATATTACAATATTTAAAGCTAAGATAGTTGCAGCTACAGCTTCCTGATTTCTCCGATGAAAGCAATTTGTCCTTTTTGTCGTTGTAGTAAGGTGGATCGGAATCCACTGAAGTACCGCCAAACGGGAATTTATAATAAAAAAAGACCATGGAATGTTTTAGACTTAATTTTCTGCTGGATATAAATATTCCTAATACTCATCTGCACTACTACATGACAAAAACACATGTATTTTTATAGAATTTATTAGAATTATATAATTATAATACTTATGCTATACCTAGTTAATACAAGTGTTTAATATAATAGTATAAAAGTTATTTACTTTTAATTAATAATAAGTTCTAAGTTATTCATTTTTAAATTTTAACATGCTTCTAACTCTGTTATGCCAGGACATATCCAGTTTTTTGGTAGTTTCACAATTTCGTGAACTGAAGTTTTTCATTTCTTCCCTTGCTTGCAATTGAGATAAGGTCTCTTCTGGTTCTAACATGTTTATGTGACCCATCAGACATTACAGCACTGACATACAAAACATACATAGCTTTATTAACTTTAATAGTCACAATAACTTAAAAACGAAACACACAGAAAACAAATTAGCCAAGATGGAACATTCGTGGCGCGGCGAGTAAACCACTAAACACTAGGATGGGATTCGGCTACGTTCGGGCACGCATATCGTTTTGTGCTTTGTGTAAACAAACCATGCAGGTTTCAGAAAATACTTAAATAGCTCCGTCCATCTGGTTTATAAATCCATGATTTCAATCAACTGCTGATTGATGCCCAAAGCTTTTTCTCTTAATTATGTAAGAGAAATGCTACCAACTTATAAAATCAACATTGTTGTCACGTTTTCTATGTTTTATAGAACGTTGAATTATTAATATTAAACATATTTATCATTTAAAATTATAAAAAATAAACAATATATTAATGTTTTAATTTATACTCGAGCATAATTAATAATTATATGTTCATAATTGATAAAGATTTAAATCAAATATGTTTTTGCCGAAAAGTTAAAATCAAGGCATATTCACTGCCAAAAGTTATTTAAGATTTTTCCATATTATTCGTTATTTTCTATTTCATTTAACATTATTAGTAAAAAATCTTCTTTTTTTTTAAATAATATATTCTTTTTTATCATTGTAACTATTAATTTACTTCGTAATGTGCTGTAAAACGAAGATAATCATGAATTTCTAATTTTCAGTACTTTTGCCTCTGATTGTACCTCCCAAACATCCTTAAGCAGTAGTTTAGTATTAAGTTGTTTAAATTATGATTACAACAATTCCTGTGTTATTCAAACGTGGCTTAATAAAAAAAAAATTAATAAAATTATGAGTTATTTTCTTGGAAATTGGAAAATAATCCAAAACCTTCCATTTTTTTCTTGATAATTTTAATATTTGTCAAAAATACCTACACAATCCAATACTATTAGCTAAATATGCTACGCAATTGTTGCCTTTCTACTCATTTAAATTGAAAATATAATTATTTTAGTATCAGAAAATGTTAAAAAACAAAATTTTCTTTATGTCGGAATATCTCGTTCAAACTCGGTATATGAACGTAAAATGCCATTAGAAACATTTTTCCTTAATAGATTTTTTTCATATTTTAACAAATAAGGTCATTCGCCTATTTTAGAAAACAATGGCGAATTTGACAGATACCTAATATCACCTGTCAACTTTAGTATGACGTATTTCAAGTATTTTTAAAAGCAGAAGTGATTGCCCCGCAAAATTTTTTCTATGCAAAATATTAAAAAAAATTCCCATATGGATCCAACTTTATGGCAGACACTGTATATTATTTGTTTTCTTTTCATAAAAAATAAAAGTATATAATTTGAATTTGTATTCTTTGATTCTTTAAAAAAATTTCAGAGTGTAAACTAATGTGTCTGCTGTGACACCACACATTAAGGCAATGTAAATTGAATATATAGGGCCACAGTAGCGCACCAGTAGAATAGTCGTACATCATGCAACCCAAAACCTATTAATGGGAATGTATTGCTCCTGGTTATAGCAGAAACATTCTCGTATATTTGTATATTTACCCATAGTACTGTTATTCTTGATTTTACTTATTTGTTTTGTCTTAAATTACAGAAATGGTTGAAGCCATGAAGAAGGTAGCAAAATTAGATTTGGAATTAACGGTCGAAGAACGTAATCTGCTGTCTGTGGCATATAAGAATGTAATTGGTGCACGGCGTGCATCTTGGCGCATCATCTCATCTATTGAACAGAAAGAAGAAAGTAAAGGTACCGATGACAAGCTTGAAATGATACGACAATATCGGGGTCAGGTCGAGAAGGAGTTGCGAGACATTTGCTCCGACATTTTGAGTGTACTTGATAAACATTTGATTCCAGCAGCGAGCACGGGTGAATCGAAAGTTTTCTATTACAAAATGAAAGGTGATTATCACCGATACTTAGCTGAATTTGCAACCGGCAATGATCGTAAAGAAGCTGCTGAACATTCACTTGTTGCATATAAGGCTGCAAGCGATATTGCTATGACTGAATTGCCACCAACACATCCAATTCGGCTGGGGCTTGCACTTAATTTCTCCGTCTTTTATTATGAGATCCTTAATAGTCCAGACAGGGCTTGCAGGTTAGCTAAAGCTGCATTCGACGATGCAATCGCAGAACTCGATACCCTCTCTGAAGAAAGCTATAAGGACAGTACGCTTATTATGCAGTTATTGCGTGACAATCTCACACTGTGGACCAGTGATATGCAGGGTGATGGTAAGATATATTTATATCTGTTTTTCAGTTGTTTTAAAATTAATAAAAACACATTGACTGCAGTTTTTTACATTTTCTATGGTTTATTTGGAACTTATTCTTTTTAACTTGTGATAAAAGTATTCAAGACAAAGATTAAAAAGGCTTGATAGAGGCTTTCATAGTAGGCTTTTAAATTTTAAATAGATGCATACCAAATGTGTGCACATATTCATTAAAGGAGTATAACTTAAAAGGAAGCTTATTAAATTGGTATTAAATTTCTTGTAACTTTCACATACAGTGTGTTTGACTTTACAACTTGAGATCCTTACATCTTTGTTATTTATAAAATCGAATCAGTTCCAAATTTTTATCGTGCGTGGAACCCCTTAAAAGAGATTTGTGTGTAATTAGAAACTCCATTTATTATAAACCACCAGCCTACTACGATAAATAATATGAATGTAAATAATTGAAGAGACATAGTAGGCCTTGTTTAATTTGAAAAGTCGTTTTGTAGATATCATCTGGTCCACCTGAAAATCATAAAACCAAATTTACATTAAAAAGTCTTGAATAATCGTTTTAATTAATTACTGCATTATTAGAATTGAATTAAAAAAAATTCTATTTTTAAATAAAAATTATTTATTTCATTCATAGTGGGCTCTGATTGACTAGCTCTAGCTGATGAGAGTCAAATAACTCTTGAGTGTCGTTTATGAATTACATACATACCATTAAATTTTGTGGGTTAATGTCAAGGTTTAAACTTTATTGATTTTATTTTATTAAAAAATTTATTTTTGTTTAAAAGAGTGCCATGAAAATTGAAAACAAAATTTTGTTTACTCTAAAATGTTTACTAAAAGTGCATATCTCAATTATTATTGTATGACTAGTCCTGAATTTTTTTGCGAGTGCGAGTATTCAAAAGTGATTCTTTTCACTTGAGCTCGAAGTGTGCCTTTCGAGCATCAGCAAGTGATGCATTTGAGTGAGAGTGAAAAGCACTTTCTCCTTATCAGACATAGTATTTGTTTCATGACATGTTCCAAAAGGATTGTCTTCACACTATAAGATTTCTTAACCTTTAACTTTAAAAAATAAACTTTTTCTTCAAATGTAAAATAATTAGGTCATATTTTGACTGAGGTGGCTGCGGAAAAATGCAACTTCTTCGCCGGCGACAGTTTTACTTTTCCTTTTCCCTCCATGGAGGGAAAAGTGTTGAATTTATATCTGTCAAAATGTTTTTTTGTATAACAATCGAAACTACTCGCATTTATTAATCGCCTACCACATTTCTAGTATTGTATGCATAAATCAAACCCAGAGCTGAGTATCAAAAACACAAAAACATGGCAGCTTTATAATACATATTTTAAAGCGTTTGAAGAAAAAATAGCATATTTAATTTGGAGGAGAAGTGACTTTTCATGGCTTGCCTTCTATTACCCGCCTCACTACGTTCGGCGGGTAAACTCAGGCGCGCCATGAAAAGTCATACTTCTCCTCCGCATAAAATAATATACTATTATTCTACAAGTATACAATCAATTGCATTAAGAAGATTTGCTTCTCGATAACTTGTGCAACTGCAGGTTTTTCCTCTCTAGAGAGGGAAACTAAATTTTTCTTACTATTTGCAAATGTGCAAACTATTAATTGTTTAATTATTTCCATAGCAAGACACTACTTTCAACACTAGAGATGAAGGTAAAATCTTTATATAGAGTTGTTAAATGGTGAGAAAATACTACTTCTAGGTAGAAGAAAGTTTTTTTACTTAAGGTGTTGGATAAATATTATCTGTTCAGTTAACACGTAAATCTCAAGGTCACGATATCAAGAAAATTTGTGAAACATACACAGTATATTGACTTTTTTTTAAGAATGTACACAAAACCTTTTTTTTTACTTTTGACTGCTTTTTCATACGGTGTGTTTAACAACAAACACCGTTGATTCTTTATTAAAGATGCCTTTTAATACTCCATTAATGATATGTGTCTCATGTTTTAAGAGAAATATGTGCATTAGCGTTACTTAACAAATATGATTTAATTTATCACATGGTGAAAATTGAAAAGAAAATTAATCATTACTATTCGTAAATTAAAAAAAAATCAATCCAGGTTAGCTAACTAACTGTTCGTCTTCTTCTGCATGCCATGCTCCGTTGCAGAGCGTTGGCATTTCTCTCCTATACTTGTGTTGTGCGTGTTCAGTGATCACAACTAGTGATGGGTAAATTCCCGGAATTTATTTTTTGGGGAATATTCTTGGAAATATATCTGGGAATATTCTCCCAAACTTCCCACTTTATCGGGAATTTATATTTTTACTTTAAAAAAGGTCCAAAATAGAGAAATTGTCCGAAAAAAAGTTTATTTTAAAATACAAATAACATAAATATAACATGATATATAAAAAACAAATTCCTTGGAAAAAAAATTAAGTGTACAATGTACTATCTGTACACTACGCCGGCAACGCGTAAAATATATCAGTCTTTAATCTAACACAATGCACATCAAAGATTAATGTACATGTGAACTTAATGCTAGAACCAGCCACGTGTTGGTAACAGGTCTTAGCTTGTAAATTTATATTAAGGCAGATTCTCACTATACGGCAGGCTACCAACAGTCACCGGACCAACAAAACATTGTACTGTACATTTTATATGAAGATATTCACATCAACCATCACAGACACGGACCGTCGCGACCATATAAAATGTACAGTACAATGTTTTGTCGGTCCAGTGACTGTTGGTAGCCTGCCGTATAGTGAGAATCAGCCTTTAGGCAGTGTACGCTTTGCGCGTTTGCTTGTGTTTCACTTACGGGAGTATAAAAAATAAATTTCCATTTTTCGGGAATTTATCGATGATTTTTATAAATTCCCAAAATAAATTCCTCGCGGGGAATATTCCTCACTGGGAATATTCCCGTTGCCTATCACTAATCACAACTGACTGATCACTAACTGTTACGTTTAATAATCGTTTTTGCGCCTCGAACAAAACCTGACATTTTGGTTGAAAATAAGTTGAGCATTGCAAAAAGATCTAAAAGAAGAAAGAAGCTATTAGAAATCTGCTCTTGTAATCCGATATATGATGATTCTATATTTTTCCTGTAATTATGGGAAAACAAGAACTGCTATGTACAATAACGTCAACATTGATATTCTAATAAATCTGCTATGTGAAGAATGCAATACAGCTGATTTTTAATAACAATTTTTTTACTTCTGACGTTATTGCACAGGGTGATGCATTTAACTTTCCCCCTATACTTTTCTCTGTTATTTCTGTAGTTACAAAAAAATTATTCCAACAAAAGTTGTAGGGCTTTTTCTAAAGTTTTTAAATATATCAAAAAAACAATTGAAAAATAAATGCCGAAGTTATATATATATAAATTGAATTTTTTTAAATGGAACAACCTGTATTTTATTGCTTTTTTTGACGTAGAATTTCAGTCTGATTTCAACAATATAGAATATATAATACTTACTTTTAACAGTTTTCAAAATATTTGCTTTTAAATATATAAATTACACACTATCGCATATTCGATCGAGTATATTTTTTATTAATTATTGTTAAGGGTTTTCTAATTCTAATTAAATATTTTGTGTTATTATTTAATATTATTTATTTATATATTTAAACGTAAATAATTCAGAAAGTATTAGAAGTAAATACTATGTGTTCTATATTGTTGAAATCAGTGCAAAATTCTACATAAAAAATGCAATAAAATACAGGGTGTTTCATTTAAAAAAATTCAATTTATATATATAAATATACAGGGTGTATTATCAATTTTGTAACATAGGGGAATAGCATGTAAAAACACAATTTCTCAAATATTGGCTCTCCTAATTATTTTAGAGAAAAGGTCACTGTAGCAAAATTGTAGACCTTATTGCATACTGTTCAAAACACTCCCACTTGAGCATCTGTGTTAAATAGTTCCCAAGATATAAGTGATTTTCTGATATAGGGAATTAACATTGTAAATCAGAAATTTGCTAATAGCAATTACCACGTTAGATTTAGAGATTAGGTGTAAATTCAAGAATTAATAAGCACAGTTTCATGGAGCAAAATCACTCATCGGTGTGGAAGAAATAAATGAGAATTCTCCAAGGAATTTATTTGTATAAATTCTTGTTAGCCATGACAAGAGTTATCAAATTATTATACCATTTAACGAAACTTATTTTTTCTTTCGTGGCATAGTTCATTTTAATGAATTACTCTACCACATTTTAATCAATCAATCAAGGTAATAATTGAATAGTTTAAATGACAGATCTAGCAGCAATTCTTTAGAATAATTTGACCCTGTAGTAGTGGCTAATAAGATTTTATAAAAATAAATTCCTTGAAGAAATCTCATCTATTTCTTCCACACCGGTAGCAATTGTAACATTCTGATGAGTGATCTTGCTCCATGAAACTCTGCTTAATAATTCTTGCATTTACACCTAAGGTCTAAATATAGCGTGGCAATTGCTATTAGTAAATTTCTCATTTACAATGTTAATTCCCTATACCAGAAAATCACTTATATCTTAGAAACTATTTAACACAGAATGCTAAAGTGTTTTGAACAGTATTCAATAAGATCTACAACTTTGCTACAGTGACTTTTCCTCCAAAATAATTAGGGGAGCCAATATTTGAGAAATTGTGTTTTTACATGCTATTCCCCTGTTACAAAACCGATAATACACCCTGTATATATAACTTTGGCATTTATTTTTCAATTGTTTTTTGATGTCATATTTAAAAACTAGAAAAAGCCCTACAACTTTTGTTAGAATAATTTTTTTGTAACTACAGAAATAACAGAAAAGTAGGGGGGGAAAGTTAAGTGGATCACTCTGTACATAGCGGTTTTTATTTTTCTATAATTACAGGGAAAATATAGAATCATCACATATTGGATTACAAGAGCAAATTTGTAATAGCCTTTTGATCCTTTTGCAATGCTTAATTTATTTTTGACCAAAATGTCACAAATCGAATTTGCGAAGCACAAGGACGTAATATTGATTTCAAAATGGTATGGCTATTTACATATAATTGTGAAACCAGTGTTATTAAACCTACTATCCAGAGTATCTACTATCCTTTTTTCCTAGTGTCCCCTAACTTTGAAAGTGTATTGCTCGTAAACTACTAAACCAAATTAAATATTTTAAAATGAGCAAATAGTATAGTATATTAAAGAATGAGTTTCATAAGGCAAGATTTATTGCACCCTATTGAGTCCAAATTTAGAAAAATCCTTTAGAAAATTCTAAAGGACGAGTGCAATAGTGACTTATGAAACGAGTTTTTTTTATGCTATTTTTTTTATTTTGTGCCTTTTATTCCATTTTTAATAAAAAAAATTGCAATTTCAAAATTTAGAGAATTTTGTGGTAGTTGACAACACTGATGTGACATTTGAAAATTCAAATTTTTAGAGTGAAGTTTTTGTCAATTTTCTGTTTTTTTTCAATTATGTTTTCAATGCTACCAACTTTGGAAAAGTTGGCCTATTAAAGCACTCAAATTAGCTATTAACGCACTGTTTTGGGTGCTTTAACAGCTTTCTTATAGACGCAAAATAGAAAATAGTATATTAAAGAACGAGTTTCATAAGGCAAGATTTATTGCACAAGTCCAAAGAAAACGAGCCGCTTGCGGCGAGTTTTCTAAAGGACGAGTGCAATAATGACTTATGAAATGAGCTTTTTATGCTATTTTTTCTATTTTGCGTTTTTTATTCCCTTTTTAAATAAAAAAAATCGCAATTTCAAAATTTAGGGATTTTTGTGGTAGTTGACAACACTTATGTGACATTTGAAAATTCATTGATTGACACAGAAGACTGAGTGAAGTTTTTGTCAATTTTTTGTTTTTTCAATTATTTTTTTCAATGCTACCAACAAAGCACTCAAATGAGCTATTAACACACTATTTTGGGTGCTTTAACAGCTTTATTATAGACGCAAAATAGAAAAAAGTTATTTCTACATGTAACAGTGAAATATTATGTTTCTAAGTGCTATACTTTTGTTTTTATTGGATGATGCTTAATAATAGGTGCCCATTTTTATAGGTGCCCTTTCATTAAAAGCACATTTTTTTCGCTAAATCAAACTTTTTATGTGTATGCATTACTCTCTTCAAAGAAATGTTTCTAATTTCAACAATAAAAGTGCAATAAGAAAAAAACTGTTTTTTGTCCAAACAGCTCGTCATTAAAAATCGTTTTTTTGTTACTGCATTTTTATTGTTAAAATCAGTAACATTCTTTGAAGATAATAATGTCTACATATGAAAAGTGTTAATTTAGTGAAAAAATATTGACGCTATCTCTATTAATAAACAAGAAAACATAGTTCGCTATTTTTATATAAATCTTAAATAAAACGCATTTATGTCTAAAAATTAATAGCATAATAAAAACATTTTTTCTTTTTAGTTTCTTTTTAACCCCTATAGAAATCTCATAGATATATGGCATATACTTTCTGAGAAAAAAGTTATTTAACTTACTTTTAATGAAAATGTTCCTAAAAATAGGTATCTTTTATTACGTATTGTCCGATAAGAACAAAAGTATATATATTAGTTATTTATGGTACTAGTGAGTTAAGTAAGATATTATCCACGAATGAAAAACTGATTACAAGGGCCGTCAGGCCCAAGTGGGTTAATTTTTTTGAGTGGATAATATCCTTAACTCACGTGTGCCATACAACGTTTTATCCAAAACCTCTTTATTTAAGTTCAAATATTGAATTTGCAATGCATAGTTTAGTCTGTAGTTTTTGACGATAACAAATTTGATACTCTAGCCCAGGGATCGCCAAACCGTCGATCGCGAGCTACTAGTAGCTCGCGGGGACATTTTCGGTAGATCGCGTTAACGCTCCGGTTGGCTAACTTGATTCCTCCACTGAGCTGTTGATGACAAAAAAGAGTTCCATCCTTCTCATTAAAGTTAATAAGTCTGATAAAAAAATCAAAAAATCATTATTACATTTGTTATTTATTACTAACTACACTTCAATTTCTTTCTTATGTACAATTCAATTTCAGTTTCTTTTTGTTATATACAGTTTAATTAAAATTGATTTCATATATACTAGAAATGTAAGTTTATAGGCAATAAACAAATGTAAGATTTTTAAAAAAGTTGGTAATTCTTTTGGTTGGTAGCTCACAGTAGGATTTAAAACCGGTACGGTAGCTCAGAAGCTTCATAAGCTTTGGCGACCACTACTCTAGCTCGATGACTGGATTTTAATAATATTAAGTAACGTAAGTTGGTGATTGGTTGCTATCTTTGAAGGAGTGAGTTTTTCAAAAATAACCCACATTGCTGCACCAGGGGTGACGTGGATTATAGTGTAACAAAATAATAAACATTGGGTGTGTTCAACACACCGTTGGAAATGGAGAGATGTAACAGCTTTCGCAGCCGTCCTAGGTTTAACAACCACCTTATAACTTTTAGTTTTTTATTATATCTCTTGTGCCAGCAAATCCAGCATTGCTATAATACAAAGAGCACGATCTAAGATCCTCGGAGAAATCGCTAATGCCCCCTGGTACATCTCAAATCAAATGTTACATCAAGATCTCCATATACCAACAGTCCAAGAAATAATTCAACAACAAAGCCAGCAGCATCATCATAAATTCGAAATACACCCCAATATTGTCCTACAGCCACTTGTACAAGAACTACCACACCACAGAAGACTGAAGCGAAAATGGCAGATTGACTTCTTGTGAGGTGACTAAGAGGCCTTCTCAATGGAGAAGCCTCATCGGGACACTACTGAGACTGTTATTACCAGTCTCTATGCCAGCAATATAGCTTATACAATATCAATTCTGATTGCTGTACATTTATTAATAAAAAAAAAAATTATATCTTATCTACTGTCGAAATTGATGTTCTAACGTTTTAATTATTGATATTCAGTAAATTAGTTGTCTAGTGTTGCTTGTCAGCGCTTCAAGCATTTTATATGTATAAAGCGATGATGTACCTATTGTTCAGTCACAGTGGTGTGTTAAATCTAAGACGGCTATGAAAACTGCTGCAGCATTGTATTTCCAGCGGTGTGTTGGACGCACCCAATCACCTTCCGTATTTAAAATGGCCACAGTAAACGTGATATTTATCAAGAGATGTTGGATAAAATATTTTACTGTTATATGTTGAAATAAATTTACTATTTGCCCGTTTTTAAAATATTTAGTTTGATTCAGTAGTTTACAAGCAATACGCTTTCAAAGTCAAAGGACTCTAGAAAAAAATGGATAGTAAGTTATTAATCATTATGTAGACTAAATACACTCGAGGAAAAAAACGCACCAAAAATACCAAAATCTCAAACCGTCATAACTCTGCGGATTTTGGACGAAAATGGATGAACCTTTGAGTGCTAAAAAGTTTAAAGTGTCTAGTATAAGGGCGTGCGAGCGAATGTTACGTAAAGGCCCTTCCGCCCCCCGCGACCACCCGCAGAAAAAAATGTTTTTGATTAAAAAAATGTCAAACTTTAACAGCTTGTACGGCGTACCAAAAAAATCGTGGACCTTATCGACCGCCAAGGCAATAAAGTTCCGTCCTTTTTCTGTCAAGTTTTCAAAACTTCGAGTGCCTACGATTTTTTGGCGCAATGTTATGAATTTTTGAAATTTACCCTGCATTTTGTCGAGTGTTTTCCTCTTCTGCCAGCGACATTACTATCGGTTGAGTTTGAATCTTTTCTTTTCCAAATTCAAAAATTTTGAAAAATGTTTAATTAATAAAAACAATTTTTTATTAACATTCATTTTTTTAACGTGGAACCGCCGACAACATTACCCGATGTGCAAGTGCCTAAATTAATGTTTTGATTTTTATTTTACTAATGTTTTAAAATTAATCAGTATCAGAAAGTTATTCGAAGCATTGTTGCTCTTTTGGAGGTAGGAGTTAGTATGCGACACACACACACGATGTGCAAAATCCGATCGACAACCTGCTCATGGTGCACATGACACTGATGTCGCCGGTTACACGTTAACAAATTAAAGTTAATAAAAAAATGTTTTTATTAATTAAAAACATTTTTCAAAATTTTTCAATTTGGGGAAAAATGTTCAAACTCAACCGGTGATAATGTCGCTGGCAGAAGACGAAAGACTCCCTACAAAATGCAGGGTAAATTTCAAAAATCCATAAGTTCGCACCAAATCATCGTAGGTATTCGAAAATTTTGAGAACATTAGAGAAAAGGGGCTAAACTTTATTGCTCTGATGGTCGATTGGGTCAACGGTTTTTTTTTGTACACCGTACAAGCTGTTAAAGTTTGACTTTTTTAAGTTTGTGAATCAAACACATTTTTTATTCTTTGGGGGATGGCGGGGAGCGGAAAGGCTTAAACGAAACATTCGCTCACAGGCCTTTAAACTAGACACTTTAAACTTTTTAGCACTCAAAGGTTCATCCATTTTCGTCCAAAATCCGCCGAGTTGTGGCAGTTTAAAATTTTGGTATTTTTGGTGCATTTTCAAGTGGTGCGTTTTTTTTACTCGAGTGTATAATTATTTCTTATGCGCTTTTGATATAATTAGTTATAATTTTTGTGTAGTAATTGAGGAAAGTGACTTTTTTGTAGAAGCCATGAAAATTAGAAAACTGCAGTCAGGCATATTCTAAGATGCCGAGTACAAAACATCTTGATATGAATTGCACACAATTTTTTTTCTATGACTGTAATTGCATAAAGAGAAAAATATTTATTAATATGTAGATTGATTTCACATTATTATAAAAATCGTATTTAATGTTCAAAATTATTTTGATTTTAATTTTTTGCACCAAAAACTTACTTTTGGCACCCACATAAATCCTTAGCCTTATGCATGGTCATAGAAAAAATTATTATATGTGCAATCTGTAAAACAGTAAGTGTAGAAGTACAGAGTTACATTTTAAATTACAGAAGAGGATTTCATATTGCCATCTAATAAATTGACAACTAGGTTCTTGCAAATTGGGGAGTGGTACTGGAGTTTGTTTGTGTTTGACAGCACCAGGTGTGTACACATGCTTATGCAGGTGCCTTTTGTATGCAACCCTGACATTACCAAGTATATGTGAATTTGTTCTGTCATCTGCCTACTTGGAAGAACTTAGTTGTACAAATACAGATATAAATTTTTAACAATAATTTTAAGATCTTATTATTTTTTAAGATATAGAACACTGCATTTTGCAGTAACTTCATTTGTTTATTGAACTCGATCGTCACTTGCAATAGATTTTCTCATTCATTCTGTGAAAATGTACTTCTCTATGTTTATATGCTTTACATTAATTGCAGAAATGAACAAAAAAATTAATTTTTAACAGCTGAGAAGCTGCCCCGATATAAGCGTACTGGATAAGAACTGAAGTGGTTGAGTAATTTACAAAATGACTATCTTGGTTGCTTTTTGATGGAACATTACTCCGATTGTCCACCGGTCTTGTTCAGAGAAATAGCTTCTTAGCTGCCAATTTTATCTGAATGTACTTATTTTTACATGATGAGTATAAAGCAATGCAGTATAAGCAATAAAGAAGCGAATAGTGATATATCTTGGGCCTCCTTCTTCAATCTGTGGTTAGCTACTATACAATGTTTCACTTCTCACCTTCACACCCCTGGATCTTTCTTATTTATTTTCTGATCAATTATACCTTCCTTTAAAATGCTTATTTTTTAATAATTTTATTGTAAACCAGTAACCTACTACCTAAAAATTGGAAAATCATAGCAGGCCCAGTTTTATCGAAAGGATTTAAACAAGTTGCCTTGAATCACAAACATCGTCGAAATCTAAATTTATTGTAGATTCTCAAAATATGCAGCTTATGGTAGGAGAATTTCTTATCCAGCAGAAAGCGCTTAAAACTACTACAGGGTAGGAGATTTCATTTCTTTTTAGTAATTTTCTTGATATTACTTTGCACACAGTAGTAGGAATTTCTGGATGTACCAAAAGGCCAAGATCAAAGTCTCCCAGTAAAGATTTTTTTCTGAATGTTTAAAGGAAATTGGAGAATATAAATTGTTTCCAAACTTGTTCAATTTCGTGAAGAGCCTCTTAAAGTCACTTAAAGCAAAGTGTGACGTCTTAAACATCACAAATTAGAAGAGCTTAACCAAAGATTCTGAACACTTTTGAAAAGGTGTTGCAATTAGCTGTTTAAAATACTGTTTGTAGGTAAAAGGCAACTTTTTAAATGATAGAAATTTCTTTAAAAGAGCATTTTTATGTGCGAAGCAACGTTTACAACGAACACATTGCCTGGTCACAAAATAGCACCCAATATTTAATCATCAAAGTATTTTAATAAAAATTTGGATTTCACTATTTTCGTTATTCTAACTTTTTAAAATAAGTTTTTTTGATAAAATTCTCTTTGCATTTATTTTTGGTCGCAATATGCTACTGGTATGCAGTAAAATTATTTAAAAATACAGCGTGGAAATAAATGATTTTCATCAAGTTCCCTTTGGAATTTTTTCACATGTAAATTTTTCTGTACCGCTCTACTCTTTTTGATTTAGTACTAAATTAGTTCTGTCAATAAATGAAATCAATCTGTCAAACAATTCATAGAATTTATTGAATTAATTTATTTTGAGGTTATGGTACTGCCTTCTCTATTTTCGTAAAGCGGCACGTCGTGCTTTTACATGGGGAATGCAATGGTAACTTGATGAAAATCATTTATTTCCACCCAGTATAACCCTTTTAAAAGGTATAATTGACCAAAATTTGAAATTTATCAGAAAATAATAAATAATAAGGGTGTGAAGGTGAGAAGTGAAACACACTGTAGATACCAATTGTCTCAATAAACATGTGTATAGTAATTAACCTACAGATGTTATATCCGAGATTGAAAAACTGACTATACTATAACCAAAAAATGAAGGATCTAAACCGAGTGAATCTAGCAGGCGCAGATTAGCAGTCGGAGTTGATTGTGAGCGAGCCTTGTTCCCAAATTGTCAAATTTAGACAGTTTGAAATAAAAAAATAAACATTGCGATCTGTCAAAGTTTTGAAAGGTTTTTCACAACTCCAATTGTTACTTATTAAACTACTATTAATAAATATTAATTGGAGTTGTGAAAAATCTTTTAAGCAGCAACTAATGTCGTACACACTTTTGCTATCAGAATGTTATTTATTAATAGTAGTTTAATAATTAACAATTGGAGTTGTGAAAAACCTTTTAAAACTTTGACAGATTGCAATGACAATTTTTAATTTCAAACTGTCTAAATTTGACAATTTGGGAATAAGGCTCGCTCACAATCAACTCCGACTGCTAATCTGCGCCTGCTAGATTCACTCGGTTTAGATCCTTCATTATTTGGTTATAGTGTAGTTTTAGATACTAAGAATAGTGAGTGGTTAAGGTCCAAAAGGGTCTTCCCAAAAAGTTATATGCTTGCTAAAATACTGTAAACAAAATTGGCAGCTTTTAGGCTATTGTTTTGAACTTCTTCCATTTATTGGTAACTTCTCTTCAGTTACTAGGAATGCCCAAGAGATTTTGGTTCCCCTTTTATGTTTCCAATTTCACGAACATCCTAGCAAACAACAAGAAGAGATTGACAAAAACCAAGTGTACATGGGAGATATTGAGCGCCAAAGTTCAAAATTGAAAATAAATGTTTTTAAATAACTTCACACTGATGATCAAATCTGAATGGGACCAATCATCATGGAGTTGTTTAAAAAACGGAATTTTGGATTTTAACCTTGGCTCTGAATATCTCTAATGAATGTTTAGTTTTCGTCAATCTCATTTTTACTGACCCCACTACTGAGACTTAAAGATTTGCTAAGATACTGTTGAAGCTGGCAACATAGAAATCTCCTGGGCATTCCTAGTATCCATAAACTTGCCTTTATATTTACTGGAAATGTAATGTTTAGGAAAACATCACATCACCTATTAATTTTTAATGTTAAATTTATATGGTATTTAATTCTAACGTTAATGATGTTTGCATCTGTCAATATTTGAACCTTAAACTTACATTAAGTGCGTACTGCCACATATGTTTGTCATTTTTTTCTGTGATGTGTTATAAAAGGTTCAAAACTAAAAGTTTCAAGTATAGCACCAAGATGCTGTTTTCTTAATAATTTTACATAAGAAACGAGTTTTTCTGTAGCTTTCTAATTGGAAGTTACTTGTTTCAACATTTTTATAGTATTACAAATACAATTTCTATTATTAGAATAGAACTTGTATTATGAATCTTATTCATTGATTGCTTTAGGCTTGTCCAGTGTATTATTTCCTTAAATTAATGAATATTATGTTCATTTCTGCAAAGAAACCCTATGCATGTTGTTACAAAACCCCTATACTACTTTAAAAGCAGATATTTTTTGGGTTGGATTTAAATGTAAATTCAGAAATAAACTATGAATGATTGTTAGGCGGGAGTAATGGCAATGATGGTGTTGGGTTGACAGGTGAGGCGGAGCCCAAGGAACAACTACAGGATGTAGAAGATCAAGATGTGTCGTAACTGCGTGCCAAGCGCGATAGCGTAGCGTAGTGCGAGGACTTGAGTGCTGTGCAGTGCTGCTCGGGCTTGGCCCATAGACCTCAGAGAAGTGCTTTGTCACGTCTCACCAGTACATAATGTATTATTATTATTACTGACTAATATTATTATCTCTAGCTATAAAACTCTACTTCTGTATCTGTACGTGTGCAAGAAGGAGCAAATGAGTTCAGATTCTCAGTTTTGAAATTAAAATTTCAAGCTGAGGTTCTTTTAAGTATGCAATTTTTGTATTATAGTCAAAATTTGTTAAGTTTTAGTCGTCCTTAAGTAACAAGATTTCATTTTTTGAAATTTTTGTGTATTTTAATAATAACTCTTTGATTAATAAACAACATTAGGACGATGATTGTCACTTTTTTTTGTTTCACTTGTTTAGTAGCCAATATTGTGGGATTTGGTTATTATGAAAGACTTTGCGTTATTTTTTTACTTTTTTATTACATAATATTATCTAATATATGAGTTCGTTTTCTATTCAGTCCAGTATTTTTGTACGAAATTGTGCGAGGTAAAGTTTGATTTTTAGATGTTGTTCGCATTCCTAATTATTGCATTTGCGGTACTTAAAAACATAGGAAATTTAGCAAATAGATTGCTTTTCCCTCCACCTCCATTTTTCATTTGTTTTCAAGAGAGAAAGAGAGTTGTAGATTAGCAATAAGTTCAAAGAAACTGCTGAATTTAATTGGAGGAGGGCAAGCGGCACTTTTTTATTTCGGCAGTTCACACTGTGTGTGTGTAACCCTCTTTTTAGGTATCCTATAAAAAAATGTTGAAAGTCTCCAGTATCAGTATCATTTAGTTTTATATTTTTTCTGTTTTGTTATTTTTTTATATTTTTTGTTTTTAATCACTCATATACATTCGTACTTTATCAAACTTTCTGGAAGTCCGTATGAAATTTTGACAAATTTCGTTTTTTTTTTGTTACTGTGTAACAACAAAAAAAAGTTTCTTTACACTGCCAGTATAATTCACAATAATAGTAATGATGTATGAAAAAAGGACATTGATTTGGATTTAAAATTGATTGGTTTTTGAAAACAACCTGAAAATTTTATAGTGGACTTTGGGAAAGTTTTTTGTGGTTTGGCTGTTAGAGATGTATTTTATGTATGTACTTTTGCATTTTTATTACTTGTGCGTCTGACTGTACAATGTGTAGAATGGTATAACAAAAAAGGATTTGCTGTAACATTATTATAAAGATTATTAAAATTTGTTGGTCTTTTATTTATTCAACATTAAGCTACTGAATATCCCACTATTCAGAAGCTTACGATTATTAAAACGTTTGAGGGGTCTAGAAGCAAACCCAGTAAAATCCACTTTCTTTTAGAACTCTTGCACTAACTAATTAATAATAATCCTGATTTATAGTTGGTTTAAGGATAATTTTACTGATTATGCAACAAAACATGTTCATACATAGATCACATGTATGTACTTCTCAAACAAGAATGTCACTACTTGAAACTGATTTTTGCCTAAAAGTGGATATTGCTAGATTTGTTTCTAGGTTGATTACCTTATGGTCTGTTATAGTAACAAAAAGCTTGAAATTATTATTAATCATCAGTGAATAAATATTTTTAAAAGAAAGACTAAATCTCAATATAAATGGATTCAATAGTATATTTCATTTCAAAAGTTGTAAGCAGCAAATTACTATAAGTGGAAGAAATTACACGTGAGCTGTCAAGCGAGTGTGTAATTCTCCACCCACATAATTTACCTTATAACTAATTAGAGTGCATAGCACTCTACTTTTTCTTCAACTATAAACTAAATTAATTATGAAATTGTAACAATTTTTAATGACAGTTTGCATTTTTGTGTTTGTCGAGTTCCTAAATATTTAACACGAATGTGAAATTTATTAGGACATGCCATAGTTTGAAACCGTTTCTTAAAATGCCAGATAATCATGAAAACAGGTTTACTAAACTGTCAAGATAACAATTATATAAATCTGTAATTAAGTACAGGATTTTTCATTATATTTTGACCATCCTTTTATCTTTGTTGTTATTTGAGATTTAAAAAAAGGTTTTCTATAAAAGTTGTTAAAAGTTACCTATATTTTTTTAAATGGAACACCCTATATATTATTGCATATTTGAATAGCCCTTTTCCCCCTGACTTTTTGACATACAAATTTGACTTTTAAATATGTATAAAAAAACCTCTGTTGAAAGAACAGAGTGCTTATTAGAAAGTGGTTAAATTGAAAATAACAGTAGGCTATGGAAACGATTGGTTAATTTCTTTTTAATTGACATTCCGTTAATCAAAATGGATTATAATGAAGCTGAAAAAGTCGTTACAGTTTACTCACATTTTGAAAAGCGTGGTCCTACTGCTCTAGAGGTTTTTCATCAAATTTTTAAAGTCAAATATGTCCAAAATTCATGACATACTTAATATAAAGCATTATAGGAGTAGTAATCCACGGTTATGTATTGTAATGACATGTTCTGACGAATTCTTATGATTAGTGAATCCCCAGGAATTATTTTTAACTTTTAATTTGATGCATTTTTTGCTCTTAATAGAAATACATGTTTTTTTTTTTAATATCCGATGTTTACAAGCAGATCTAGTTATTACGTGCATTACGTACAAGTGACAAAATGGAGACATGAAATACTAGGTAATTGGAAAAGTCCGGGTAAGATTTGGCTCTAAAGAAGTCTGGGAATTTAACCATAAACCTTGAAAAATTCACTTAATAATAAAAATTATATTCATCAAAATTTCTTTATTATTTTATACATGAACATATTTGTTTAATTTTAAATATAATATTAATTACATAATTTTAGCAATTAATTTACTGTTCGATTGCAAGATTGGCGGCATTATAGTAATAAAATTTTAATTTCGTAACGCAGTCTCTTTATCAATGTTTTTACATTTCCATTGAAGAAAGCAACTTCAGTGCAGTGATATCAGAATCAAGCTACTGTTGTTCCTTTCCCTGATCAGCTATGGTATGTCCTACCATGCCCTCGGCGGGCTACCTTCGACAGACATTTTTATTTCTCGCACAGAATTTTAAAAATCATTATAAACTCAGCGAATTAGTTGTTATAAAATTGAAAAGAAGTAAAAAAATGAAGTTAAATAAAAATTTTAAAAACTATTTACATTAAATATTAATTGCTATTTTCTATTTATGTATATTTAAAAATTATTAAGAACATCTATGAACACCGACAGCGGCTTGATTCTGACATCACTGCTTTAGTGGGATATGTAGATGTTTCAAACAAGGGAGAATCTGCTTAATGCTAAATATGTGAAGACTGGTCATCAAACTTGAGCAGCTATGGCAGAGCGAATGAAGTTAAACAAAAAGAAATTTTGGAATTTAGGCAAAACTGCTCTACAGCTTCCCAAACATTTGATAAGAAGATGAAAGTGAAATCCCCTTTGGCTTTTGATTTGACTTTTTGTGATCCTTATGTGATAAATCTGTAAAAGTTGCAAAAAGGCACCTCACATCTTTAATTGGAAACTTTATATCTAAAAGGTAGATAAAATGTGATATGCGATAATAAAATCGAAAGAGTGTTCGGAAATCTCTGTTTAAAACCAGCCATGAAGGACATTTTGAATTGGAACAGTCAGGGAATTTAGTAGTCTCCAAGGAGTAACAACCTTGTATAAGTTTTGATTGTTTATTTAATATTAGAGACACCAAAAATAAAATCATACCTACGGTTTTGTTTTAAGATGTCCTTAATGATCAATTTAGATCTTCAAGGCGTTATGTACTGTGTCATACAAAAGTTGCATATTTCATTGGTTTAGTCTATTCACTTTTATTCAATATGGAGGTTTACCTGTGAAGGTTGAATTTTTGTGTAATGCACGATATTTAAAATCTGAAAAAAGGGCTATTCAAAAATGCAATAAAATAGGGAGTGCCATTAAAAAAATATGTATATTCCATATCACCTTGACCTATACATACATTTGTTTTTTAAATATCTAACCCTCGTTCAGTGGAAATAATTCTGGCTACACGGAAAGCTGAAATTGGCTTCTAGTAACCCGGCTCGTACTTTGCTGTTTTTACATCACTCACGAAACATCAAACTGTTCTAAAGAAATAGATAATTTTGTACTTTAGTGTTACATTTCACATGTGTTTTCTTTTCGAATCTAGTTCTGCAGCGGCATCTCTTAAGAAGTTAAGTTAAAGTGGGAGTGGGAAGATGTTAGCACGCAATCCCAAACAAAAGAAGACATTGGCTTCTTAAAGAGTGAAATGGGGGGCTGGAAAAATATACAACTCGAAATATCACGTTCCGTAAAAATCCACAAAAATAATTTCATAAATATAAATGTAATTTTGCACCGTCTGAAATCACCACATGATTATCAAATTATTTAAGAATAAGTGTATGTGTTGTAATACAAAAATAAGCTACGAATTTCAGATTAGTCCAAACCTCTTAATGTAAATAATTATTTCTATTATTATTATTTACTTAAGAACTGTGTAAGGAGAGGTCTCACTGGAACCCTTTTCCACAAGTCTATTTATGGCCGACCATGCTGTAACTAACTTAAACCTATAATGTACTTATTGCCCTCTATTAAGGGTAGATTGTATAAAAATGGAGTTTAAAAAAACGAATTTCAGTAAATTCGTTAATTATTTTTATAAGTAATTTAAATCAGTTAAAATATTTAAAGAGCTTTTTGACAATATTAATCCTTATCATTTCATCTTTCCTGGCTGTACATTATACACTGCAGTATTATACAGTGGCTTAGCTAGCGCTGTGCGCATGATATAAAGCCTACATATAGGCTTTATATCATGCATTCTACAATGGGTAGGCCCGGATTAACACTGAACTCTACGAAGTTCAGGTGCCATGTTTTTGGGGGCATCAGCGCCAGACACTGGAGACTGGAATGACGTAAATTGAAAACCTGAAATTCCTGTTTTCATGATTTTCGATTATAAAAAAGAACTTTCTTGAAATGTTTCTATTTAGTTTATTTCTGTTGTTAGCCTGTTCAAGTCTGGTCGCAAGATTGTAAGAGGGCGGTTCGGAGGTGTCCCTTACGTAGTGGCGCTTGTGTGCTTTCGGTGATCTCGGTATCGGTGGTAATTCTCGGGCGCCAGTTATTTTTACGTGGTATGCTCCACAGCTCCGGGTAATTACAAGTGGAGAAAAGATAATTCAGGGAACTGCTGGGGTTGCTGAGGTCTCCACCTATTTCTACTAAGACACTTAGAAAAGGTAAAGGGGTTATCAGCAAATAAAAGACACAATCAGAATACCAAATAACAAGCAATTTATTCTTATTACTAGTTTGTACAAACCTTACTACTACCCTAATAAGCTTACGGTTAATAACTGAATTCCATGCAAGCGGGGTGCAACAAGAGAGCGTAGCAAAAGCGAACCAAGCGTGCGAGTACGGTGCTAGAGTACAGGGCCAGATAGCGGGGTGTCGGATGGTATCGGACGTACCGGGTAAGGAATGCAAGTGGTGTGGACTGAGACCTCCCGGAATATTCGCAGTGAGGTCTCGGACAGGGTGCAAGGAATGATACTTCCCGAAATACTCGCAGTGAAGTCTCGGACAGGATTGCGGAATGAGACTCCCCGGAATACTCGCAGTGAAGTCTCGGACAGGGTGTAAGGATTGCAACGGACGGAAAGGACATCGGTTTATTGGTCAAAGATCTTGCTCTTATTTTCCCCAGGAACGGTTTATATAGGCGCTTTCGGAGCGTGGGGGAAACGGTACGAGTAAAATGGAGCGGCGCACGCCAAATATCGGTTAGGAAAGGGACGCGTGCACTCGCTTGCGTCGGCCGCTTATCCGAACGGTATGAGATAGCACGGAAGATACGGATTTTAATTCTTACACACAAAATAAATAACCAAAATTAAGTAACTTCGTTACAAGATCTATCCGGAGACTGCAAACAAATTAAATGCAACGCTATTAATGGGCGTGCTTAATGACTGATAATGTTTACTTAAGCCTTATAATTAGAATATAAAACTGTAGGAAGGAGCACATTCATCTACCACATACGACCGCGATTGAGTCCAATATGGCGGATTAGGTGTTTTCGGATTTGCAATGAGATATTTTCATTGGCGGTTCTCACTGTCTCGAAATGCGCACATAACTACATAACCTCAATTTTAAAACATAGTATTGTAACGTTCTTTTTAAAATAATAACAAAAATGCTGTTTAAATCGTCTATTCACAAGAGAGATATTTAAATACACTAATTAAAACACTATAATTATAAACTATTGAGGCTCGGTGTGTCTGACGCCTCGACACTGAAAGGTATATGAGGTTAAAGATTATGTATGTATGTAATTATAAACTATTTAATGAACTTAAATGCTAGATATTTAAATAGTATATTAAAGTATTAGTTTCATACGACGCGTTTTTAGCGCACGCGTCCGAGTTTAGAAAACGACCCGCGAAGCGGGAAGTTTTCTAACGGACAAGTGCGCTAAAACGCCTTATGAAACGAATACTTTATACTATTTTTTATACTTGCGTCGTTATTTCGTTAATTATTAAAAAATAAATTAGTTTTAAATAAGATTTGTTAGTGAAATTTTGTTAAGTACTTTTGATAGTTGGCTACACTGAAAATTCAACTTCAGCATCTCCATCTTATTAAAAAGAATTAACTTGTCTTAATTAATCTTAATCTTATTAAAATATTGAAATTTAACCATATTGATAGATTTATAACAACTGCAGAAAATAACCAACATTTAGCTATGAAAGTAAGTAAAATTTTGTGCTAAATACTTTCAATTTTTAATATATTTCAATTATTTAAGGTTGCGTTAATAATGGGATTCTGTGGTGCCTGCCGAAGAGATGAATTGACCAACATGTTATTAGACGATATTGTGGTCAAAGATGATGTGTTCACTGTGACTGTAACAAAAACAAAAAATAAAGTTCGAAGAGAATTCTTAATTACAGAGAAACTGTGGATTGATTTAATTAAGCAATATTTGAACCTAAGGCCTTAGAAAATAAACCACAGGCGGTTTTTTATAACCTACCGCAATGGAAAATGTATTTCTACTCCTATCGTTATAAACACCATGGGAAAAGTTCCTTTTATTATTGCCACTTATTTGCATTTAGCCAACCCGAAGCTTTTTACACGTCATTGCTTTTGACGTTCAAGTGCTTCCCAATTGGCAAACAAAGGTGACGATTTAATAACTATAAAACGGCATGGAGGTTGGAAGTCTTCAGCTGTGGCTGAGGGCTGTATTGATGCTTCAGTTAAAAAAAAAATGGAGGTAGCTGAATTGCTATCTAATAAGCCATGTACTTCCACTTCAACGGCTCAAGTGGTAATTGACCAGTCTTCCACTGCTTCATTTTTACATGAAGAATCACACACTTTTAGCAGCAACCCAATAACGAGTCAACAAAACATTGTTGAGGGGCAAAATTTACCTTCATTTAAGATTAATGCCCAGGACACTTCTGCTGTTACAATCGAAGTGTATAATAACTGTACTTTTAATACAAAAGATGTATAAACAATAATTTGTGAATTTATTAAATAATTTTTAATTTAATTAATTTATTTTGTGTATGTTTATTTTATATTTTAAAAGTTTGGCATTTTATCACATAACAACATAACCGCACTTTTAAATATAATAAGTTTGACATTTAAGAACAGCTGTTAGGTGCTACCAACTTTAAAAAATAAAATTTTACTGTTTCCAGTACTCTAATAAATCTCATTAGGATACGCAAATGCGTGTCCTAATGGAGTTCATTAGGACACGCAAGTATAAAAAAGTAAATTATAATAGAACGATTTATGTATTAACAATTATTAAACATTTATTTATTCACTAATATATTTGATTACTAATTACACAGAGCACACTTTGATACGCCGCCGGTTAGCTTACTAACTCTCTTCTATCCGGGATGTCGTTTTTATACCCCCATGTAAATATTCTAGTAATCGCTGGAACATACCCGTATATCGAATATACTAGAAGGTTCTCGCAGGTGTATGACACTGTCGCTCTGGAATGTTCTATCGCTTGTGCTTGGGGGAAACCCCATTTGTTACACTGCCCCCCTCTTCAAGTCTGTTCTGCCCCAGAACAGGTCTTATTCTCTGGTTCCTGTTGAAAGGGTCATGACGATACCGACAGTTTTTACCTTGACTACACGTTCCATTTCGGTAGAAATAACAGTCTACACTCTTTGTTTACCTTAACGCGGGCTGTGGGTCGTAGCTATAGACTAAAATTTTCACGTCCGTACCTCTGAAGATGACTTGTTGCATGTTTCGAACGATCCTCCAATCCAACTGATCCCGCCCACAGTCGAGTTTGGGGACTGCCAGTTTGTTAATGCCTCTGATAAGCAGATCGGTCCCTAAATCCCATAACGCCCTCCACAGGTCCTCTTAACTGGGTTTCTGGTAGTAAGCCTATTTCGTTACTAGGTAGTAAATAGAGCGTCCATGATTCGGCAAGTGTAAGACTTTGCCAACAGAGGCATTCTGTTTTCGAAGTTCATCTAGCCGTCCAAATTTATTTATAAACACTACCAAGATACACCTGGACATGCGGAGATCCTCGGAGACAAAGTGGGCAATGGAATAATCACCAGGGACACGGAAGAGATCTTGTTGCATCTCGGTCGTGACTCCGAATCGCGCTTTTCTAGTTCCGGAAAACGCAGCCATAGATTCTCCAAAGGTTTGCTGATCATCTTCAGGCCTTGACAGCCACTTTAGCTTCATCTTCCTGATCCGGGACTGCGTTGTTATTTTCCTCATAGGTCGCCAGACGATTGGAATGTACCACCTTTGGTTTCCCTCTTGGCAATTTCTGGATGCGATAGATCAGATCATTTATTCGTTTCTTCACCAGGTATGGGCCTTCCCAATTTCGCTATAACTTTGGCGAGTAGCCCTGACGTGTTTGCGGGTTGTATCACCAAACAAGCTGTCCAGGTTGAAACCCTCCTTCTTGGGCTCTCACATCGTACAAAGTTCATTCGGTCACTCGCGATTCGGCTACTGTTTCGGGTTCGATTGTGAATATCCTCCAACTTCTTCTTTAAGTTGATGACATAATCATTCCCGGCTACCTCCTGCTCTGCAGGTGGAGATCCAAATTCCAGACCACACGGTAACCGTAACTCACGTCCAAACATCACACCGCTGACCGGTTGTTTCGTGGACCGATGCACGATAAGCTATCAGGAACAGATGCAGGTATTGGTCCCAGTCTCGTTGATGATCGGAGACGACCTTCGCCAAATATTTTCTCATTGTCCGATTCATGCGTTCTACCATTCCATCGGACTGCGGATGTAACGGTGTAGTCCGAGTCTTGCTAATTCCCAACAATCGACAGACTTCTCCAAAGAGTACAGACTCAAAATTGCGGCATTGATCCGAATGCAGCTCCATGGGCACTCCGAAACGACTGAAAAACTCTTTGACTAGTACGTCAGCAACAGTCGCGGCTTCCTGGTTTGGTAGAGCATATGCTTCTGGCCATTTGGTAAAATAGTCCATTCATAGGCGCCCGGAAGGGGGGCAAGGAGGGGCGCTTTCCCCACCTGGAAGTTAGAACAATTTCAATTTTATTGAAAATTCTATATAATATGCCGTTTTTTCTAGGCTTGCCCCCCCCCTAGCATGTCATTTATTCTAGGCTTGCCCCCCTAGCATGCCGTTCATTCTAGGCTTGCCCCCCCCTGGATAAATTTCTGCGGGCGCCTATGAGTCCATTGCCACTAAGATGTATTTATTCCCATCGTCTGTTTTGGGAAATGGTCCGGCAATGTCTATAGCTATTCTTTCCAAAGGACTACCCACATTGTACTGCCTTATAGGTGCTCTTCGTTTCCCGAAGGGTACGTTACCAGTAGCACATAATTCGCATTTCCGGCACCACTCTTTCACGTCTTCTTTACAATTAACCCAATAAAAACACTCCCTAACTTTCTCCAAAGTCTTCTGTGGCACTATCATGCAGATGTCGCAATACTGTAGCCACTCGGCTCCTTGAAGCCACGAACTGAGTCCTAATGTAGTGCCATCTTCACTCTCAAGTACTCGCTTCAGGAGATCGTTTTCCACCTTTAAGGACTCCCATTGGGTCCAATATTCTTTTAGGGTTCTGTTGAAAGGGCTGACGACTTCCCAGGCAGGCCTTTCTCCCACACGCTTCCATTCCAGTACCATTTTTAATTCGGGATCAGCCTCCTGTTGTCGTTGCAATTCTTCCGTCAACCAATTGTCGTTGACGATGGTAGTTCTTAATACTTGGCAAACCTTCTCTTCCAATGAGAGCAATGTCGGCAATCCGCTGGACAGGGTCTTCTTGAAAGAGCATCAGCATTTCGATGACTAGTGCCCGCTCGATGTTTCGAGTCAAAATCGTATCCTTGTAATCGTTCGAGCCACCTGGCCTTCAGGATTATGGAATTGTAGGAGCCATTTCAACGCTGCATGGTCCGTCCTCAATAAAAACTTAGGTCCGTACAAGTATTTGTAGAAGTGATCAACGGACTTCACTACAGCCAATAATTCTTTTCTGGTCACACAATAATTCCTTTCGGCTTTCAACAAAATCTTACTAAAATAGCCGATGAAAACAATAGAAAACGTCCAAAATAACGAAACGATACGGTCAGTTATACCGGTTATATTGAATGTCGGAATATAAAGAGTAAACACGGCAACACTTTTACGGTTACTATTGTGTACAGTGTAAATATATTATTTATAAATTTCTAGAAAGAGGGTATAATATCCGACTATTCGGATGCAAATATTACATTTGAAAACTTATCGACAAGAATAAAATACCTAAAAGATACATAAGATTTACAGCTACAATCCCTACTATCCCTTAATGGAATATCCAGATGTTTGCAAAATCAGCAAATCCAAAAATATTTCTTTGTTATACAAACCCTATTATAGTAATCAATGAGAAGAGAATTCACGATTCCTCTTATTCTGAAAATATACCCCTTCGCATTGTAAATTAATAACAATAACAACAAAAGATATTTTACATTTACATGCTAATGCTTTCAGGTTTCTATTAGAAGTAGTCACTATTAGCCAAGTACTTAAACAAACTTACTTATATACATAGAAGGTAAAAGTATATACTATTTTTCTTTTGATGCCCCTATCACAATTTGGATTTAGAAAACAAGTGAACATTAAAATGGACATGTATCCATGTCCACAATAATATTTCTAGGGCCGGCGGTGGACGAGTGGTGTCAGTGCATCACTCGTGTTCCAAGGGTCGTGGGTTCGAATCCCACTTGGGGCGGTGGGATTTTTCTAATTGGAAAATTCCGCCGCCTCAACTATGGATGTGTGTATTCGTGTTGCATGTTAGATGGGGGGCAGATGACCTTAGCAGTTGGTTCCCCCGTAGTGTAGGCGTCAATAAAAAAAATAAATAAATAATATTCCTAACTAATACATAATAGACAGTCATTATCTCATTATATTTGCTGATATCGAGGTCAAAATAGACGCGTCCTATAAAAGATCGTTATTAATGTAGTATTCAGCACCTATAGATAAAACGATGGATAATTGTCTTAATTGTACCTATTTATACTAGATAAAAAATGAATATATAAAGTAAATATGTTACGGATTCGAAATATATCTCCATCTGGGCTTTCTTAGGCATTTTTTTAAAAGTCAACCGGAAGAAAAAAAATTTTTAAAAATTACGAGTTACGTTTAGAGTTTTTTTTTAAGGAAGATGAATAATAATTATTATCAAAAAATATGTAATTTACAAAAAAATACATCATACTAACAAGCAAAGAAAAAATCGATTTAAAAAAACATTTCTTGAAAATAATTTAGTTAATTTAAGTGAACCCACATTTTTGCATCATAAAATCCGTTCTCAAATAGTCAACTTCGATTGTTAGAAAAAGGGTGATAACGTAAAGGTGAAGCAAACAAATTTACATTTTTATAATCTATATGCAGTCTTTTAAACGTCTACATTAAAATCTCATTGATTTTAAACATTTGATCTTTTCGTCAAATGTCCATGTTTTTCTCATTTCGATCCAGTGTGCAACGGAAAGGGAAACTATGACTTTATTAAAAAGTTTACGACAATAGAGGTGTAGGAAGGGGATGGACATTAACTTTCTTTGATTTGTGCTTGTTTACCGACGAAAAAATAATTGATATTTGGCAGGTTGCAAACATTTTCATGTGTATGGATCTAATATACAGGGTGTAATGTTGATAGGTAAAATTCTCCAGAGTGCGGTATACTACAACGAAAACAAACTTAAAAACACTCATGCCATTTTCTTCTCCGATGGTTCTGAGAGGTACAAGCCGTTAAAGTGTTGACCAACATTGTGTTATTTTTAAATTTATCGACTTTTAGTAACGGATATTTTCCTCAATTTCAGGCAATAAAAGTAAGCAGTTGAATTCTATTATTAAAAGCTAGTACCTGCACCTTGATTATTTGATTTTATGTTTTATCATGGATGGTCAGCTTCAAATTAGTATCTATTCAATATATTGCATTGCATGATGGAAGCACGCGAGATGAAAGGTATCCTTTTCGTTAATAAGAAATAATTTCTTAAAATTTAATCCTTGGAAATCTTGAAAGTTGGTTTACGTAAATAATACGTAAGTTATTTGGTTAACTAAGCAAAATGTGTAGTGTAGAAATATTTGTAATTTTTCCATTAAGGCTGTTATGGCGAGAAGAATAATAAAAATCTCCAATGTATTTAAATGGAAAAAACTTGATTCCGTGGATCACATCCAACCCGGTCATTTCTGTACCAATTGAGATGATGCGATAGCTTTGGTGCTTAACAGAATAGTCCGCCAGGTGCTTATGTTTGGAGATATTATGATGTACCAATTCCAACTAGTCCCAAAACTCACTTAAAGTTTTTGCTCTTGCGGCCTCATGACGCAGGTAGCTTCAACGATCAGGTATAAGAACCTAATACGCTATTCTAGTATGCATGAAAATTAATTGCAAAATTGGCGCAGACTGGACTGAATTAGAAGGGCTCCAATGAAAAATACTACAGCGTCACCACGTGTGATATGTAGTTATATCATCAAAATAAAACTAGTATTTCATCAGCTGCTGGATGTAGTGAGGAAATTTACATCATGATAAGGCCTGTACCTAATCCTGTTTTCTCTTATTTCTCTTTCTTTTGTTCTTCCATGCGTTGCAAATGTCGTTTGGAAGATATCTAAACTAATGATAGTAATAAGGATCTCAGCTCTCGATAGAAGTACAAACATTGCAGTCAACAGTTATTGTTGTGGCGTTGGTGATATCCAGTTTATGCCCAGACAGTCATCCAGAGTCAGTATACGAGCATAAATGACATCACTTTGTCTCTCTTTGAGAAGTAGCAAATTGTTCCAAGCATTTAGGTATTCTTACTAATTTAGAGAAAATCATTGTACCTTACTAACTCACTACGATATTCTTCTTACTATTGTAGGGTAGATATGTTTACAATCTGAATTGTCTAGTTATTTTATTAGTTCCGTAAAATGTACTTCAACTTTTAGCAGCACTCTTATTAGCACCCGTGATCAACGCCCGCAGATGATCAAAGAAACTTCGCATTGTTGTCATCTTCTTTGTAGAAGTTATCATTATTGCTGCTATTAACTTTAGCTTCTTCTGAACTTCCATTATAGTTATCTCGTTCATCAAGCTGTCTACCGCACCGTATACAAAAATCCTACACCAAGATTCGGAAGATAAAGTAAAGTTATATATTATGATAAAGTCAGTTTTCGTCGTAGAATACCGAACTGGGGAGTTTTACCTATCAAATCATTACACCCTGTATTTGGCAAATCCAAACATTCGGTACCTTACTTGAAATTTGCAAATACCTCATGTGTAACGCCCGCTTAACGACTCGACGATCAGATCACTTGCAAGTACTATACAAACTTATCATGTATTAAGAAGGCCTCTAGTTAAAATATGAGTAGCTATTTATAAATAAGATATAAAATTCTGGGTGAAAACCCTTTTGGATATAATTGAATAGAAAGTGCAAGTACAATATAAAGTACAAGTAACGTATCTAACGGTAGTTTCTAACTGAAACTAATCCTCCATTACTTTTATTGGTTATTTACAGGTTTCAAATTTTTTGTATGTATTTCAAATGGCTGCTTACTAGATTCTTTAAAAAACTGCAAAAGAACTGTCTTTTTTGATTAATAATTTGTTTAAGAAATTTAAACAAACGTAAAACCTTAATCCAAAGCAAAAATCTTAATTGTACAAAAGCGCCGGTTACGGATTTTTTACCTTAAAGGATATAGTTATTTATTACGTCTATATTGCATAGATTTCACAAACCCTGTAAGATATAAAACTAAAGCAATGAAAGCGAGTTAAACTTTAGATAGTTGTGAAAAAGTACGGTTGTATAAATTCCCGGTTGTATAAAAATCCAGTTGTAGCAAATTCTTTTTGTGGATTTTTACAGAATACAAAATCGATGGTTGTGAAAAAGTACGGTTGTATAAATTTTCGGTTGTGTAAAATTATTTCTTGTAACATTTATTTTTGGGTTAATTATTTTTGCCCTTTATAGGGTTAAAAGATTCTAAATATTTTTGTGGATTTTCCCGGAACGTGATATTTCGAGTTGTGGAAATATACGGTTGTGGAAAAATACGGTTGTGTTAAAATACGGTTGTAAACTTTTATTTTAGGTATAAATACGGTTGTGTATTTTTCTTGTTGTAGAAACGTACGCGCCCCCCAGTGAAATGAGTTCTTCGATCAGGTCTAATGGAACATTTAAAATTAATTAGTGTTCTTAATAGCTTACTCTGTTTAAGTATAGATAGTTTATCTACCATTAATCTATTAAAGATTCGAATTTTTGATATCAGATTGATATGTGGCTCAAGCCACTTCTACATTGTTAACCTCTTCTGAATCTGGAATTTCAAGGTGTGGATGAGTCTTGGTAAAGTCAAATCTAAGGTTTCGGTTCGTACTTATATTTTCTGAGGTTTAATCAGCAAACATATCCTGCCACAAGTGGCCACAATCAACCGGTTAATCTACATTCCGCCCACTGACAGAACTTTCTAAACAGTACTTACGAACCGCTACTGATTGGGATAACTATTTTTCTTAACTTTAAAAGGACCAGCTTCTTGAGATGTAGGTACTATTCTGTGGAGATAGTAGGTACCAATATTGAAGGGTTGGCCGTAACAACGTTGTATGTAACATTTTGCTGAAATGCGATATTGCCGTAAACACAACGTTAGTATCGCTATTGGAAGGTATTGGGGTCATAGAGATATAAAATATTCTTAAACAGATTCCCGGATGGCTAGTTTTTAAAGCTTGAATTTGTAATATGCTGTTTAACAACGCTGTAAGTCCGTTGTCAGTTCGTGTTGCTGTTAAATCTTTGTGTTACATACAACGTTGTTATGGCCGACCCTTCAATTATAACTAAAGTTCACGTAGTTTCGAAACATCACAATGACTCATCAAGATCTGCGCGAACGTCACCTGCGAGTACAGTGGCGGCGCGTATGTTGTTCATTAAAAGGGGTTAAAAATATGTGCACATAAAATGTTATGAAAATCTCAAAGTACACTTTATAATCTTTAAATAACCACTTTCAATTGAAGGGGTTGGAGCTTAAATCAACTCACCTAAGTAGCAAAAAGATAATTGTGAGATATAAGCACACGCAACAAGACAGAATGGAAATATACCGACGCTACTGCATTAAGAAAGATATGCGCGTGCGACGGAATTTCGAACACTCATACGTATTTCGGTTTCTGCGCATTGTGCTGTTTCGAAACCTTTTCACCTAGTGATGGTGTCTCGACAGCGAGATTTCTAAACCTAATGGACTTTCCTATGGATCTACATTGTAGCGCCGTGATTGGCTGTTTACGTTCCCACTAGTGGACGGCCTTCGGCGCTTCGAGAAGTTTCATAACCTGCTTGCCTTCATCTTTACAATATAAAAGTCACAATAATTGGTGTTTAGTATTTATTAAATACTGTCGTGTTGTTGCGCTATGATTGTTGTGTGTTAATGATAGTGTTAATCGTACGTAATATAGATGACTACTTTATCTGTAGATGCATTTAAATGGTTTTTCTCCAATTCTCCGAAAATATGTATCTTGATTTCTTTTTAATTTAATTTTTTATTTAACTTAATTAATCGTCAGATTTGAATTAAGAAACTTGTTACTAGTTTGAAACAATTCGATAGATTTAATAGTTTCCTGTACATATTATCTTACACACGAACTATAATTTATTTTAAAGAGCTTTACATTAGATTTCCTTCTTTTTTAATTTAAAATCCTTAATAATGTACTGATGACATTTATATTTTTTGATATATTCTGCAAGTTTAAAGGCTTTTTCCTTGCAAGCAGTGGTGATTAACTTCGAAAATTATTTAAAATATTGATATTTATGTCACATTTAATATTAAAATTAGTCCTATTTACATAATAAATTTCTAAAAATGTGAATGACCACAATCTTCATAATCATTTGAAAGAGATGATGGGTTCTGATAATTCTTGCAAAAAGTTTATTTAAAATATCAAAGCTTCTTTTAATAGTTAAACCTTTAAACATCTATCGTTATAATTAATTCTAATTAATTAAAACGACTTATTAATTAAACTATTATTAAGTCACAAAAAGGATTAATATGCACTCTACTATAAAACAACATTGAATTTATCTAAACACGTCAGTTGTTATGATAGTTTTCATTTCATATTTGTGCGCCACAGAAGCTGACCAATCACGGCGCCACAATACACGTCCGTAAGAAAGTCCATTAGGTTTAGAAATCTCGCGTCTCGACACTACCTACGTGACGCGACACTTGAAAGTTGAAACAATATGGCGGGAGAAGTGTCGACTCTTCATGAAACTATAACGATACTTCGCCTTTACATCATGCATGCGCTAGTGTAAATGTAATCCAATTGAAACGAGAAGCAGTCAAGATTCATAGCTACATAAATCATAAGCAAACTATGGATTAAAAAACAATTATATGAGTAAATTCTGTTATGGTTATATATTTATGCATTAAGTACATTAAAAGACATTAAATTATTTATAAAAGCAAATACATATTATGAAACAGAAATTTAAAAGAAAAGAAACAAATTCTATAAATAACTTTTAATTCAAGTCTATTAATTGGATTTATTATAAAAACTATTTAAAAATGTAATTTCGGTGACGACGTTGGTCTTTAGTCGAGAAGGTGCTTTTGTTAAGATTAAAGATGATACTTCATTTGAGTACACATCGGTACGTGGTTGGAAGCACATATTTTTCTAGTGTAGTTTTTATTGTAACCAAAAATTCCAAATTTAAAAATCATTAAACCGAATACATACCGTATTTTTTAATAAACTATTTAACAGACTGAAAAGTTTTTGTCGGCTTGTGGCATTTGGTCGCAACCGGCAGACTGTGCTGTGCGAGACTGATAGTACTTCAATTGGCAATAGATAAGTAGGAAAACTAACATATATATTATTCGAAACCTCCAGCCACAGAGGTTTTATTTAATATAAATAACTTACAAAATCTTCTCTCCAATACGAAAACATGCAACATAATCTCGATGAAGAATTATCAATTACATGTACTATAAATGTAAGTACTAAATAAGATAATGTAAATTAGGCAAACTATGAGACGATGATTGTTCCCATGCACAAAGGTTTACGATGCACAATATGTGGTAGTACGCGACGCATACCAAGCCGTTCACGTACACTAACCTCCCTTCGAGCGTTGACTTGACCTATACCAATAAACGGAATAAAAGTCATTAGGAAAAATTGTTCGTCATGAAATTCTCTACAAAAAAAACGAATGAATAATTTTTTGCTCCACTAATAATGAAATAGTTATACCATCTACAAAATTAAGCAACAATTTCCACACCCTCAATTTTCAACGTTTTTCCCTCACAACTTTTTCAATTTTTATATTACGCGAAAAAGTTTCAAATAAAAGTTGTAGACAATCATATTGTCGACAAAAATGCTTTATACAAATCTTTTGTCGGACCTACGGTTACAGAGACAATTTCAAAACAACATTTCATCCCTTCTTTTTCCAATGTTTTTCCCTCATAACTTTTTCATTTTTTATATTACGCGAAAAAGTTTAAAATAAAAGTTGTAGATAATCGTATTACCGACAGAAATGCTTTATACAAATTTTTGCTCTTTAATTCCTGTAATAGTGAAGTTTTCGTTGGTAAGCACCACTTTGGAGTTATATGCGAAAAACTAAAAAAGGTCCGAAGATTTCGTGGTTCTTTTGATGCCCTTAGCTAAGCTCAAGTCGAGGGACCGTGCAAACCTAGGATACTTATATTTGACGTCTAACGAAATGATCGGAACGATCTCCCGCTTTCCAACATTTATCTCCACCAACGGATTTTATTTTACTGGCCTATTACTGCAATGTTGACTTTTGCTTTATTATGAAGAGCACTACCAGATCTCATTTTCTTAGAATCCGAAAGCAAAAGCCGAGTTCATTACTGGAGCGATGCTTTCGTAGCGCCGGTGTTACTCTTAAATAGTTCCTTTGATTTTTGAAATAGTTCAAATGTGTGGATTTTGTTACAAAGATGTGAACTGCAGTGGTGTATGTTTGGTTGCCTACCCAGAGAAATATAAGGCGTTAAAATGATTCTTTAATATTGTTTACAAATTAGAATTTGACCTTGTTATCGCAGTTTGGAATAATTTGCTGCACTTAATACAGTGATAAAAACAAAGCGGATCTGTTAAGAGATTCCGCGACCCCTAAAAATGTCACGAAGAAGGTGGAGTGGTGGATTAGAAAGTGTGTGAAATACTTTATTCAATAATTTTCCAATATGGCGTTGTTGTATACATAACCGTTCATCTGGAACACTAAAAGAAAGTATTACAGAAAATCTTTTTCTTTTTGTTTAATCACAAAATATTTGAATATACAGTGATGTTTTTCGACATAGCCAGATCACCCATACGAAAACAATCGTCAATCGGCAGAAGGTGAGAAAGGATCGCGTTTTTTCTGTGACCACTAAAAGTTATTAAGACTGCCATTTGGGGTCATGGAACTCGACTGTTTTTATTGATAACTGCCTTACAGATAGTATTTAAACAAAAAAGGCGGTTTAAAATGGCTGATACTCAAACACAAACAGTTGAGTATCAATGGGCCTATTCAATAATGGATTCAAGTCGAGTTTCGACATTCTTGATTTCCATGCTCCTCATTGTATATGGCTCCTTCCGTAGTCTTAACATGGAACAGGAGGCAAGAGAACGTGCTAGTGGCAGCACAAATTGTCTACTTAATCCAGGCACACAAGTTCAGAGTGAAAATAACGTACAAACGTTAGATACCATGCAAGCACTTTGTTTGCCATTAGGAGCTAGTATTTCATTACTTGTTATGTTCTTTTTTTTCGATTCCATGCAGATGTTGTTTGCGATCTGCACTGCAAGTAAGTTGCACTTGAACATTACTAAAAATCCTTTCTTTACCTCGACTTAAATGTTTTAGTAATTGCCACAGTGGCTTTAGCGTTCCTTTTGTTGCCGATGTGCCAGTATATTACAAGACCATGTTCAGATGGAAATAAGATATCATTTGGTATGTGTGGAAGATTTACGGGTGCAGAAATACTATCATTTTCACTTTCTGTTTTTATTGTATGTATTTGGGTTTTAACAGGTTAGTATTACTTATTTATATTAATGAAAGTAGTAAAATTGTTACATGCTAATTTTAAATAATATCACCTTTTGTTTATCTGCAATCTTCTCATATTGATAAACTACAAATATTGAACGAATAAGGAAGTAATTTTATTTTAGGTCATTGGTTGCTGATGGATGCCATGGGCATGGGTTTATGCGTTGCATTTATAGCTTTTGTACGTTTACCCAGTTTAAAAGTATCAACATTATTATTGACTGGACTTCTTATATATGATGTTTTTTGGGTCTTCTTCTCGTCTTATATTTTCAGCACAAATGTGATGGTTAAGGTAGGTATATTAAATAAATCAGCATAATGTCTCCAGTAAATTATCTCTACTTTTTTTTTTAACAAAAATATAATGACATCTTTTTACAACAAATAATATACTGTTAAAACTTGAGAACGGTGAATTTTTCCAAAAACTATAGTACTATAGTCAAATATTATAGTGGAGGTTGAAATGGGTTCATGTAGAAGAGGTCTATTATAAAAAATTAGTTGTGGAGTTGCCAAATTTAAATTTGCTAATAAACTTCAGTTTTTAAATCATTTTTAAGTAGAACCCATTTCAATTTAAATTTTTAATATTTCTTTTATTACTTCAATATGGTTGGTGCAAAAACTATTGTCAGTTTAGCCATTAACTTTTAGGATTTACTAAAGGAATTTATTAATTATCATTTGATATTAAAGTACATTGTTTTCTTTTTCTGCAAAGAAACAATGGTTTCAAAACTCACAATGCTTATAAGTGGGATTGTTTACTAATATGTTGAGGGCTATCTCATGGAACTATTGTAACATATTTTTATTAATTTTACAGGAGAGAAGTTTAAAGTTCTAGTTTAACAATAAAATTAATTACATAATGCTGTTTAGAATCTTGAAAATTCTTAGAACTTATAGTAAAATGAAAACTAGTATAATTTGGGTTATTTTATTTTGTAATGTTATAAAGTACGTACATAAAGATATGTTTATAACTGATAAAATCTTAAATTAAGATTTTTCAGATGGACATATTGTGCGTGCTATGTTGTCGACTTACATGAGATGACCCTTGAATTGTAAACAAATATCAACAATGGCTGTTTAGATTTTTCACAAATAATAATTAAGCAAGAAATTAAAGATTCACACACTATTTCATTCTTTATCTTGCTTTAATTTTGTCATTGTAATATTGTATTAAGAGTTATTGTAATGTTCAATGTACAAAGATCGGTTAATATAACTATTGAAGAGCATGGGCAAAATGCTTCCCATTTTATCATTTGCTATGATACCAGAAATTCTATTTAAAATAATTATTAAAAAATGCATTTTTCCTTCCACCACAATGTGAAAGCTGAATATTGAGTAATTCCATGCCAAATCATCCAGCTTATCTAGGATTGTTTACCCCACCATTTAAGATAGTGATGCACCGAAACAGCTTTTGTCAGAATCACCGAATACCGAATATTCGGCCATTAAAATTTGCCGAAGCGCCGAATATTCGGCCGAAGCAAAATAGGAATTTGATTAATTTTATTGCAAACAAAATTATAAGTCACAAATGAAAACATTGTTGTCTGAAAAATACGTTTCCTACTATGCATTTTGCATACGATGTCAAAACTTAATTAAAATGTGCATACTAAAAAACTACAACGTAATACCATTTAAAAAACATTTCAGTATTTAAAACTTAATTTAGAAAGATTGTGGTAGATAAAAAGTAGGTTTTCGACATTTTCCGGTAGTAAGCTATTAAGAATATTAATTAATTCCTTAATAAGGGTACCTAAATCTTTAAACCAAATGAACACAACATACAATCACACTTCGATAAAGCATGTTGTTAACTGAAATAAAACTTGATTCATACATCTCATTTAAATTTTAAAGTTCTTAAAGCAATACTCACTGTATCATTTTATTAATTATTGTTATGGCTATTATTGCACATCCTAGTCCGAACAATATATGTACAGTCTGGGACTTTAGTAATGATTCAGGTCTAAATCTAGCTATACGGATCACATTTTACAAATGTATTTTATATTATTGTTTTCATATATAATTTTTATATTCTTAGTATCTTTTATAATAATTGTAAAATTATATATTTCCTTCTAAAATAAACGAACTCATTTCATAAGTTATTATTCCACTCGTCCTGTAGAAAACTCGCTGCAAGAGAGAAAAAATAGCATAAAAAAAACTTTTTATGCTATTTTTTCAATTTTGCGCCTTTTATTCCCTTTTTAAATAAAAAAATCGCAATTTCAAGATTTAGGGAATTTTGTGGTAGTTGACAGCACTAATGTGACATTTGAAAATTCAATTTTTTTTGAGTGAGGTTTTTGTCAATTTTCTGTTATTTTCAATTTTTTTCAATGCTACCAACTTTGAAAAAGTTGTGCTATTAAAGCACTTAAATGAGCTATTAACGCACTGTTTTGGGTGCTTTAACAGCTTTATTATATATACAAAATAGAAAAAACTATTTTCAAATCCGAATCATTACTAAAGCCCTAGACTGTATGCTTTTGTTGCGGCATTGTTTAGACAGGACTTGAAAATATTTACGTATTGAGATTGTAGGAATTAAATAAATGCTGATAGATTTTTTAAAACTTATAATTTCTTTTGCTTTAATGATAAATAATGAGTTTTTCGGTCGAAATGCATTCAAATAAGTGAGATTGCAGCAGTAGAAATCCGCTTCGGCCGGCCGAATACAGAATCTTTCGTGCTGCTTCGGCCAAAACTGAATCTGTTAAAAGTTACCTAGTAAAACCGAATCTTCGGTGCATCTCTAACTCAGATTTCAATGAATTTATTTATCATTTAGTATATGACATCTACAGCCAAATGTAATAAACCCATATTTTTTGTTTTTGTCCTATTCATTCTAGTTTTTTACAGCCATCTGAAAATTAGCTTACATTTAGGTGTTGTGCAATTCACGACTAAACAACAAAACGTCTTTAGTTACTTTAATGTCATCTTACATGATTATTATTATATATGAGGTCTAAAACTGCCTTAATGGCATTAATTTTGTCTTAAAGTTGCAAGAGCTTACATTTTAAAGGTGGGCGTGTGGGTTTACAAAGTGCCATTCTATGTCAAATCAACCAAAATAAGTGTGGTTTTCAACATTACCCTTTTACATATATTTACATTTCAATTTAACATGTTGGTTATGAAGGGTTACATCCAAAGCTGGCAACACAGTCGTATGTTTTTATCGGAAGCTTATCATTGATTGTAAGCTGCGATATTTTGCATTCAATTAACACGAGTTTCAAATTCTGATTAATGTGCATACACAAACACTGTGTACCACTAGCTCCAGCCAGAATGCAGTTTTTTGAATTAGTTCAGCAAACTTTCACTTTTTTAACCATGAAGTTTGAAATGTTAAATTCATCTTGAAGATATTTTTACACTACAACTTTTAGGTAACACACTAAGAATCTGCACTGCTCACTTGGGGATGTAGTATTACTGAATATTTCTTTAAGCTGGAGAATAATTTCTGAGGTGAAGCTGAAGCTGCTGAGAGAAGCTATATCTTAACGAAAAAGATGCATCACTACAAAACTGATGGTCTTTGCTGCAATCTCAGTTTTAGACAGTGGCATGAAAAACTTATAGGAAAAGTCATTTGCAAATCGCAAGTTTAATTTGGTTTCTAATTTGGTAACTTCCTGTTCTTTTATAAACTGAAATGCTACCTTAGAAAATTGTTGATTACAAAATTCAAACATCTGATATGGTATACATATTTGATCTTTGTAGGATCTTTGGATATTTGCCCGTGTCACGGATATTTTCACACTTCCACCAACACCATCACAAGAACACCTTCCATGGCTTGTAGCATGGAAGCTCCTTGATGCATTTATTCTAAAATCATCTTCGTGATAGCACAGGTTTATCAAATTTTTGTAGTTTTTGTACTGACTAGCACAGCCATCTGTTATGTATTCAATCTTGTTTACATTGGAATACACATCTTTTATATACACGTTAACTCTTCTCTGAACATGCACAAATTAACATCATGCTTCATACAATCTGATAAGAAACAAAAATATTTTTGACAAACTTCACCATTTTGTTTGTAGTAAATTACAACTGTACTGTACAAGATTAATGCAACCAATAGTAAGACTGTATCTCATCTTGTAGAATAAATCCATAGTTTTCTGCCAGTCCATAAAAGTGAGGATTTCATTTTCAAGCAAGTTTTCTTCTCTTTGTTTTATATATTGTGCCTGATGCTTTGAAATGAAGGAGTGTGTTATCAGTGTCTCAAGTTTCTGTATTACCAATATATTCAGAGAGAGGGAGCAGCATAGTAAACCTGGCTTCAAATATACCTTTTATAAATTCTTCAAATTTTTTTGAACTTGGACATATCGTCACACTTTCTTAATATTCATTTTCGATTATTGCTGTCGCATATTAACAGGCCCATAAGGTCTTTTAACTTTGACTTCAAGTTCATGGCATTTATTAGCAAAAGAGGGTTTTGGTGTATTGCGCGCGTGCACACACACGCGCAAGGCTGTATTCAAGCTTGAGGTTAGGGGATCTGACCCCCCCCCCGAAACTGAACTTAATACTAATAAATGACAACAAAATAAAACTTTTTTCTATTCTGCTTCCTCCTGAACTTAAATTCCCCCAGAACCCCCCCCCCCCGGAAATAAATTTCTGGCTACGGCCCTGCTGATACACACACACAGTGAACTCCTGATTGACCAACAGTTACACACCATTTGGGCCGTAGTTGACAGAACTTTGAAATCCCAATCTTATGTTGAGGGTATTTTTCCTTGAAAGCTGAATACAGTTCCACAAGATTATACAATAAGAAGCATTTCAAACTAGAATGAATAGGACAAAAACAAAAAATATGGGTTATTATATTTGGCTGTAGATGTCATATACAAAATTTTATTGAAATCTGAGATGGTGAGATGAACACACTTGGATGATCTGGCATGGAATGACCCTATTGTCTTTAGTCTGGATGCAAAAAACATTTAATAAACTAAACTATAAAAAAGGTTATAATTTAATAAATACTGTGAAACTTTTAATTATTCTTTATTAATTTCATAATAAACTAAATGTTTAAACCATCAGAAATTAAACGTTTACTTTAAATAGAACATTTATAAAATCGCACATCTGCAGAGTTGATCCCCACTTTGAGAAAATCTAAAGTTTTTAGTTCTAGATTATGAGCTAATTTTGAACCAAAGGAAAAAAAAATTGAGCTGCTATATTATACCCAGAAATTAAATCTTTTAAGTAGGGGTTCTATTGTAACGTCAATTCAACACCCTCCACCATTCAGATTTTAGTTGAAATTCAAATTTAACTGCATAAGAATTATTAGCTACTTATGAGTAAATTTCGAGCCTAAAGTATAAATTTTCGAGCTTCATTGTTATAGGTGGAAATTAAAACTTTTAATGGGGTGCTATCTTGACGTCATATCGGCACCACACTGATTGAAATTTAAATTTAACTGTATGAGAATTATGAGCTAATTTCGAGCTCTAATATTATAACTGGAAATTAATCATTTAAGTGGGGGCTATCTTGATGTCTACTCAGCACACCATCAGATTTCAATCAAAATTCAAATTCAACTACATGAGACTTATAAGCTAGTTGTGAGTTTTAATAATTGACATTACACATTTACTTCAATTCAACCCTTCAATCAAAATTTTTTTGAGTATTTGTTATTGTTTTGAGTATAGTATTTGAGAAAATAGACACTTGATACGCTTTAGCTCAAGCTAGCACCCCCACTTTGAGCAAACAAAAAAATGAAAAACCATAAACAACTACTAATTAAAAACAAATTTGCACCACAAGTTTATTTCTAACTACAACCACAACCATACAGGGTGTAACTAATATAACTAGAAACCTCGTAATTGAGGGGGGGGCAGCTGTAATGATTTAGAACATGTTTTCCAGTCGCTTTCTGCTAGTTTTGGAGAAAATTGCATTTTAAATTGTAAGTACGCCCATTGTACTCACATTATATTAAAAATAATAAACAAGCAAAAAAATTTTTTTTAATTTAAGAAAAAAATTGATGACACTGTTATATAAGTAAAAAAATCAACAAATGGAAGATTTTCAAATTTTGATATTATTTAGTATTGAATTTATAATAATAAGGGGAGAGTGGGGTAAACTGGGTACCTAATGTATTATTGTTGCTATAAAAACATTGGTGGGGAAAAAATTTTTGACACCTATTTGCTTGTTTTATATAAACGCTGCTCTATCAGAAAATGTGTTGTCTTTCAAAAACGCGCAAATACAGTGAAGCTCGGTAATTCGGACTAATTAAAACATGAGCAATCCGAATCGTCGCGATTTTCGGATTACCGTGTCTGTAGACTTACCTCTAAAACAGTAATAAAACACATACTTTTTAAATTTCACAGCAACTTAGATGTCGAAGGTTTTTTAACAATGCCGAAGAAAAATATTAAAATTTGCTTAGCATTGTTAAAAACTCTATTATTTATGAAGAGTGTAGATTTTCATTAAGGGTTGGAGCTCAAAGATCAACCACAGCTCTTTTGGTGAGCTCATAATTACTATATTCACATTCTAAAACTGCAATTTGACTATAGTATTGGAGCTCGAATTTTTACTTTTTGCTCAAAATTAGCTCATAATTCTCATTTAATTGAATTTAAATTTTGATTGAAATGGTATGGTGGGGGTCAGTGGCGTAGCCAGAGTTGGGCCTTGGGGAGGGATATACGAGGATTGTTCGGTAACTACGTGGCCTAACAAAGAAAACGCAATTTTTTTGACAAAATTTTATTTTTCAATATAGTCTCCTGCTCTCTCAACACACTTATTCTAACGATATTCCAAATTAGCATTGCCTTCATTGTAGGTCGATGAATTCAAGTCCTCGAAATAGCTATTTACAGCAGCGATTACTTCGGAATTAGACGAAAATCTCTTACCGCCGAGCCAATTTTTCAGATTTGGAAACAGATGATAATCGCTGGGAGCCATATCTGGGGAATAGGGCGAATGAGCCACTAATTCAAAACCCAATTCATGAATTTTGGCGATTGCAATCGCAAACTTGTGGGCAGGTGCGTTATCCTGATGGAAAAGCACTTTCTTCTTTGCCAAATGAGGTCGTTTCTCTTTGATTTTGTCGCTTAATTGTTGCAACAAATTTGCATAATACTCCCCATTTATTGTTTTCCCCTTTTCTAAGTAGTCGACCAAAATAATTCCACGAGAATCCCAAAACACAGTTGCCATAACCTTTCCTGCTGACAAAACTGTTTTTGCCTTGTTTGGTGGTTGAGAACCTTTCTGTGTCCATTGTTTGGACTGTTATTTGGTTTCGGGAGTGTAATGGTGGACCCAGGTTTCATCGACGGTTATGAAACGGCGTAAAAAGTCCTTCGGATTGCGGCGAAAACGTGCCAAAAGGTCGCGAGAAACACTCAAACGGTTCTGTTTTTGCTCGTTTAAAATACTGGGCACACTGTCATTTGAGATACCCACTATGCCTGCTATCTCGCGCACTTTTACTCGACGGTCATCCAAGACGATACGGTGGACTTTTTCAATTATATCCGGGGCAGTAGCAGTTTTTAGACGTCCACTACGGATTTTATCATTTGTGCTCCTACGACTACGCTTAAATTCGGCAACCCAGTTTTTAACCATTCAAAATGAAGGAGCGGATTCCAATAGTGTTGAATCCAGCTCTGCTTTGATTTCGGTTGGTGTTAAGCCTTTAAATGAAAGTACTTTATCACTGCTCTCAACTCGGTTTTTTCCATTGTTTACAAAATCACACAAGACCTACATTTTGACGTACTGTCAAAAACAGATTAATTGACAGATCGCTCGGTACTGTCATATTTAACCTATTAAAGGATGATTCTACAAAATGATAAAGAAGATTCCTGCAAATTCGGGCCATCTATGTGTTAGGCCACGTAGTTACCGAACAATCCTTGGTACTAATGGACTACATTATGGAAATGTAATTATAAAGGAAACTATTATTTGTATGCGATACATATTAAATACAAACAATTACTGACGATTGAACTTAAATATTAGTTGGCGAATCAGAAAAACAATGATAATTTGTAAACTATGGAAAATGAATGTAAACAAATGAATAATACAATATAATAATGATAATTCATATATAAACATTATAGTCATTAACTATTAAAAATAATTAATATTGAAACGTTTAATACAATATTATATGATATAAGATGAAAGTGAGGCACGATAATAAATGATATAATAATAAAAAAGTCCTCGTACAATAATAAAAGAAAATCCGCTGGCTTGGCTCTCAACGTATACCTATAGTAACTGTTTATTTAGGTTTTTTATAGATTGTATGGAACAAAAGTGCAAATATTAAACAATACTGAATAAAAATAGTATATTGTGTTACAAGTGCAGAAAAGTGCCAATTTCTCACGAGTGTGAAGATTTTGCGGCATGAGACGTAGTCGGTTGCCGCAATCACACGAGTGAGAAATTGGTGTTTTTGCACGCGTTACACACTATACTTTATCTACGACAACAAAAAAAGTAATAAACCACCGACAGCTAAGAAAGTTTTTTAATCTAGAATATAAATTCTAGATTAAAAAACTTTCTTAGCTGTCGGTGGTTTATTACTTTTTTTGTTGTATAATGCGAGTATAAACTCGCATTCATATTTTTTACGTGAAATATTTGGCAATAAGAGATATAATGTGAGCCGCTTCCACGATGTTTGGAGGTGTACGAGTGTACACCCCAATTTTCCTTCATCGGATTCACTCATGATACATCTAGAATTTTAAAAACGACAAAAGTAAACATTAAATTTGTAAAGACAATAGTAATAATACGTTTACAATTTGTATAATTTTAGTCAATCTACTATTTAGTACTTACAGCTAAATAATTATGTACTCGTTTTCAAAATAAATTTATATGTACAAAAATCACAATTCAATTGTCAAGGTTATTTAACCTCTGCGCAAAATGTTAAATATTCTCGCATTATGTAGCAAATTATAAATGTTCTCAATGTTTTTGTTGTAATTTAGCAATAATAATAAATAAAATTACATTAAAAATTATATAATAATGTAAAACATTAATTAATTTTACGTTTTAATTGAATAACAATCATTGTAACTTTATATAATGAGAAAAAAAACATCATTGAAAGGCGTCCGATAGCTCAATTAGGTTACGCTTTAGCTACTAACCGAGCGATCCGGGTTCAATTCCCCGGGTCTGACCTTAGTTTTTTTTCTAGATGGATTTCCATTCGAAATATAATTTAATGTAAAATATTAATTAAACAAAATAAATTAACCTTAATCTAAAATTTATAACATTTTATATTTCAAGTAATTAATAATATTATAAATATTGCAAGTGGTGACATCTATGGCGTTTTAATAGAACTACGGATTATTGAGAACTTCTTCCTCACATACTTTACCGTTGAGTTTGGAGATTGTTTGCAATTGGTCGTTTTCACGGTTACTAGATTTGCGGAATATGTAACTTTCTATGGTGGTCGTAGATAAACAATATTTTTAGAATATTAGTCTTTATTTAACAAAAAACATACGCCATGGTTTTGTGGTCAGTTCGTCAAATATTTCATCTACTTTTTTAAGTTTGTGACCCTTGGGGGGCGATATATCTCCCATATCCCCCCCGTGGCTACGCCACTGGTGGGAATGCTGAGTATTGTCAAAATAGATCTCCGCCTTTGAAAGATCTAATTTCCGGCTATAATATTCACTTTCAGAATTTCTACTCTTGGATCTAAATTAACTTATAATTAGCTCATAATTCTCATGTAGTAAAATTTCAATTTTGATTGAAATTTGTATTTGGATGCTGAATTGAAGTTAAGATAGCACCCTCACCAAAAAGATATAGTTTACGGCTATAATATCGGAGCTTAAAGTATTTTCCTAGTAAAAAAGAGATCAATTCTAAAGACTATGATACTAAATGGCGTTAAAGGCACTTACATCAACATCATTATGTCAAAAATGACATACAATTATACGGAGTGGCCCACCGAAAACTAAATGAGTTCATTTTAAGCCATTAATTGCGATTTTTTTAAAAACCACTGGATACGTTGAATTTATTAGGAAGGGGGACATATCATATGGCTATTTTCATTCAGTCATTTTCAACCCGAAAATAAGGATGAGGTTCACCTTAAAATTTCTGGTTCCGATTTTGGCATGGGGTGGCAATAGGCATACCATTTGAAAGCTCATGAATTTGTTTTACAGTAGGGTCATTTCATGCGAAATCTATAACTAAAATGGGTTGATCTCACAGATTTCAATGAAAAATCAATATATATATTGCTCACAAGAAGAAGGGCTTTTTGGACCGCCTAATCATTTTTTGATACCAAACGTATTTTTATTTTTTTCTAAGCGAAATATTTTAAAATTGCAGAAAAATCGGTGTGGTCACATTTTTAAAAATTTGAAATAAATTGTACTGACTTTTGAACATTTCTGTATTTAAATGCAAAATGGCAAGCAGGACGTTTTAATATTTATGGCAGGAGAAATTTTTAAAGAACACATTGCAGGAGGGGGCCGGCGCAACGTGCATTCGCTACCTTGTAGTTGGTAATAATACGGTCCATAATACTAGCAGTCTGTCTTAACTAGTGTACATAAGATAAATGTATATCGTGTGGATATGATTATACCTAGTGATTACTTATGTATTTAAACGATTTTTTCAGTATGTATTATATAAAGTATTTTTATTTGGGACCGTCAAAGACCCTAAAATATTATAATGCAATAGCTTTTTAATTTAAGTTTTATTATACATCAGAACCTACAGTAGAGTTATCATATCAGTAATAGTTATTTACGGTACAAGTGAGTTAAGTAAGATATTATGATAATTTTTCTGAATGGATAATGTCACTAACTCACGTGTGTCATGTGAGATGATCAATATATTTTTATTAAATTCGATTTTTACCGGTTACATGACAAAAAGTAGGCTAGCAAAAAAACTGCAAACTTTGCGCTTTCACATATAAAAATCAATTTCTTGGCAGTTGTAAAAAACATATTAAAACAAAATTAGCAATTTTCATCTAAAAAATTATTTATAATAGGCATTTATTAGTTTACTTGGGTCCTTAGAATAGTTATTTGTGTATCTAATGCACCAAATGCTGTTCGGTTGTCAAGAATGAAAGTTTTCTAATGAGGCATAGCCGAGTCAAAAACTCATTCGAGACCACCAAAGTCATTTCGTGTACGAATTATATACTACATTTCTTTTACAGCTTTATTGAAATAATTGAAAAAGTAGAAAAAAAATCATAAAAAAATAACACAAAAAATTTTTTATATTATAGCGCAAAGTGGGCAGTTTCTTTGTTGCTACGGAAAGGAAATTATTCGAATATTCATAAATATCATATTTGTTTTTCGCATTAGTACGCGAAATATTTCGTACACGTTGCCAAATAAACAAAACCAATGTGGCATTTTACATACAGATATTAATGAAAAAATGTCATCATATTTTGACAGCTGTCGAAAAATGTATTCAATATGAATTTACCAACTTATTTGTTGTTTCCAAGCCGAGTCAGTTTCACATTTTGATTTTAATGTAGGTAAAATTGAGAAAATTCTATGGCTGTAGATTTTCTCTTTCTCTCACTACATCGGAAAACAAGTTTTTTGAAAATCTCTCGCTTGAAACTGAATCACTAATGGCAAAAATTCTGTATTTAAAGTATTAATTAAAAGTAATTGATAATAAATGTAACTTATAAACAAGGAACATCATATATGTGCACAGTGTCCCGTTTTTTTTTTGTTTTGGTGTGTCCCGTACGTTTAAACGATGCTATTATATTTCTTACTGTTTCCCTTCGTAAAGATACATTTTCAGCAATTTCATATGCTGACTTTATTTTAAATGGAGTTTAACAGTAATTTCACGAACTGCAGATGCAACAGGCTTTCCTCAAGCCATTTTGACACGACATAAACAAAAATTGACAAATAAATAATCGGTAGTCGACAGAAATTGATACGTCACTCCTAAGCACATTATGCAGGCAATAAAAACAATATCGGATCAAAAAACATTACTTTCATTATGGTAGGCCAACTATTTTGTAATGGTAGAAATGCTACAATGTTCTTCAATATTTTTTTAGCTACAAGCTTTAGTGTAGATACATAATATTTTGCATGCATTATATTGCAAGCAATAGCAGTTTACAATGCTAGTATATTAGCTGTTGATTAACAAATTGTTTTTTTTATTGGATTTATTGGATATTATTTTAGAGATTTTAAGGTTAGTTTTAACTTATTGTGACATTTACAACTCTAATTACAAAGCAAATTTCCACGTGACTCGATTTCATGTCACTTCTTTTTATAAAAGGTTTTCATATATTTGAGGGTATACTATATTGGCTTTGTACGTGATTTACAAACAAAAATTGACTCGAAAGTGATAAACTAAACCCTGCCTATAACAAATCCAGCTGTTAAATTTAAGTTTAGCATAAATAGTTGTAGGTTTTCATTTTTATGCAAATGTTAATAATTTCAATTGATTTATCAGGTAGCAACAAGACCAGCTGATAATCCTGTCGGTTTAGTAGCTAGAAAACTACATTTAGGTGGTGTAGTAAAAGAAGCTCCTAAACTTAGTTTACCAGGTAAACTTGTTTTTCCTAGCATTCATAATAGCGGACATTTTAGTATGTTAGGTAAGTTATTTAAAAAAAGATTTTGAATATAATCTCAAATTTTTTTTAATTAACTTCGCAGGTCTGGGTGATATTGTGATGCCTGGTTTATTACTTTGTTTTGTGTTACGTTACGACGCATACAAGAAAGCACAAGGTTTGACAGGTTCACGTTTAACCTACTTCCATTGTTCGTTATTAGGATATTTCTTGGGTCTTTTAACGGCCACTGTTAGTTCCGAAGTGTTCAAAGCAGCACAACCGGCTCTACTCTATCTTGTACCTTTCACATTACTGCCACTTCTTACCATGGCATATCTAAAAGTAAATATTTAGTTTATAATTTGTGTACAATGTTAATGTGCTTATTTCAGGGTGATTTACGAAGAATGTGGTCGGAACCGTTTAAGTCTTTAGCTACATCCAAACATTTAGAAGTGTGATATAATTCTTAAGGTCTGCTAAATCTAATACAAGTGTCAAAGAAAAAGAAGAGTGTGTGTACACATGAACGAAGTGCTTTTTATTGCAGATCGTTATTGCAACATTTTTCCTAGGCTTAGGTAGCAAATTGTTGATGTATAAATTATTTTACGTAAGTTACAAGATACGTACTACATTCATGTAAGAGGAGGTTTGTTTACGAGACAATTTTCGACATGCTTCATCTTTTAACAAAACTAAGAAAAAACAAAAAGACTGTGGCATTTGAATTAGATAAATTCATACCCCTCTAATATTGCAGTATTTGTTGATCTAGCTAAAAGAGAAAACGAATTTTTAACTTAATGTACATATTTATAAGATACTATTAAAAGTCGATGTTGAAAGATTATTTTATTTGAATCCATTTTAAATTACTTAACCGAAAACTATATTGTATGTAATTTTTGATAATATTTTTTACACGTTTAGATGAACAAAGTTTTGATAATTATTCTTTTGTGCTCTCTTAATACAGTCTGTTTTATTTCTGGTACAACCAAAATGTAATATAGTTTATGCTATTATGTGATTTCTATTTTGAATATTTTTTTATAAAATCTTTATATAGTCTTAGTTTGGCAATAAGTAAAGAAATCTGTCAAGTTGGACTTTTCGATTTTTTTAAGTGTCCAGCCAAAAATGAATGTAAATATTTGAGTTAAGAACTTCAAATTTAGGTCTTAGAATAGTAGTAAAAAATATGAAGTACAGAAAATAAAAACGTTATTAATTTATTCTTTGTCTGTTTTAATGTGTTCTATATTTTATACAGGTATACAATGTCTGTGTTTGCTACTCTTTCAAAATCTTAAAAGAAAGAGGTTTGTTGATGGTAGTTCTTTACTATTCTTGGCTGTAATCTTTAATTGTACAGGATATATTCACAAAATCAAACCTTTGGGGATAGTAGAGAGTCAAGCATCAGATCGATCTTAGCATCGAAATTATAAATATTTTCAAACTAGCATAACTCTCGTTGAGAAATGAACAGCTTGTCTCTGGTTGTGTCAGCTATTAATGCAGTAAGAAAAGAGATCTATTTTCAAAGTTGAGCTGGTAACGCCACCGATAATCTGCGTGCATATCATCATACTACCCCCACATCATTCGTAGGTGCACAAATACTCAGCCGCATCGTTACCAAGTAATAAATGCAACGTCTATAATCCGGTAAGTGTAAGGCTTTGTCAACAGAAGGATTCTGTTTTCGTAGCCCATCCAGCCGTCCAAATTTACGAGGCTTGTTCAATTGAAACTCATCTTTGATCCATAAAAACTTTATTGACAAATAAATTTACAAACAACTATCACCACAATTAAGGCACATATACCATTGTTTCACCAACCGATGTATACCCTGCTCATAGAATTCTTGTGGCTGCTGCTTGAAGAATTCTTTCACAGCGTTTTGTATTTCTGCATCCGACAGAAAACGGTTACCTTTTAATGCCTTTTTCAGTGACCCAAAGATATGAAAATCGCAAGGCAATAAATCTGGACTGTAGGCTGAATGCTCTAAAATCCTCCATTTCTTTTGTTGCAGATTTTCTTTTACTACATTGGTAACATGAGGCCAAGCATTGTCGTGAAGCAGCATGATACCACGTGGAAGCTTCCCTGGACGTTTTCGTCTTATGGCTTGATGGAGCTTGTTTATAGTTTCATTGTACAGGTTTGCATTGATATGCACTCTAGGTTTTTTAAACTCTATCAGCAAGGGTCCCTCATGGTCGAAAAACAATGTCAACACCACCTTACCTGCAGAAGGTTGTACTTTAAACTTCTTTGATACTGGAGAATTTGAATGTAAACGCAAGTAACTAATCAGAGTGACGGTTACAAATACTACTAACGTTGCAAAACGTCAGTTGAGTGATTAAAATTGTTTCCAAGGCTAATCCGACCAAAGATGGGTTTCAATTGAACAAGCCTCGTATTTCTAAATGCTATTGCAATCCCCATTTTCATATAAAGGTCCTCGGGAACAAGTGGGCAGTGGAATAGTCGACAGGGGCCTTGAAAAGATCTTGTTGCACCTCGGTCCTTACTCCAAATTGAGCTTTTCTGGTCCCGAAATGCACGGTTGGGTCGGAAAACGCATCCATACATTCTCCAAAGGTCTGCTGATCATCTTCAAGCCTTAATCTATTGACCGCCACTTCAGCCTCATTTTTCCGATTCGGGACTGTAATATTATTTCCCTCATAGTGTGCCAAACGGTTGGAATGTACCACCTTTGGTTTCCCTCTGGGCACTCTCTAGATGCGGTAGATTAAGTCATTTATTTGTTTCTTCACCCAGTATAGGCCCTCCCAATTCCACTGTAACGTTAGCGATAAGCCACGATGCTTTGCGGGTTGTATAACCAAAGTACCTCCAGGTTGATCTTCTTGGGCTTTCACATTGCACAAAGTCTTCACCGGTCACTCTTAATTTGGCTATCCTTTCGAGTTCGGTCATGGATATCCTCCAACTTCTTTTTTAAGCTAACGACGTAATCATTCCCAACTACTTCCTGCTCCGTAGGTGGGCATCCGGATTCTAGATCACACGCTAACCGCAGTTCCTGTCCAAACATCGCAGAAGCTAGTGATTATCCGGTTTGTTGTGAACGGATGCACGATAAGCCATCAGGAACAGATGCAGACATTGATCCCAGTCTTGATCAGAGACGACCTTAGCTAAATATTTGCCCATTGTCCGGTTCATGCGATCTACATTCTATATTGGAATGCTGCTGTAATGGTGTGGTCCGAGTCTCGCGAATGCCCAACAACCGACAAACTTCTCCAAAGAATGGACTCAAAATTACGGCCTTGGTCCGAGGGCAGCTCCGGGACACTGCGAAACGACTGAAGAACTTCTTAACCAGTACTTCGAGTACTGTACAGCGGCAGTCACAGCTTCCTGGTTCGGTAGTGCATATGCTTCAGGTCATTTGGTAAAATATTCCATTGTTACCAAGATGTTCTTATTCCCATTGTCGGAATAATGCTCGGGAAGTGGTCTGACAATATCTATAGCTATTCTTTTCAGAGGACTACCTACATTGTACTACCTCATAGGTGCCCTTCGTTTCCCCAAGGGTCCGTTTCCAGTGGCACACAGTTCACATTTACGGCACTACTCTTTCAACATATAGTTTATGTTGAAAATACACATTACAACACTGTAAGATGGAAAACGATAAATCTTAAACAGATTCTTCACTTGAATTTCACAAACTCAATTTTAAGATGAACGATTTTCTGTTGTTGATTTTTTCACACTTAGATATTTTGAAGCCATTTTATGACATGTTTTCACCTGAAAATTATTAAAGGCATAGGTGAGAAGGTATACACAAGTATCTATTGCTTTACTTACAGTTTTTATTAATGAATTTCAAGAAAATGTTCTATTTCTTTGACGATTCATAATTTTCCATAGTAAATGGATATTTTTCAATGTTATTTGAATTTCTAAGTAAAATATTTAACTGTAATATTGTTAACCAAGTTCTAGGGTGCATTTGACACTAGAATGTTAAAGTGGGGAACTTTTTATTTTTCGCCCTAAAGCGAAAAAGTATTTCGTGCACGTTGCCAAGTAAACTAAACCAATGTGGCATTAATGAAAAAATGTCATCATTTTTTGACAGCTGTAGAAAAATTATATTTTGAATGCAAAGGCATCTATCGGCTTTATATGATATTTCGGCCCCCTCATAACTCTTCATTGCAGTACATTTTTAAAAAAATCTTTTTGATCCCTTGTAGGAAAGACTGAAAGCTTTCTAATACAACTTACCAATTTTGTGTAAGATTTTTTGTTTTTAACACAGACTTTTTGATCAGTACCTATGGAAAGCTATAGGGAAATTGAAAGAAAAGCTCGTATCTACGTCTTGCAGTAGGTTACAACAGCCAGGTTCATCATTTATGATACGTTTGACAATTATCTACAATTACCTTATTTGTACATTTGTGTAAATTTTTTTTTTAAGAAAAAAAAGGATCTTATTTGAGTTACCTTAGAAATGGAGCATTTTCAATTCAGCCAGTTTGAAGATTCTGCCACTTTCTTTATTTAAAATTAGAAAAATATGAAGTTTATTGTTGACATTCAACAATAACTACTAAAACGGAGATGTAATAGCATCATTGCTTTCTTTTAAAGCTGCAAGTATCTTTTTATCTGCGCGCTGCCCCTGAACGTTTTCGTATAGGCAACACATCTAACCATAGTATGAAAATTAGGTAAAATGAGAATGAGCTAGAATAAAAATAAGGTAAAAGAACGCATGTCATAAAGCTTAACTTAGGTTAACAGCTTACTATAACCTAACAAAGTAGTATCAATAGAAAGCTATAGATACAGTACTACCAATATAAGGTAAATAAATACCGGGTCCATATTTTGTATCATAATTAAATGTTGAAAAGTCGATTTTTGAATGTGTGCTATACCTCTGGTTAGGGCTAAGTGGAAATTAGTAGTTGCGGGTACAATTATCTTGATAAAGTATCTTATGATGATTGACCTCCAGTTAATGTTAACCAAAGATTGAAAAACCAGTCCTCCATAAAATAGGAATTTAATCCAACGCTTTCCGTACTATAGCAGACCAGATTCTGTACAGCTAAATCAACCTAGCTAATGGAATTATATCAATTCCTATTAAGCAGGAAATCGTACACTGGGGTTACAAACTATCTATAATTGTATATGTTTGATATCTATTAAACTACGAAGACGGCATTATTTAATTTCATAGGATACACTATGACCAAAGATTTAATAATTCTTAACACAAAAATTGTGACTCAAAGGAGCTCAATCTAACGGTTCAATGTGAAGAAAAACATCTTTAGGATTTAGGAATGGGGAATAGATTAAATTAAAGTAGGTGTTCTTGGGATTTACGGCAGCAACATCCTAGTTTTCAGCTGCTTTTTATTACAGTCTTTAAGCTGAAGCAGTTTTGAGTACTCCCGGCAGGATTGGAACGCTACTGCAAATTATGCTAGAATAACCAACCAAGGCTGATTAAAACTTTAAACCAGTGCAGTGGTCCTCCATGCTTCTTATGTATTAAAATACTTATGTTAAATTAGCTTCTTTTTTTAGTTCGAACTATTCAACAAATGCGTACTCTCTTGTTTCTCTAAAGGCAGTAAAACCACATTTTCTCTTTCTAAAGAACGAAATATGTTTTGAATACAATAAGTGCCATGCATTGCACACATATTCTACAGTGACGTGACTAGTATGTCCTTCAGATTACCAACTACGTGTTAGTGTATATTGTACACTGTTTGTGGCTCAGTAGAAGTCTGTATTACACACTCAAAACAAACGAATTAGTATTGAAGAAAACCTGGAACTGAAAAGAATGATATATGGAAGCTTGCATATCAGAATGATGTTCTGGAATTCCCCAATCTCACAGAAGAATTAAAGTTTTTGACGGTTGGATTTTTGACAAATCAAAATGAATCAACTGTACACCTTTATGAATAAAATAACATAGTCACAAAAATAATTTATTCACCACAATACATATTTTGTACATTAAAAACGCAGTTTTGGTATATATTTGTATAAATGTTGCATTGTTGTGTTGAGTGTTCTCATTATTTCTGCACAACCGTTGTCTCCCATTGAGGTGCTAAATTTTTCGTGCTGATTCAGTTCCATTTGATAATACTATAATACCATACGGTAGAACAGAATTCGAATTCGTATGTCCGATTATTTTTAGCAATTGTTGTTGGAACATTAGCGTTTGCAAGGAGTGATACCGCAGTGGATCTGTTATTATGATTTGTGAATTACATTCTTTGCGGTTTATTCCAATTGAATTCTTTCAGTACTTGCCTTTGTCCATGCTACATGATGATAGTTTATTTATTTCAATGGGGTTATTCATGAACTAGCTCGAATTATGTAGATGTAGACACCAAATCAGTTAATTCATTCAATGTACCTACTGCAAAGTATAAACATCTTTTTAAATTCCGTCCGTGTGTGGAAATTGTGATAGTACTTACAATCAATATTGCAATGTCTGTTACCAGGGGACAAATGCAATCTGCGGAGTTATTAAAAACCGTAAAGGAAGGTATGGTGGAGATGATAAAAGATGATATGTTCATCACAGAATTTACAAAACGGCTACTGGAAAAAATGACAGAATCATATAATGAGCGTTTACAAATATGCGAAACTAAATTGCAACAACTGGAAGAAGAAAACAAAAATTTAATTCATAAAATGAATGCATTAGAACAGTATTCCAGGAGGAATAGTGTTCGCATCTTTGGGCTTATAGAAGATGAAAGAACAAACTCCGAATTAGAGAAAAAGGTAACAGATTTGTTTACAAATAAATTAGATGTATCAGTTATGCCAGATAAGATCGATCGCTGTCACCGTGTGGGCAAAGTTCGTAACAAGGGTCCTCGGCCGGTGATTGTGAAATTTGTCAGTCATAAAACAAAATTTGAAGTTTTCACTTATAATATACCAAGTGCATTGATTATTGCCGGAAATTTTTTGAGTGACATTTCTGCAACGTCATAATTGCACGACACGAAGTGGAGTGCAATTAGTTGCAGAAATGCACGAAAGTAAAATTTCCAGGCATAATCAATGCACGAGGATATATTCGGAAAGAAAATCGTGACGACACAAACCATTTCTACCTATTTTAAATTTTGATTATCACTGTCAAGTTGTAACATAACATAGTTAGCCGTGGTATCCAAAATTAAAATTGACAGGAAACGTTTATTACAATAGTTGTGTATTTAATTTCAATTGATTTGTTCTAGTTTTTTGTAATTTGTTCAGTAGTATAGTTTAAATAAATTTGACATTTTTGACAGAAAAATTTCCACTTATTAATTTCAGTTAGGTTGGTCTACCTACAAAAAATTTCCAAAAAATATTTTAGTTGCCATGGTAACGGCTCCTGAGCTAGTTTTTTTTCGACTGTGCTAGTCGAAAATAGAGACAAATGGGGCACTTATTGAGTGACGTTCTTATGGATGTACTGAGTTCAGATCCACCGGCATTTAGCTGGATTGGCTCTAGTTTCGGAGAAATCCGTCTTTGAATTTTGCTGATTTCAGTCGGGTTCGTCGCTAAAGACTTCGATATTTGCATGTTTATAGGTCCTAAACCGTTTTGAATATCGCTTTAATGTCTTTGGCAAAGTTGTAGCTATTATTACGACCAACAAATTTGCTGGACACACCAACACAAAAAACACATTCAAACAGTGTTTTCGACTATAATGTCCAGAAAACCCCACTTTTTCGTCGATTTCTTGGAATTTCCCGCCTATAAATGCCAAACTGTAAGGAATTTCGCTTTAAAATCTCAAGAAAAAAAACAAACAATACTTTTTTCCCACAATTCAATAAAAAAATTAGACGCACAATCATGATTTTAACTCGAATTTTAATGCAGATTCAAAAACTTTGAACAGTGAAACATATATTTTCATGTTTATTCTTCTTCATCTTCTTCTTGTTGCAAGTTCCAGCAAATGTCTCCTAGGAGAGCATCGAGCTTCTTGCCACTATACCAGTGCTCAAGTCTTACCGTCACTTGGTGAAAACGTTCTCCATGCTCATCGGATTCGGTTGGTGATTGTTCGGCGAATTTGTCCATATGGCAATGTAAAAAGTGAATTTTTAATGACATTCTTACATTGATATTGTGGAAAGCATCAAGCATGTTTTCAATGTGCATGCGCCAATTTTCATCACGATGAATTCCAAGAACATTTTCAATGACTACTTTGACACAATTCCAAGCCACTAGCTCTAGATCAGAGAGACAGGCTTCAAACCGTTGATCCTTCATCAAACGTCGAATATCAGGTCCATTGAGAACGCCTGTGAAAAAATCATTCAAAAATATGTGTTAGATATTGAACAAGAGAGCTTGATTGGTACGAATGTATGGTTTCATACAAACTTTCTTTTATTTTCATTCCGCTTAATCTTGGGAAAATCCGTGTTAATTCATTGAATGCATTGCCTTCAGGATTCAGTATCTTTATGAAGTTTTTAACAATTCCAAGTTTGATATGGAGCGGTGGGAGCAAAACTTTTTGAATTGGCACAAGTGGAGCCTCAACGATGTTTTCTTGGCGCAATCTAAATCCTACTCTCAGAGGCCAGTCCTTTTTGGTGTATTGATCGCCAGAAAATCGAGTATCCCACAAACACATAAAACACATGTGTTTTGTGTATCCCGTCTGCATCCCTCTCAAAAGAGCTACCACTTTCAAATCAGCACAAACTTTCCAACGATGGTCTTGGTATTTCACCAAATCAATGATTTTTTCAACGATGCGTAATTTTCTTTTGTGTTTGTGCTGATAGCGATCGGGACACTGTTTTTTGCATTTGCGATATGAAGCAAAACCGCCTTGAGACTGCTCTTAGACGAATCAATAAACAATCGCCAATCTTCTGGGTTATATTCATTGTGCATCGTTAAAACCAAACCCTTGATATCAGTGCAATATGCTACTGAATTGTCTTCGATGGCTTTGAAAAAAACAGTGAAATGACGATGACGACCGATTGCTCCATATATATTCACATCTGGTGCTAAGATATTCGATTTTTTCAAATCTTGAGCCAAAAGAATGGACTGACGCTGTGATAATTTGAGGCGACGAATCATTTTATCCAGACCGCTTTGAGAGATTTCGACGTGATTACATGGTGCGGTCACATTGGATGGTACGTAAAGTGATGCAGACGATTCTCCAACAGTAGCGAAAGTAGGTGGATTGTACTCTTCTGTTGGACTTTGTCTTTTCGGGATTGGAATGGAATTCGAATGTGGTAACGGCAACTGAACAAACAGTGTTTCTCTGTATTCCACTTTACGTTTTTTGGCTCTGTTTATCCCGACCACACTATTAACACAAGCATAACACTCATCTGGATTGTGCAGTTGAGGGTCTGTCCAAATCATTGGAACGCCAAAAGGCATAGATTCGATTTCACCTTTAATAAAAAAAAACATCATTAATTAAAATAGTTTAAAAATAAATAATAAGTTATTTCATTTTACCTTTTTTCCATTGATTCAATCTATACAAACAAGTCGTACAAATGATTGATGGAGCCCAAACCACATCATTGACTACAGTTTGGTTGAAATATTGCGAGTACAATTCAGCCATTTCCGGGGTAATTGCGCGCTTGCTAGGCATTATAGTGTGCTTTCCACAAACATAACAATATTTATTAAATGAATGTCGACCGCATTCACTCATTCTTGATATTTTTAACGAATTTATTTTTTGACTAGATAAAATTACGTTCCGAAACTAATAAACAATCAAGCTGTAACAAGATATGTTATAATTAGGAATGTCAGAATTAAAAACATCAACAATGGTTCAGAAATACGTAATACGGTCATTAACACTGACCGTATGAATTCATGATTTTAACTCAAATTACCCTATTGTATCACAGATGTCGCCATTATACTGACATTGGTCAGTATAATGGCGACATCTGTGATACAATAGGGTAATTTGTATCACAGAACCCTATTATATCACAGATGTCGCCAGTATACTGACCAATGTCAGTATAATGGCGACATCTGTGATACAATAGGGTAATTTGAGTTAAAATCATGATTGTGCGTTTAATTTTTTTATTGAATTGTGATAAAAAAAGTCTTTTTTGTTTTTTTTTATTGAGATTTTAAAGCGAAATTCCTTACAGTTTGGCATTTATAGGCGGAAAATTCCAAAAAATCGACGAAAAAGTGCGGTTTTCTGGACATTATAGTCGAAAACACTGTTTGAATGTGTTTTTTTTGTGTTGGTGTGTCCAGCAAATTTGTTGGTCGTAATAATAGCTACAACTTTGCCAAAGACATTAAAGCGATATTCAAAACGGTTTAGGACCTATAAACATGCAAATATCGAAGTCTTTAGCGACGAACCCGACTGAAATCAGCAAAATTCAAAGACGGATTTCTCCAAAACTAGAGCCAATCCAACCAAATGCCGGTGGATCTGAACTCAGTACATCCATAAGAACGTCACTCAATAAGTGCCCCATTTGTCTCTATTTTCAAGTATCAATTTCAAGCACAGTGTAATTAATGTGATTAATCTACATTTAGTTCTCATTTTAATTTTATCTCTCATTAACTCGTTTGGGTAGCTTAATTTTTGTCTATTTAACTAATAGTAGCATTTTATTTTATTTTCTTTTTCTTTGGTTGTAATCTAGAAGTTTATAATCTGAAATAATATGTTTCGGAATATAATTAAATTCAGTCAAATAATTATGTTTATTTTCTATTTTACGTATATAAATTTGCCTTCTATAAATATATGTAAGGTATTTATATCTACAGTCACAATGATAGTGAAATGTTAGAGATATCTCTTAAAAGTTTAAACAGTTAAAATTATTACTGATTATATTTCATTTATCCTTCTTATTATTCGGGTGTCTTAAAAGTGTTGGAACGCTTGAATTTCTCGAGAACGACACATCCGATTACAAAAAGAAAAAACACGTGTTCCTTTATTTTTTTAAAGCTATTCAGTCATGATATGCAAACATCACCTCCACCCCCCTGGGGGGTGGGGCGGGAGTAAGTTGTGAAAATTTTACTGGGAACAATTATTTTTTATTGCACTTTTGCATTCTCCATAAATGCAAATTTGAAACGATTATTAAATCTAATAATGAATTTTTGAAAAGTCCATATCTAGTAGGTTCATTAATTAATTGCGTTAAGTTAAAAGAATCTAGCATGTTATTAAAATAAGTAGTATCATAGCTATCGGGTATTAAAAAGTCGATATTGCAATCGCCGAGGCATATAACGTTAGTCGAAACCATCGAACATAACAAACGAATTTCCCAACTTTATAATTATATTTTGGAGGCTTCTATACCACACCACACACAATCTTGTCCGTGCTGTTAATACTCACTGACATCCATATTTGCTCTATATTATCATTTGTGTCAATTAATGTTGTTTTTAGTGTACTTTTTATATAGATCGCAACACCTCCACCTCTGGCACTCCTGTCTTTCCGATATAACCTGTAACCAACTATACCTAGTACGTTTGTTTGTTTGTTTGTTTGTTTGTTTATATGTGACATATGAAGGGGTTAAGAACCCAGCACCGCGGCCCTTAGGCTTATTGTACTCTCATCTTGTCACTTAGTCGGTAAAGAGTTTAGTGATCCTGATTAGGCTTAGTAACCTCTTTACCAGGTCCTCCCTTATGAGAGTCTCACGAGAGAAAGCTCCTTCGAGGAGTGCAAACCTCCATCGGTACAGGGCTTCACAATCGAAAATAACATGTGAGGCTGTTTCGTCCGCTTCATTGCAGAGTCTGCAGATGGGATCTTCATTACCAATCCCCATTCTATGCATATGCTTCCTTAGGTTGCAGTGTCCAGTTATAAGGCCTGTCACCAGCCTAATCTGTTGTCTGCTTAATTGCAGTATGTCATCAGTCAATTTGTCAGATGTTGTTTTTAGCATCAGTTTGCTATGTCTTTGCCCCTCAATTGCATTCCAGTGGTTGTGGTGCTGTCTTTTTGTCCAGCTTTTCAACCAGTTTCGAGCAAAGTTGTTGGTAATTCCAAAGACGGGTTCTGGCCCCATAAATGGTAATTCTGCTCCTTTCTTAGCCAAGGAGTCAGCTTTCTCGTTGCCACTAATCCCCTTATGCCCCGGGACCCACATCAGGGTTACTATATTGTGGGTTGAAAGGGTTATTAGGTTTTGTCGGCATTCCCATACTAATTTTGAGTTAGTACGATTGCTAGCTATGGCTTTTATGGCGGCCTGGCTATCTGTAAGGATAAGGATTTCTTTACCTTGGTAGTTCCTTTTTAAATTCTCATGTACACAGATGTCTATGGCATGAGTTTCGGCTTGGAAGATAGTGGCGAACCTCCCCAGCGATGCATAGGCAGCAAACTGAGGTGATTCCCCAAATATTCCTGCACCTGTGCCACTGTCAGTTTTGGAGCCATCCGTATACCAGATTAGCTTGTTTGCCTGACGACTTTGTTGTAATAGCCCTTCGTTCCACTCAAGGAGAGTGGTGAAGGGTTTAGTGTGGTTTTGCCTAGCAGGCATAGTATCACTGTTCATGTCTAGCAGTGAGCTGGTTACAATGGAAGTAATTTTGGTGTGCCCATCAAGATGACTGGGTTTCCAATTTCCATTGTAGTTCAGTCTGAAAGCCGCCATTCTTGCCTCTGCCGTAATATAAATGTTTAACGGTGGCAGGTTTAGAAGTATTTCTAGAGCTGCTGTCGGGGTGCTTCTCATCACCCCCGTAATACACAGGCAGGCCAGTCTCTGAAGTTTTGATAGCTCCTTCTTGGCTAGCCTCTGTTCTACTTTTGTCCACCAAACCAGCGATCCATAGGTTATTCTAGGTCTAACTACAGCCGTGTACAGCCAGTGTACTAAGCGTGGTCGAAGTCCCCAGGTTTTGCCCAGGGCTCGCTTTGTTGCCATGAGGGTTCTTTTGCCCTTTTTAATGGCATTTCTGATTTGCGGGTTCCAGGTTAGCTTCGAATCTAGGATGATACCTAAATATTTTGCTTCCTGGCTCAATTCAAGTTTCTTGTTGAAGAAGTTTGGCAGTTTAATCTTGCCCAGGTCTCTCCTTCTGGTAAATGGAACTAGTGCCGTTTTTTGGGGATTTACACTAAGGTTCTCCTTGGCACACCATCTTTCCACAGCGCTTAAAGCATTTTGCATAAGCTCTGAGATCGTATTGTCAAATTTCCCAGAGATAAGAATGACCACATCATCCGCATATCCCTGGGTATAATATCCTTGCCTATTCAGGTCAACAAGGAGCTCATCCACTACCATGTTGCACAATAGGGGTGATAGAACTCCCCCCTGTGGACACCCTTTGACAGCCTCAATCTCCATTGTTTCCCCTGATAGGGTAGATAGGATCTTACGACCTTGCAGCATGTTGTTGATCCACCTACATAGGGTGTCTCCTATGCCGCGCTTTCTCGCTACTGCTATCATTGATCTATAAGAGGTGTGGTCAAACGCCCCCTCAATATCAAGGAAAGCTGTTAGCGCTGTTTCTTGTTGTGCAGTTGCCTCCTCGATCTTCCTCACTAAGTGATGAAGAGCGGTCTCGCATGATTTCCCCGCTTGATAAGCATATTGATGGGGATGGAACAAGCTACCCGAGGGCAGACTCTCTCTGATATGTTTATCTATAAGTTTCTCCATTATTTTCAGCACAAAAGATGATAGGTTGATAAGTCTATAAGCTTTCGCCTGGGAGGGATCCCTTCCAGGTTTGGGAATGAAGACCATTCTTGAGCTCTTCCAGGCGTGGGGAATATAGCCCGTGGCCAAGCTTGCTCTTAGTACTCTACAAAGGATGGGCACCAGAATAGGTTTCCCCTGCTGTAATAGCACGGGTATAATCCCATCCGGGCCAGGAGCCTTGTATGAGTTGAAAGAGTCTATTGCCCACTCAATGCTCTGGTGGGTTATAATACTGTTCGAGATCTGCCAATCTGTTTTCTCCGCCCTTACAGGTGGGAGTGGAACATTGTGCAGATCTTCATTCTCTTGAAGAATGTGGGAGCCAGGAAGGTGTACCTGAAGCAATAACTCCAGGGTTACCCTGCTAGTCTCGGTGTATTTCCCATCTGATTTTAGGATGGTGCCTACTGGTTCAACCGTATCTTTGGCCAGAATTCTCTGGAGTCGTGCTGCCTCAGAAGTGTTCTCAACCTCCTGGCAGAATTCCCTCCATGAGTTTCTTTTGGCCTTACGGATTTGTTTATTGTATGCTGTCAGGGATTGGTAGTATTCATCCCATTTCCCTGTTCTTTTCGCATTATTAAACAATTTACGCGTGTTTTTCCTATGCTCTGCCAGATCATTATTCCACCACCTCACCTCCTTACTGGTGGATTTTCGGATAACCCGGCAGTTGTTCTGGTAAGAGAGGTTGATTGCTTCCTGTATATGTGCAGAAGTTACCTCTATATCAGTACTGTCTTTGATAGATTTCTTTAAATCTACTAAATTAATTTGAAGGTCCTGCCTATATTTCTCCCAGTCCGTGTTTCTCGGATTGCGATACTGTACGGGTGGCTTATCAATATTATTGATTTCCATCCGAATGTATCTATGGTCCGAGAGTGACGGTTCCTCTGACACATGCCATCGGATTATCTGGGAGCTTATACAAGAGGTAGACAAAGTGATGTCTATTATCTCTTTGCGATTTCGTGTAACAAAAGTGGGTTTGTTCCCTCGATTCAAGATCTCCAAGTCATTCGAGACAATAAAATCTAAGAGATACTCACCCCTACTGTTGTTATTGCTGCTTCTCCATGCCTCATGATGAGAGTTGGAGTCGACCTAGTACGTTACTGTTAAGCTCATTAGTTAACCAGCTTTCTGTAATCGCCAAAACGTTAATATTTGAATTGTATATTAATATGTGCAAACCTTAATCCTTCCAATATCATAATCACTGCCTAAAAAATAATGTTAATAAAATTTAAAAATTAAAATAACTACCTATATATCACGTTGCTTCGACGAAGCTTAGTTGCTTCTAGATCTTGGGAAATGATGCAACAAATCCCGTCGTGGCAGATCCAGTGATAATAGCAATAAAGAAATAAAGGGATAATAATAAAAAAGTGTAGGCACATTTGGATGAATTGAATTAATAACAGAAAATACTTATTAATTATATACATACCTCGATACATACATAATAGATAATAAAATACAATATCGAAAAACAAGAAAAAGAACACTGTTTATACCAGAAATATTAATCAAAATTAATATAAAGAAATAAAAACTTAGGTACCTCTTTGTTTTGACAACTAATAACATAATAATACCACATTAGACAAACATTCGTTTATTTATATACCGGGTGTCTTAAAAGTGTGGGAACGCTTGAATTTCTCGAGAACGACACATCCGATTACAAAAAGAAAAAACACGTGTTCCTTTATTTTTTGAAAGCTATTCAGTCATGATATGCAAACATCACCCCCACCCCCTTGGGGGGTGGGGCGGGAGTAAGTTGTGAAAATGTAAATGGGAACACCTATTTTTTTATTGCACTTTTGCATTCTCCATAAAAAACTGTTCTCAAATTGCAAATTTCGCCACCACACCCCCGACCCCTCTTGGGGTGGAAAGAGGGAAAATTGCACATATTCACAGAAAAACGATCTTCTTTTACTTTTCTTTTCCTCCAAAATTTCGACCCCCAAAGGGGTGGGGCGTAGGGGAGTGGCGGACAATTTGTAAATCACAAAAAAAAATTTTGGAGGAAAAGAAAGATCGTTTTTCTGCGGACATGTGCAATTTTCTCTCTTTCCACCCCCAGGAAGGGTCGGGGTCGGGAGTGGGGGGGGGGCGAAATTTGCAATTTGAGAACAGTTTTTTATGGAGAATGCAAAAGTGCAATAAAAAATAGGTGTTCCCATTTAAATTTTCACAACTTACTCCCGCCCCACCCTCCAGGGGGGGTGGGGGTGATGTTTGCATATCATGACTGAATAGCTTTCAAAAAATAAAGGAACACGTGTTTTTTCTTTTTGTAATCAAATGTGTCGTTCTCGAGAAATTCAAGCGTTCCCACACTTTTAAGACACCCTGTATATAAATAAACCTTGAAATAAACGAATTATTATGTTATTAGTTGTCAAAACAAAGAGGTACCTAAGTTTTTATTTCTTTATATTAATTTTGATTAATATTTCTGGTATAAACAGTGTTCTTTTTCTTGTTTTTCGATATTGTATTTTATTATCTATTATGTATGTATATAATTAATAAGTATTTTCTGTTATTAATTCGATTCATCCAAATGTGCCTCAGTGGCGTGCGGTGAGAATTTAGGCTAGGGAAGCAACCACGATTTTAATTTTAATATACCTATATACAGGTGCGGATTCAAGGAGGGATGGGGGAAATCCCTCCCTCCAATTTAGAAATAAGTATACACAGAATAAAAACAAATGATGTTTGTTTAGTTATTATTTATTAAAACAATCATTTTTCCAAAAATTTCCTCCTCAAAATAATTCTCTGGATCCGCTCCTGCTAGGTACAACAAAAAAACAGTGTTATAATTATTTAAATTATTAAGCTTAAAAGTTTTTCAAAGAAGAACTTTTACACTTTATACTTATGGAATTTGTTGACTATTATTATTTATTTAAAAAAAGTACTACTATTTATTTACAATGCAACTCGATTTTCAGGTCTTTTTTAGCAAAATACTGGTGCAGGTTTTAATCTTTCTTGTTAAATTTGAAAGTTCTGGTTTTGATCTACCTTTCTCAATAATTTGTAATTTCTCTCCAAAACTGTATGCAGAAAATTCTTTATTAATCAAGGATCAAGGCTAGGAGAAGAGCAGTATAAGCAACGAAATCAGTGCTTATGTATGCAGTGTATGTAACACATTTGAATCGGTATTACCTTTTCGTGCAAGTTTAATGAGCCTAATTTAAAATAGTACTCTAAATGATTATACGTTTTGCTGTACGGAATTGATATTGAGCTTTAAGTTGATTAAATATTACAAATTTAAATAAACGATAACTATAATTTTATAAAAATATTTTTATTAATTTTGGTTTTTATTTTTAGTAAATTCTCAAGGGAAGCATTGCTTCCATTTCTTCCATGGACCGCACGCCACTGATGTGCCTACACTTTTTTATAATTATCCCTTTATTTCTTTATTGCTATTATCACTGGATCTGCCACGACGGGATTTGTTGCATCATTTCCCAAGATCTAGAAGCAACTAAGCTTCGTCGAAGCAACTTGATATATAGTTATTTTAATTTTTAAATTTTATTAATAACATTATTTTTTAGGCAGTGATTATGAATTTATGATATTGGAAGGATTAAGGTTTGCACATATTAATATACGTTCTTTGGCTCCTAAGCTACCTGATGTTGAAGAGTTATTATACAATTCAAATATTGACGTTTTGGCGATTACAGAAAGCTGGTTAACTAATGAGCTTAACAGTAACGTACTAGGTATAGTTGGTTACAGGTTTTATCGGAAAGACAGGAGTGCCAGAGGTGGAGGTATTGCGATCTATATAAAAAGTACACTAAAAACAACATTAATTGACACAAATGATAATATAGAGCAAATATGGATGTCGGTGAGTATTAACAGCACGGACAAGATTGTGTGTGGTGTGGTATATAAGCCTCCAAAATATAATTATAAAGTGGAAAATTCGTTTATGTTATGTTCGATGGTTTCGACTAACGTTATATGCCTCGGCGATTGCAATATCGACTTTTTAATACCCGATAGCTATGATACTACTTATTTTAATAACATGCTAGATTCTTTTAACTTAACGCAATTAATTAATGAACCTACTAGATATGGACTTTTCAAAAATTCATTATTAGATTTAATAATCGTTTCAGAAACAGATTTTATTAATTCAAGCGGTGTCATTTTTTGCAACCTATCAGATCATGAACTTGTTTACTGTGATGTTTCTAATTCTCTCTTCACATTGCCACAAATTGAACATACGTTTCGGAATTATACAAATTTCAACTTGGATGAATTTTACAACGAGTTACTAATGCTGCCGTTGCATAATATATTTCAACTCACTGATATCAATGATAAATTAAACTATCTAAACGCTAATTTAATTCATTTATTTGATAAACATGCCCCATGGGTTACGTGTAGATTTAACAAAAAACCATCGCCGTGGATCACAGAAAATATAAAATTACTTATTAAATTAAGGGACAAGGCAAAAGCTAAACAGAAAAGGAATCCTACCCGTGGTAATTGGGAGTATTACAAAATGCTTAGAAATTACACAAACGGCGCAGTAAAGCGTGAAAAAGAAGCATATTTTCGATCCAAATTAACTAAATCTAATACTAAGCAAATGTGGTCGGAATTGAAGAGGTTAAATATAAACACGAGCCGGGTTAATTGTGACGATTCTATTATTCAGGATGTTAACTAAATTAATAACTATTTTCTGAACAGCACTCCTCTTACAGCAGTTGATTTAGACACCCAAAACTTTTATAAAAATAACACTCTGGTTAACAACTCACTAAGCTTCAGGCTGGTCAAATATGAAGATATAGCAAAAATAATTACTAACCTGAGCAGTAATGCTATGGGTCCCGATGGTTTAAATGCAAAAATGATAAAACTTTGTTGTCCTCACATAATACCGTTTATTTTACATATTGTCAACAGTTGCATTTTGGAGGATAAGTTTCCCGATCTGTGGAAACAGGCTCTTGTTTTACCGTTGCCAAAAGTTGCACAGCCACTATCCTCTAGGGATTTTCGCCCAGTTAGTATCTTACCCGTGCTGTCTAAGATTTTGGAAAAAATTATCAATTCGCAGTTACATGATCATTTGGAAGTTAATAAATTATTATCTGAAATACAATCTGGTTTTCGTCCTTTACATAGCTGTGCAACTGCACTACTACACATAACAGATGATATTTCTAGAGCATCTGATATGGGTCACTGCACTATTTTAACACTTCTGGATTTTAGTAAAGCCTTTGATACTATTGACCATAGTATGCTTTTAGCTATATTACACTACATGGGACTTGGCGAGCATGCACTTGCCCTCATACAAAGCTATTTAAGTAACAGACTCCAGAAAGTTAAAGTTGAGCATAGAGTGTCTGAGGTGGCGAATATTACAAGAGGCGTTCCTCAAGGGTTTATACTTGGTCCGCTATTATTTACATTATATACCAGTAATTTCTGTAAACACTTAAAGACCTGTCATATCCACATGTATGCTGATGACACACAAATATATGATTCATTTGCTCCCACGGACATTAATCAAGCAGTAAACAGCGTAAACAACGATTTAAATATTATATATGACCTTTCTACCAAGCATGCATTGCATTTAAATCCATCTAAGTCCTGCTTTATACTCTTCAATAATAAGTTACTTAATATACAAGTACCTCCAATTAAAATCAATAATACGATAATACCAATTCAAACAAAATTGAAAAATCTTGGACTTGTCTTGGAGAAAACCCTTAGATTTAAGGATCATGTATGCAAATGTATTCAAAAAGCTTTTATGAATTTGAAACTGCTATATCCTCATAAACTTTATCTTAGCAAAAACATAAAAATCACCTTGTGCAATTCATTAGTCTTGTCACAGTTTAACTTCTGCGCTCCTGTTTATAATTTTTGCTTGGATTACGAAACATCACAACGTATTCAAAGAGTTCAAAATACCTGTTTAAGGTTCATTTATGCACAGAGAGAAATACTTCATAAGAGCTTTGCACAATATTGTTCAAAACGGTGTTGGAGAAATTTATATTATAATTGTAGAATCGTATTGTCCAGTGTTGTGTAGGATTTCGTTACTGAATTGTCTAACAGGAACTTACGACAATTATTTAACACAGTCAGATTTAGTTCTGCATTCTTTGGAACAATGTTGTAGAGGATAAGCTAGCATATTATGTTGAAGTATAATTGTAAAAAATGTTTAGAAAAATACAATATTTTGTTTGAATGAAATCATAATCCAGTGTTCAAACTGCTTGCTACTAATTATTGTGTTTCGCAAAGTTTATGGATGACATCCTATAGATGTCACCACTTGTAATTGTCGCTATTAATGTAAATTCGAGATTTATATATAAACAGCCAACGGCAAAAGAAAATTTTAGTGTTATACGTGTATATACTACACGTTGTATAGTATGTAAATACTATACATTGTATAGCTATATACATATTAGTTACATATATTTTAATATATGTAAAAATAGATATTTTATTTGTGATATCTAGCCTTCTGTATAGAATATTTGTGCCAGAGTATTGCACAATTTGTATAAATGTGAACAAGTAATTGTGTTAAATACTATTAAGCAATTGTGGCACACACTAGCGCAACAATTGTACAATTTTGTATAAAATTGTATGCAATAACATTACACATTCTGTTTTAATAAGTAACACAATTTGTTATGGAAACTTATACACAACTATTCATTTGATTCTACAAAATTACTATTGACTTCCACAAAATCTTGACAAACTAAATGACACAATCTTGTTTTATAATTGTACACAAATTGTCCCTGTCACTTTTTTAAGACCAATTTGTTTTACAATACCACACAATTGTTGATGAAATTTAAATACATTTTTCTCTGTGTGGGTTACAAAAAAATGAACATGTTTCACCTAAATTAAAGGACGCAAATTGGCTCTCTATGAAAAATAGGAGATATTTGCTGTCGGCAACACTATTCCATAAAGTAATGAATACAAGACAGCCACCGTACCTATATAATAAAATTAGGTTCAGGACTGATGTTCCTAACTTAAACCTGCGACACAGAGGTTTAATTACCATACCAAAACACAAAACTTCCTTATTTGAACGGTCATACAGTTATAATATAGCATCAGTTTATAATAATATTCCTAGCCCCTTAAAAACGATGTCCGTGACACAATTTAAAAAACATTTGTTTAATTATTTGTTTAGCAAACAACAATAAGTATAGCTAATCAATATCATAGTTTAAAGAATTAAGTCGTTCTTCACTGTGGTGCACTTGTCTATTTTTGCTGTTTTACTCTTTTTTGTACTACAAACTGTGTTTGTCAGACTTAAATTTGAATTTGATGTTAATCTCTTTAACTCTTTGACATCTCATCACTTTTATCTTATATATTTCATATGCTGTGTAATAAGCCAACTCCCTTTGCTTTATAATAATACTGCCTATCTACTATCTACTATTAAAGTACTTTAGTTAGATTTTTAGTGAATGGAACTTGCAAGACCAGCACTGGCTGAACTTGCACCTTGAGGTTCTACGCATTTGGTATTATATTTATTGATTGGATTTTTTTTGTGTTTATTGTATATGTATTATAATATTTCTAGTTAACAATAATAATGAACCATTAAAAAGTTTGTATGCTAGATGTGTAGAATAAATGTATTATTATTATTATTCAATTAGATTCGGAGTTAGGAAAGACCATCGATTATTACAATTCTGGGATAACTTTCCATAGTTTTTTTTTATAGAGACGAACTGGATAAATATCTTGATCTGAATCTTAAACCATCTATTTACTACTGGTACAAAACTTAGTACCTCTTTGGTTTATCTTGAAGAATATTGGTATTGGATTATATTCTATGCAGTCTGTGGGTATTCCACAAATGGATGCTTCAATTTGTAAGTGATGCAATATTTGCATAGACAGTTTTGTTACCTCTTTGTAATCAGTTAAATGCGCAATTTATTAATTATTCGATATACCGACCCTTCTGACCCCAAGTAAAACAATTATACTGCGTTTTAGAGGATAACTTAGAGAACAATAATCCGAAAAAAAATCGCGCCGGTCGCCGGTAATTAATAAGAAAAACAATGTTAAAATGGCAATCTTGATGTTACAATGTTATGATGTTAGGTTACAGTTAGTAAAAAAAGTTGGCTGTATTTACGTGAAAATTGCGTGAAAAAAAAGCAGCATAAATTTGTGTTGGTGGACCTTTTACTCATAAATCCATGTTGCTGTTCAGAGAGCATATTACTAACCTTAGGATATAGGTATTCATAAAGAAGCATTTCGAACAATTTTGAAAAGCCGCAAATTAATGACACTGGTCTATAATTTGTAATATCATTAGGTTTACCTCCTTTAAGAATAGAATTAGAATTCTTTTGTAACGCTAAATTAAATATTTTGCATAGAGGAGTAGAAAAAATTACAGCACAATCTTTTACTATGTAACTGGGAATTCCATCGGACCCACAGGATTGCTTTGGTTTGAGTTTTTTTGCAATTTTTATTATATCAGCCTCAGCAAATTGTGGTAAGGATATACAAGTGGAGTTACTAATTGTAATGTCAATATTCTTATCTAGGGACTCAATGTAAACACTGCTAAAATATTCTGCAAATCCTGAGAGAATTGAGTGTGGATCATTTAAATTTTTGTTATTGTACATCATTGATCCTGGTATGCTAGAAGATTTTCGTTTTTATTGTTTGTTTATAAAGTTCCAGAAATTTTTTGGATTGTTCTTAATTTGATTCTGTAAATCGTTAACATAATTGAGGTATGCATGTTTAATTTTAGTTTTAACGTTTGCTCTTAAAGTTTTAAAATTGTTAAAATGACCTATGTTCCCACTGGCCTTATATTTTTTAAAAAGTTTATGTTTAGTTTTAATATCTTGAATAATGTCTCTGGTATACCATTTTGGGTAATATCTTTTAAAATTTTTGTATTTGGGCACATGCTTATCAATAACCTTAAAAATTTCCTTATAAAAACGACTACATAAATTATTGACATCTGTTTCGGTATCGCAAAAATTCCAATCAATATGTGAAAGTTCGTCATACAACTTGTAAAAATTTGCTTTTCTGAAGTTATAATCAGGTTGATTCTTATTGTTGTTAGTTTCAAAACGTATGTTATTCTCTCCAGAGATTTTCAAAGTTATTGATAAGGGAGGATGATGACTATCCTCTCTTGTTAAGGGTATATCTTGAACTACTTGACAGCTTTGATTAGAAACAATGTTGTAATGTATCTAGATACTTGTATCTAGATACAGTATCTAGATACTTTTATGGTACCTAGATACATATCTAGATACTTTTAAAATTTTGTAACTGTATTTGGATCTAGGTACATTTTCTTGGGTATCTGTGTATCTATATTGTGCAGATACTATTTTCATATTTTTATAATTTTATAATACAAAAACTATCATAAATGATTTGCGGAATTTTAACTTTGAAATAAACCGCAGAGCATAATAAAACTAATTTTTTATTATATAATTGTTTTGAAATCTACTAGATGGTAGTCACCTCGTTAAACAATTACAGTCACTACATCTAGTCAGCCAGGCCAAGTTGACGTATCATAGTACTGCAATCGACGCCATATTGGAGCAAAGGAAGTGTGAAATCTAGTAATTCGTAAATTAAAATTGCATCTTACTTATTTGGTATATTACAAGTCCGGGATGTCAGAATGAAAAGTATGTAGAAAAACCTGTTAAACTAAATGTGGATTTAATTAAATTCAATGGGGATAATAATAATTAACAATTTCAAACTTTTGACAATTTCAAACGCCCCAAAATGGCGTCGTTTGCGGTCTGATCTGCCAGCATGGCCTGGCTGACTAGATGCAGTGACTCTATAAACAATGGATATTGTTACAGTACAGAATGATGATATTATCGATTGTGTGAGGGAGACGCATTCTTGTCCGTCCAGGGCAGTGTTGCCAACTGTACCATAATTATGGTACTTGTACAATAATTTACAGCTTGTACCAACGTACCACAATTGGATAAAAATGTACCATAATTTCAGAAATGGAAAGACTATACATGTAATAAAGAGAAATCATTCTTTATTAAATGTAATGGTTATTTAATATTAATGTATATTTTACTGGACTTGTAGATAAGTACCACGACAAGCCATAGTTCTCTAAGTTTGCGAGTACAGTAAAGGCGCTATACGTGCTTTGTTACACACTTCTATTTTTTCTGTCAACAGTCAATTTGAGAACTATCAAAGTAAGAACTATCTTAATGAAGTACTTTTTAAAATATGTTAAAGAGTAAGTATAATCTATTCGTTTACATGAAGGGTAACTAAAAGCAACCAGATTTAGCGACTTTTGTGGTGTAATAGTACTAGAAACTGTCAAAATTGCTATAGTGTGAATCATACAAATACCTACTTTGAAATTAGGTTATCAGATAAACAAGTAATATCTAGGCTATGATGGTTTCTGTTAAAGTGGTAAAACATTTCCTAGGTTTTCAAACAATGAAAACTATTCGAATATCATCGTATGTCTAGCGACTAAATTATTGCTAAAAAACCTGCTTTTTTTTGGCAAAAAGCAGGTACCTAATAATTTAGTCACTAGACATACTTTTTTTTAATTTTTGGAAAATAGTTCAAATATCTACTATGAAACTTAAGTGGTACTTTTCTGGTTAACTTTGAATGTACAGTTTCTTTAAAATTAATTTTTCACGTAAAACATGTGAAATCATTTAATTAATAAACATCTTTTTCCAAAGCAAGTTAGGTAAACAAGTTTTTTACATTCCTAGAGTATTAATTTAAAACCAAAGTTATCACATTATTATATTATTTATGAGAAAAACAAGGATTATTATTGATCATGCGGTTAAGATTTATGCACCGTATTTGGGTGTCTGAATGGCCCCTTTGTAATGATTTTTCTTGAAATTTGGTATAGTTATTCACAATATAAGTAAATCCACTGTGATTTTGTTTAGAATTTTCGATACGAAAAATTGACTAATAAGTTCTTATTGTAGTCGTGAATATAGTAAAACAAGTATCTACAAATGTATCGAGATACATTATGTTAGGATTTGTATTTGGATCTAGATACTTCACTGCAAAAGCATCTGTATCTGTATCTAGGTACCTTTTTCTGATAGTATCTGTATCTGTATCTAGATACACAAAATAATGTATCTGTTACAACACTGATTAGAAATAACTAAATCTAATAACCTATTATTGTTATTCAATATGTCATTGAATTGCTTAACATCCAGAAATTCTAGAAAATTTAAAAGTAACTCACATTTCGTGAGTTACTTTTAATTTTCTTTGGATTTTTTCTATCTCCTCAACGTATTTGTTGTAAAGTGGGGACCAGGAGACACAGCCATATTCCAAGATACTACGTACTAGTGCAAAAAATAGTGATTTTAAGGCCTCAATATTAGTGAACGATCTACAGTTCCTTATAAGGAAACCTAACATACGTGAAGCTGAATTGGTTATATTAGCAATATGATTAGAAAACGATGTCAGTCAGAAGTTATTGTAACACCTAAATCTTTTATTGAGTTGGTTCTTTCAAGAATCTGGTTGTTGAGAACATAATCAAAAATTTCGGGGATTTGTCGCCGAGTGACTGTCATTATCTTACATTTTTTTAAATTTAATTGCAAATTATTTTTTCACACCAGTGGTTAATTTGTTCCAAATTGTTTTGCAATACTGCAATGCTTTGACTATCTTCAATTATTGAATATATTTTCAGATCATCAGCAAATATTTGTTTATTCACAGTTATAACTTCAGTTATGTCATCTATGAAAATTAGAAATAAAAGAGGTCCCAAATTTGTCCCTTGAGGTACCCCTGAAGTAGATAAAAAAATGCGTGGATTTAAATCCATTGTACTGAACAAATTGTGTACGTCCTATTAAATAAGAATGAAAAAATTTAATTAGGTCATTGGCAAAGCCAAATGCATGCATTTTTTTCAATAGAAGGGAATGATTAATTTTGTCTAGTGCTTTGGAGAAATCTGTAAAAACAATATCAACTTGTTTCCTATTATCCAAAGCATTTGACAAAAACTGTAAAAAGCAGCATAAATTTGTGTTGGTGGACCTTTTACTCATAAATCCATGTTGCTGTTCAGAGAGCATATTACTAACCTTGGGATATAGGTATGCATAAAGAAGCATTTCGAACAATTTTGAAAAGCCGCAAATTAATGACACTGATCTATAATTTGTAATATCATTAGCTTTACCTCCTTTAAGAATAGGACACACTTTCGAATTTTTCCAACAATCTGGAAAGCTATTCTTTTGTAATGCTAAATTAAATATTTTGCATAGAGAAGTAGAAAAAATTACAGCACAATCTTTTACTATGTAACTGGGAATTCCATCGGACCCACAGGATTGCTTTGATTTGAGTTTTTTTGCAATTTTTATTATATCAGCCTCAGTAAATTGTGGTAAGGATATACAAGTGGATATACTAATTGTAATGTCAATATTCTTATCTAGGGACTCAATGTACACTGCTAAAATATTCTGCAAATCCTGAGAGGATTGAGTGTGGATCATTTAAATTTTTGTTATTGTATATCATTGATCCTGGTATGCTAGAAGATTTGCGTTTATTGTTTATAAAGTTCCAGAAATGTTTTGGATTGTTCTTAATTTAATTCTGTAAATTGTTAACATAATTGAGGTATGCATGTTTAATTTTAGTTTTAACGTTTGCTCTTAAAGTTTTAAAATTATTAAAATGACCTATGTTCCCACTGGCCTTATATTTTTTAAAAAGTTTATGTTTAGTTTTAATATCTTGAATAATGTCTCTGGTATACCATTTTGGGTAATATCTTTTGAAATTTTTGTATTTGGGCACATGTTTATCAATAACCTTAAAAATTTCCTTATAAAAACGACTACATAAATTATTGACATCTGTTTCGGTATCGCAAAAATTCCAATCAATATGTGAAAGTTCGTCATACAACTTGTAAAAATTTGCTTTTCTGAAGTTATAATCAGGTTGATTCTTATTGTTGTTAGTTTCAAAACGTATGTTATTCACTCTAGAGATTTTCAAAGTTATTGATAAGGGAGGATGATGACTATCCTCTCTTGTTAAGGGTATATCTTGAACTACTTGACAGCTTTGATTAGAAATAACTAAATCTAATAACCTATTATTATTATTCAATATGTCATTGAATTGCTTAAGATCCAGAAATTCTAGAAAATTTAAAAGTAGCTCACATTTCGTGTCTTGTTCTATAATCTCATTGTTGAAATAAGAAATATAATTAGGAAGATTAAAATCTCCGATTATTAAAATATTCTCCCCATAGATAATCTCAAGTAATTCAAGACATTCAAAAAGACTATAATAATAATCAACAGTTGTAGTTGGCGGTATATACAAAACAAAAACATACATCTTAGTTGAAAAGAAAGTTACACATGAACCAACTGCATCAATACTTGGCACAGATTCATGAAGTGATGACAAATCAATAGGCTCTTGGTTGTACTCAGCTCTAATTGCCAAAATTGCTCCCCCTCCTTTGGACTCCACTCTGTCTGAACGTAGCACTGTATACTGTTCATTAAAGTTCAATATAAAAACAGCACGAAAATCTGGTTACTTTCTCTTGAATTTTCATACAGAGCAAAAGTCATGTCAGTTTGTACGTTATTTTGATAAAATTTCGAGGTTATGTTGGTGAATTTTATGTCAATTAAATGTCAACAAAGTGAGGTTATGACAAATGTCATCTTGTTTTAAATTTTTTTATAAGTTTAATAACTTTTCAATAATTTAATTAATAATAATTAAAATGAACAATCAAAGTGAAATAAACGAAAGTGCAGTTTTTTTAAATTTGGTGTTCAGACTGTTATTATTATTTGGAGAAATGTTTGGAAATTTATTTTGTATGGAACGAATTAAAGGAAAGTGATGGAATCTTGTTGCAAATAACTTAATTATTTTATGTACTCACTTCATGGAAGATACGTGTCGCAACTTTAATAATTATAATTATCTTCAACAATCACAAATAAAATCCATTTGAAGGTTGACATGGAATGTGAACATCTTATCAACAAATAAGCAGGTAATTTTACCAACTATAACAGGAATCTGCTAACTTTCAAGTTAGAGCGATTAACTTTTTTGTGTGGCACAAATAATTTTAAAATTTAAAATAATTTTCAATTTTTAATTTTTTATTTATTAACAGTAATTTAAGATTGTTGGATTGATCAGATAAAAATTAAAAAAGACAAAGAGAATTAGAATGTCTCTTAATTCTTATTTTTTTAAGTCTATTTGACACCGAGATTTAATTTGATTTTCTTTAATTTTAATTTTTAATAGTCGTTTTCTTTTCGCTTCATGGAATTTTAAAGTTTTATTTCTTTTCTGTGTTAATAAATAATATTATCCATTTAAATGTTTAAAAAGAAATTTATTTGTGTATTTATTTAATTGTCTGGTCCATTAACAACGTTTTACAGATATAATTTAAATAGCTTTCTAATTAATTAGCGACCCGCCTGATTTCGTCTCATGCATTTATGGAACTTGTTTTCTAGTTTATAAATCATAGCCGGAGAATTTTTTTATAAAGGTAAGTGATATTTAGTTGTGTATATTTTCAGACTATTTTACCATGATTTTGTGTTTGTGAATTTCAACAATAACAGGTTTATTTTGCAATTTGTAACATTTCATATTTCATCAAGTGTTGGAGGGTTTATTATTCACTACAATTAATTTCTTTTTTCTTATTGACCTTCTCTATATCACAACAATATTAAATAAATATGTTACTTGTGTGTAATTTTTAATATTTTGAAACGAATATTAAACAAATATTTTATTATTATTATGTAATATGTAAACATGAGCCTGTGACAGAATGTCGTAGATAAATATAACTATTATATATAACTAGTATTGAAATAATATTATGGAAATATTTTAAATAATATTGTGATGTTCACGTTTATGTGTGTTAGAAAATTTAATATGAGCATATACATAAGAATAGATAATTTTTGAAAATCATTATTGCACAGATGTGGTTATTAAGGATCAATAAATAAAAACAGATAAACTTACATACAAAGTCATAATGATATCCCAAGAATACAAAAATTTAGTATATATTTGTAAAACAATGAAAGAGAATGTAATAGCATATATTTATTATGGTATTTTGATACAATATTAAAATTAACAAGGATAATAAAAGGAAAGGATATCCTAGCCATAAGTCAACCTGAAAATTAAAAAAATCATGTAATAGTTTAAAGGTATATTGATTTTCTATTGCACATTTAAAATTCTCCCTGTACTTCAATAATAAGGTCTCATTCACTTCTATGGTTATAGACATTGTTTATAAAAAAACTGAAAGAATTACCAAAGATAGGGAGTATATTAATAAAAGGGAAAAACACAGATAAAATAGTTGAAAAAAGAGGTATCTCGGGGAGATGATAATAATAATAAAAGGGGTTTTTTTTGAATTAGGTATGAAAAATAAATAAAATTTTCTAAAAGAAGAAATTTGATTATATAATAGAAAAATAAAATAAGTGTGTATCTAGTAAATGTAAATTGATAAAGTCCAAGAAGAAAATTTGCTAAATTAAAACATATAAAAGGAAAGTCCGGTGTTTTATTGAATAAAGGAAGAGTAAGAGCATTAAATACTGAAAACAAAATTAAATGGTATGATGAGACAGGAGGTGTGATGGATAGAAAAAAATAATGTAACGTTCTTTCTAAAAATAATAATACAAGTGCTGTTTAAATCGTCTATTCACAAACAAATATTTATTTCTATACACTAATGAATACACTATAAATTAACGCTATGATTATAAACCATTAAAAACTATTATTTACAGACTATGAATTTCTAATACAACATTTATATTCACTATTTATTTTGTAATACACAGTTAATGACTTGCAGTTGACTGCTCCTTTTCTCCGCGACGTCGACTTTATACCATCCTATAAACGTTCCAGAAGTCGCCCGAACATACCATGTATTTCTAGAATACACCAGAATAAACCGCGTCTGGTTCACATGCCCGCGCGATGCGTCATTCTCTCGAATGCGATAGAACACACCATTTGTTGCTCGAAAAGAGGTTCTTTCTTTTTCTCTCTTGTTACACTGCCCCCCTCTTCAAGTCTGCTCTGTCCCAGAACAGGTTTTATGCTCTGGTTCCTGTAGAACGGGTCATGACGATATCGACAGTCTTCACCTCGACTACACGTTCCATTACGGTAGAAATAACAGTCTACACTGTTCGTTGGCCTTAATGCGGGTTGTGGGTCAAAATTGCAGACGAAGATCTTGACGTCCGTACCTCTAAAGACAACTTCCAGCATGTTTCTAACGATTCTCCAATCCAGCTGGTCCCGCCCACAGCCGAGTTTGGGAATTGCCAATTTGTTAATTCCCCTGGTAAGCAACTCGATTCTCAAATTCCATAGTGCCCTCCACAAGTCGGCGTAACTCGGTTTCTGGTAGTAAAACTGCTTGGTTACCAAGTAGTAAATGGATCGGTCATGATCAGGCAAGCGTAAGGATTTACCAACAGAGGGATTTTGTTCTCGAAGTTCATTCAGCCGTCCAAATTTATTTCTAAACACTACTGCGATCCCCCTGGACATACGGAGATCCTCGGAGACACAGTGGGCAATGGAATAATTACCAGGGACCCGGAAGAGATCTTGTTGCATCTCAGTCGTGACTCCGAATCGAGCTTTTCTAGTTCCAGAGAACGCAGCCATAAATTCTCTAAAGGTTGGTTGATCATCTTCAGGCCTTACGGTATTGATAGTCACCTCAGCCTCATCTTTCCGATCCGGGACTGCGTCATTATTTCCCTCATAGTGCGCCAGACGATTGGAGTGTACCACCTTTGGTTTCCCCCTTGGCAACTTCTGGATGCGATAAATCAAGTCATTTATTCGTTTCTTCACCTGGTATGGACCCTCCCAATTTCGCTGTAACTTTGGAGAATAGCCACGACGCCTTTGCGGGTTGTATAACCAGACAAGCTCTCCAGGTTGAAACCCTCCTTCTTGGGCTCTCACATCGTACGTAGCCTTCATCCGGTCACTCGCGATTCGACTATTATTTCGGGTTCGGTCGTGAATATCCTCCAACTTCTTCTTTAAGTTGATGACATAATCATTCCCGGCTACCTCCTGCTCTATAGGTGGAGACCCAAATTCCAGATCACACGGTAACCGTAACTCGCGTCCAAACATTACAGACGCTGGTGACTGACCGGTTGTTTCGTGGACCGATGCACGATAAGCCATCAGGAACAGATGCAGGTATTGGTCCCAGTCTCGTTGATGATCGGAGACGACCTTGGCCAAATATTTGCCCATTGTTCGATTCATGCGTTCTACCATTCCATCGGACTGCGGATGTAACGGTGTGGTCCGAGTCTTGCGAATGCCCAACAATCGACAGACTTCTCCAAAGAGTACAGACTCGAAATTGCGGCCTTGATCCGAATGCAGCTCCATGGGCACTCCGAAGCGACTGAAAAACTTTTTGACTAGTACGTCAGCAACAGTCGCAGCTTCCTGGTTTGGTAGGGCATATGCTTCTGGCCATTTGGTAAAATAGTCCATTGCCACTAATATGTATTTATTCCCATCGTCGGTTTCGGGAAATGGTCCGGCAATATCTATGGCTATTCTTTCCAGAGGACTACCCACATTGTACTGCCTCATAGGTGCTCTTCGTTTCCCCAAGGGTCCGTTACCAGTGGCACATAGTTCACATTTCCGGCACCACTCCTTCACGTCTTCTTTACAGTTGACCCAATAAAAACGCTCCCTAACTTTCTCCAAAGTCTTTTTCACACCGAAGTGTCCTCCTGAGGCACCGTCATGGAGATGTCGCAATACTGTAGCCACTCGGCTTCTTGGAACCACGAACTGAGACCTAATGGTGGTGCCATCTTCACTCTCCAGTACTCGCTTCAGGAGATCGTCTTCCACCTTCAAGGACTCCCATTGGGCCCAATATGCTTTGAGCGTTCTGTTGAAAGGGCTGACGGCCTCCCAGGCAGGCCTTTCTCCCACGCGCTTCCATTCCAGTACCATTTTTAGTTCGGGATCAGCCTCCTGCTGTCATTGCAATTCTTCCGGCAACCAATTGTCGTTGACGATGGTAGTCCTTAATACTTGGCAAACCCTCTCCTCCAAACGAGAGCAATGACGGCAATCCGTTGGACAGGGTCTTCTTGAAAGAGCATCGGCATTTCGATGACTAGTGCCCGCTCGATGTTCGGTGTCAAAGTCGTATCCTTGTAATCGTTCGATCCACCTTGCGACCTGGCCTTCAGGATTACGGAATTGTAGAAGCCATTTCAACGCTGCATGGTCCGTCCTCAATAAAAACTTCCGTCCGTACAAGTATTTGTAGAAGTGCTCAACGGACTTCACGACGGCCAATAGTTCTTTTCTGGTCACACAATAATTCCTTTCGGCTTTAGACAAAACCTTACTAAAATAGCCGATGACCTTTTCTTGTCCATCCTGTATCTGAGAAAGTACACCCCCAATGGCCAGATTACTTGCATCTGTGTCAAGTATGAATTTCCCTTCTGTCCGTGGATAGCTCAATATTGGTGCGGTTGTCAGGGCACGCTTCAGCTGTTGGAAAGCTGTTTCACACTCTCCGCTCCAAACATACTCGCGTCCATCTTCAGTTAGCCTTGTCAGAGGCTTCGCTATATTGGCAAACCCAGGAACGAAACGCCTATAGTAGGTACATAACCCAAGAAAACTACGAACTTGGTGTTTATCTTTCGGTGTTGGCCACTCTTGAACTGCACGAATCTTATCGGGGTCGGCTGCCACTCCATTTTGTGATACGACGTGCCCGAGATATTTCACTTCCTTTCTGAATATGTGGCACTTTTTCGGACTCAGTTTCAGATTGGCTCCACGTAGTCTTCGGAACACTTCCTCTAGATTTTTCAAATGTTCGTTGAATGATTTTCCGACTACAATCACATCATCTAGGTATACCAGGCAGGTCTTCCACGACAACCCTCTCAGGATGGTCTCCATTAGACGCTCAAAGGTGGCCGGAGCGTTACATAGACCAAAAGGCATAACTGTAAACTGCCATAGTCCGGAACCAATAGTGAACGCGGTCTTCTCCCGGTCTTCAGGTTCCATTTCAACTTGCCAATAACCGCTCTTCAAGTCCAAAGTCGAAAACCATCGTGAACCAGACAGGGTATCTAACGTGTCGTCGATGCGTGGTAAGGGATAGCTGTCTTTCTTGGTCACGTTATTGAGCTGCCGATAGTCCACACAAAATCTCGTTGACCCATCCTTCTTACTGACCAGGACCACCGGTGATGCCCATGGACTGCTGGATGGCTCGATGACCCCTTGTTCTTCCATATCAGTAATAATCTTTTCGGCTTCTGCTCGCCTTGCTAGAGGTAGACGCCTCGGCTGCTGACGGACAGGCATAGAGTTGCCTGTATTGATTTTATGTTTTACTATATTTGTTCGTCCCTTCTGGCTATCGTCAAGAGCGAAGATATCTTGGTATCGGTGAACCAAACCCTGTACCTCTTTCACTTCCGTTCTGTTAAGGTCTTCGCACGAGCTAGTAACCATACCCACTAATTTTCCACCATGGTCTTTGGGCACTGGTTTTGGAACATCAGCCATACACCTGGCTACTCGAAATACTGGCACACACTGTCCCACAAGGGTACTCTTCTTCAATGTCACCGGATCCACATTAACGTTCATAATTCTCACCGGTACTCTCTTTCCAACCTTGATCAGCGCTTTTCCTACCAGTATGCCACTATGGATCTTCTTATCACAAACAGGCTCCATCATTCGCACACATCCTACCCGAAGATCTCCATCCAAACCTGCCTCGACAACCACCTCGCTTTGACCAGGCAATATCACATCTTCTGTCAGCAAAACCCTTACGACAGGATCTTCTCGTGGGTGCAACGGAAGTTCTTCGTTACCAACCTTCAAAACACCCTCCTTCAAGTCCAATGTAAAACCAAATTTTCTCAGGAGGTCCATTCCCAAGATGAATTCGTCAATGATGTCGGCTACCAGCACCTCATGATCACGTTCTTCACTTCCAATGCCAATCTTCATCTTCACCACTCCGCGTGTTGGTATTACTTCTCCCGTCGCTGTACGGAGTTGAGTAGTTGTCTGTAACAGCTTCATACTTGTTCGTAGAACGTTAGGGCGTATGATGGATTTTGTCGCCCCCGTATCAATGAGCAGTGGAACAATTCGATTCGCAATTTTCCCATCTATGAACAAACTGCTGGTACTATTCCCTGATGTTACGGCATGGACGATGATCTCTGGGGCATCTTTACTAACAGTCAACGTTCGCCCTCTCTTGCCAACCCCTTTTAACTTTTCCGACGGTTGTACTTTTGTTATTTTGGGACAACGCCGTTCTACATGTCCTTGTTCGCCGCAGTTCCAGCAACGGGGCCCTCGAACTTCTTGATGATTCTTCTTACGGTTCTCTTCCTTCTGAAGAACTCTCATTAATAATTCTTCTAGACGACGTTTAGAACCTTCATCTTCTTCCACAACGGTCCGAACACGCCCGTGACCTCGGGACGCTTGTTTTGCAGCTTCAAATTCTAAGGCGTGAGCAAGCGCATCATCAGTTGTTCTTGGTCGTGCCAGCCTCAATGATTGTTGTGTTTCTCCGTCTCTTAACCCATCAATGAAGGTCTGCACAGCCAGTTGTCCCAGAAATGAATCGGGTGCCGTAGGGTACGCCAATCGGACAAGCCGCGCAACATCGGCTTCAAACTCCTGCAGGCTTTCTCCATTCTTCTGGATACGATTCTTCACTTGCGCGTGATACACTTGTTGAAGATGCGCGTCTCCATATCTCATTTCCAATCTAGACACTAACAATTGGTAATCATTTTCCTGTCCTGCTGGGATTGTTTGCAGGACGTTCAACGCGTCTCCACGCAAAGCCACAGTTAAAGAAACGGCCTTTTCCTTGCCTGTCCATCCGTTGGCCCCAGAAGCCTCCTCAAACTGTTTGTAGTAAGTGGACCAAGGTATCTTTCCATCGAACGTGGGTGGTTTTACTTTTATCCCTACGACAGGACCCTTTTCTTCTTTAAACTGTTTCTTTACTTCATTAAACGGCCTCTCAGAAGTTGAGGGAAACCGTAGTTGCCTCATTCTATCTTCCAGCATTTCGGCCATATCGTCTTTCTTAGTTGTTGGTGGTAATTGCATTTGGGCTATTTTTTTTTCTACCATCTTTATTACCCTATCTTGTTCCGCCAATCTACCTTCCAATAGTCCTAACGCACTGGCATTCTCCAAAAATTCTTCGAAAACTTTTTCTTCTAACACTTTGACATTGTCCAGCAATTCTTCTTTAAGCCTTCTAGAACTTTCTTCGGACTTTTCTAGTAATTCTTCCTTAAGCAATCTTGTGTTTTCTAGTAAATCTTCTTTAAGCCTTCTAGAATTTTCAAAAACTTTTTGTTCCATCTTTCTAGCATTCTCTTCGGACTTTTCCAGTAGTTCTTCTTTTAGCATTCTAACATTTTCTTCGGACTTTCTAGAATTTTCTTCGGCTTTTCTAGAACTTTCTTCCATTTTACTTAACAACAAACTAGTATCAATTGCGGGTCCAGGTATCTCGAAGCGGTAATTTTCAGGATCTTCCTTCTGTTCTAAAAGCCATTCTCTTAGCCGATTTATCAAAACTTCTTTCTTTCCATTACTATCCAAGTCCCTCTCGTCCAATTCCCGTTTTAAATCTATCACTAAGAGATCTTTCAACAATTTCATCGCCATTTTAATTGTTTGTTGAAATTATTTTTAACACTAAAGATTTATTCTCACAGCACTTTATTTAATTATTACGCGATTTTATTTATTTTAAAACCTCACACCTGTAACACCACTGTAACGTTCTTTCTAAAAATAATAATACAAGTGCTGTTTAAATCGTCTATTCACAAACAAATATTTATTTCTATACACTAATGAATACACTATAAATTAACGCTATGATTATAAACCATTAAAAACTATTATTTACAGACTATGAATTTCTAATACAACATTTATATTCACTATTTATTTTGTAATACACAGTTTTAATGACTTGCAGTTGACTGCTCCTTTTCTCCGCGACGTCGACTTTATACCATCCTATAAACGTTCCAGAAGTCGCCCGAACATACCATGTATTTCTAGAATACACCAGAATAAACCGCGTCTGGTTCACATGCCCGCGCGATGCGTCATTCTCTCGAATGCGACAGAACACACCATTTGTTGCTCGAAAAGAGGTTCTTTCTTTTTCTCTCTTGTTACAATAAAATTTAAAAAACTGTCTTTGAGCTGGATTTGTTAATCATCAAGGTGTGGAAGATTTGAAGTCGTCATCATATTTCTGAAAAAGAAAATAATTATTAAGGTAACTTAATCATAAGAAAGAGATTAGAAGATACTTACTGAGGTGTTGGGGTGCTGGCAGTCATCATTCGGGTCCTAGATAAGACGAAAACCATGAAAGCAGTTTATGAGGCAGTCCAGTAGTCCGGTGGTGTGAGGTCTGCTGAATCTACGGCGGTGATCACGGTTCTTGGTAGAAAGTGTAGATTGTGGAAATTATAGGTTGTGAAAGTGGAGGTGATTGTTGGAAGAGGAAAAAAAATACATATGTCAAAATTTTAAGAAACTATTAGATGGCCATACAAGGAAGACTTACCTAAAGAAAATTCTACATGCAAGTTGACAAGGGTAAGATTTCTTTCCAATTTTGAATCCTAAAATAAAGGTTTATAACAATAAAGAGCTAATAAACAATATATGCTATACGTACTTATTCCTTCTTGAGAAATATTTTTATTGATAACTGTCAGGTTTGACATTTCAGATATATGTGTCAATGGTTATTATTCATAACCAAACTTTATCTATTGAAAATTATTAACCACTGCATGAGTGTAAAAAATTTAAATATTTGTTGATAATATTTAACCTTTCAATAACAGAATCCCATATTGAAAGGTTATAATAGGAGTCTCATATGAAGGTATAGAATAAAGTAATTTTATAGGTAATTTTACGATTGAACATCAAATAATTCGACCCTGAGATCTGAGATATATAAAATTAAATAACAATTTGCACGATACAAAAGTAACGTCACAATATATTAGCTAAATATTTAGACGGATGTCAAAACGAATATTTATATAATATAATATGTGCTACTGGGGTACTGTGGAAACCGTGCGATAAGCTTTGGCGGTCATTACATTAACTAATCTTTGAAGTTCAACTTTTTCCATCATTCACTTTTTTTATGTGATTTCTTCTCCTTAAGACATTAACGGCAATATTTGTAGATTTCCTACCTGTTCAGGACCCATCAACCACAATTTAATTTAGCAGATTTAGAGAGCATATTAAGTAATTTCATACATTTTTCAAGTGAATATTCGTTCTGCATATTTGTAAGTAAAATTGTCCCGTCTGATGTAAAATATTTTGACACTGTAAAATCCTGAGATGACCCTGTACTTTTCTTCCCATTGCCATTTGCATAAATTCTACAGGATTTAAATACTCCAACTGTTTTATTATCAATACTAGACAGGGTGTATTTTAATTGAAGGGTTTTGGATTAATGGTAGATAGTTGGAATATAGTAGAGCAAATTTTCCTTATAAAGTTTGTTCTTCAAACGAATAGTTTTCGAGAAAATTAATTTTAAAGTTTTATTAAACTTCGAGCCCGACCCCTTAACACTAACCTACCTTAATTTGTACAAATTTAATTTAAAAATGTAATACCCTTTTAAGTGTTGTTAAAATTGTTGTTTTATGTCACATAAAAAAGCTAATTTATGGCTGTCTGCAAACCTTAACGTAAATAATGTGGTCGGAAGTTATTACTGAGTAAATAAATAGGGTACTTTTTAGATATATGACCCGATCTAAAAACTTTAACTATGCATTTGTGTTTATATTAAAACAGATGTAGGAAAGAAACATGGCATTTATTTTTACACCTAACGGTAATTAGTAATTACATATTGTTATGTTGGTTTTCCAATTCGTCTTTTACCGCAATTGGGTGTTTAATTAATTGTTACACGAGTGGTGTCATATTTCCAACGATTATGTAAGAACACATTTAAGGAACTTTTATATAAATCCAGATGGCAATAATTTCTGAAAACTGGTAATTCGATCAACAGATCGCGGCACATTTGAAAGGGATGCAATACTTTCCCTTCTGCAACTTCTTAATACGTATTTTGTTTAATAATTTAATATGAAGTTCTTTTCAATGCGGTAGACTTTCAGAAAAATCATATATTTGTAATTTCCGTTTTAAAAGCATACAAAATATGGTAAGTAGTTATTGCCAATTAATAAACCCTCTGTATTGCAACCAATTTGGGTTTGTCACTTACTATTTATTGTTAAGAAAATAAAATAGATTTATGCATTTAGTGAAACTTGGAGTGTTTTTTACATCTAACTAAGTATCTTCTGAATGAATTAATTATTACGTCACGTCATTAATTATTACGCTGTTTTAATCGATAGAAATGATCATATTATACCATTGGCATACCATCGTTATTTTTAAAATGAACGATCTTGTACGTTTTTAGTAGTTTAATTGCAGCTATGCAAATGCATATTTTCGGGATAAGGACATGTCATCTTTCTAATATTCCGTTTTACAGCAATTTAACCTGTTAATTGATTTTATTAAGCTACCGATTTACTTATTATTTCTAACGATGGCCGAGATTAAATACAATTCAAATTGATTATCATTAATAACGATTTGCAACCTAATACGGAAATGCAGTAGTTGCAATAATAATTAAAAAAACCCTATTTATATAGGTGCTGTCATTGTTTAGTCTACTTGACAAATTTATGTATTTATTACTACCTATAAACAGTTTAAATAGTAAACATCTTTTTTCTACTCATGACATTGAAATCACTCATTTTGCAATTGATAACGATGGTTGAAATCGCATTTCAACCTCTAGAGGTTGAAATTATCGGACTACCGCGATTTCGAATTTCAAACTGTTCGACATTCAATTGCTGACAAGAGAAATGTCACTTTAATGTCATGTTTTGTCACTTTATGTATAATTTATTCTAAAGTGCATTAATTTACTAAAAATTCGGAGAAAAAATAGTATATGCAACGTGTGGCTGATAAAATTTCAACGTTTCGAGTTACTTTACCACTCTCCACGTTGAAATTGTATTTCAACCACTTGTCCCATAATATACTATTTGTTTGACCTAAATTAAATGAATGGTTAGCATATAAATAATAGCCCCTCCAGACACCAGGGCCATCTTCAAAAACGGCTAATTGCATAAACACTTACCTCTTAGCTAATTAAAACATTATTATAATAAAAAATTGACAAGGAAAGATTAATAACTTATAAACACTTACCTCTTAGCTAATTAAAACATTATTATAATAAATATTATAATAAATGTTCAAAATGTTGTCCATGATTATTTGCACAAAACTGCGCACGTCGTATCCAATTGTTGGTGATCACCGTAAAATTTTCTCTAATCTCCTCTGCAACAGTATTTATGCGTTGGCGCAAGTCCTCAATAGTGTCAATTTTGGACACATAAACTCGTTGTTTCATATGCCCCCACAAGAAGAAATCTAAAGGATTCAAATCTGGGCTGCGAGGTGGCCACGATACAACACCTCCACGACCTATCCAACTACCAGGAAATGTCACGTTCAGATTATCCCGTACAACACGACTAAAATTCGGTGGAGCACCATCATGTTGGAACCAAAGTTGTGGACGGATGTCCAATGGCACTTCTTCTAAAAGCCCAGGAAGAGTATCCCTTAAAAATTCATGATAAATTGCCCCATTAACACGTTCTGACAATTCGTACGGCCCAACCAGCATATTGTTGATAATTCCAGCCCATAAATTAATTGTAAACCGCCGTTGAAAGTGGGAACGCCGGACAGCATGCGGATTTTCTATTGCCCATTCATGTGTATTGTGGAAATTGAATATCCCATTGCGTGTAAATGAACATTCATCCGTGCACAATATGGTGCGAGGGAAATCTGTATCTTCCTGATGACGTTGTAGTAGCCAGTTACAAAACTGTTGCCGGAGAGGATAATCGGCTGTACTTAGCGCCTGCACCCTTTGGACATGATAGGAATACATTTGGTTTTCCCTTAATGTACGCCAGACTACACGATGCGATACTGGTAGGTCACGTGCAATTTCACGAGTGCTTAACGATGTTGACCACCTCCTCCTCGACCACGTCGATCCCGCAATGACCCGGTAGTACGGCCTCGCTGAACCACTGCAACAAATCTCCTTGGAGCTGGAGCTACTCTTCCTGGAAGTCGTTGTTTATACAGTCGGGCCGCTCTCGCTGCATTTTGATCAGCTGCACCATAACATAACACCATGTCAATTAATTCCTCGTTAGTATACATGTGGGGCATGTTTGTGTACGAAACGGCACTTGTTCTTTATTGTTTAGGTGTAATTTACACGAGAGCACTACCGTAATTTCCCTAATATTAAATTTAAATTCAATAAGTCAATAACACTACAAAAGTTAGTCACAAATTAATCACTCACTTAAGCACTGTTTAATTTCGCACATAGTATTATGAAAACTAAATTAACTACAATTGCAAGAAGACTGTATGAATTTAATAATTAAATTAATTAATAATTTTATTAATTAAATTAATAATAAATTAATTTCTAAATACGTCTGTTTCGTTAGTCGTATTATTATAAAGTAACCCCTTTACAGTCAGTCAGTGTTTTAAAAGCAATTAGGTCAGCAACCTTTTTTAAAGAAGCAAAAACGTGCTTCAAACGTAAACATTTAGCTTAAACTAAAATTAATGGCAAAAATACGTACGGTAATTCCCCCAGATGTTTACTTTTAACCTGTACCTACCATAATTCCAGTGACACCCAATCAGTTTTTGTAAATTAAAAGAAAAGCCTTTTTCACGTTTTTTATTCATTTTTTTCCCTTACTTGTATAATGAAAGTTGCTTATTTTTCTATGTACTATGTGACATTTCAATTAATGCCATAAGTGCCATAACACACTGTATATAAAAATGTGGAAATTTACAAAAACTTCATTCTAAAGTACAACACTTGAAGATCATGGGCGTAACTAGAGAATTTCTCTAGGGCAGGCCAGGCCCCAGGTTTATGGACGGCCCCATAGAGCGCGGCGAGTTTTAAGAGGCTGTCTTCGAGAAACTGCACAAAATTGGAAACAAAAAATTTTTTATGTTCTCCAATTTGCTTCAAACTTTCAGGTATGATTCATTAACACATAAAGGCCGTACTGACCGAAGAAGGCATCACTTATATTGATAAACTGGGCGTAGCAGGGCGGTAAAGGTCAAAATGCTAACTTTGCGTAGAAGCATCGTATACTCACATATTATAGCTCATTTTGACGGGCTCGGCGAGTAGAACAACTTTTGTCTTGGTGCATGTAGAAATTCCTACTGTACACAAAGTTATGCCAAGAAAACTACTGAAAAATGGTAGATCTTGGTGGTTTTAACCATTTTCTCAGGGACTCAGAAGGTTTGCCACCATAAGCTGCATATCATTAGAATTTACGATAAATTTTGCTCCAGCTACACTTACATTCATGCACTGAGTCCGGGTCGCCTGGAAGATCTAGACCAAGATGCCGGTACAAAAGTACAACAAAATTTTTTGTCGTGTCTATCTCAACAAAATCACTCCAAACTATGCACTGTTATGTCATTTGAAGCGTCTCGACGAGAGCTGCACCAAGTGATACAAAGGCATGTGGTTTTTAGTTTGTGTCATAATATGGTGAGAAATGTGGTTTTTGATAAATCACTTGAAAATACCTAAATCTTCAGGGTAAGGGTGCAATATTATACATTTTCAGAATCTTCTCGTCTACGTTATAGTCTATATCACGTCTTTTTTCATTTTTTTAATACGTTAGTATTTTTGTTGAGCTTTCTATTTTTGTTGTCGTGTTGTTTATTAGTAATGAATATGATTTTATCACTAACTTTGCTGTTGAAGCTGCCTCCTGCAGCATTTTAGGCGTCGAGGCGATTTTTAGTAATAATGCTCCTTACCTATTTACTAATCTAGTATGTACTAATATTCCTTATTTTCGGATTTTTTAACGATCTAATACAAATATTTCTGAGTTTTATAAATTGAACATTGCTGAGAAATCTGTCGCTTAATTGTATAAATATTTTCTCTAATATGTACAGGGTGGCCCACGCAAGATGATCCTGTACCTTATCTTGGAAACTGTAAGAGTTACGAAAAAATGTTAAATGCCAAAGTTGGTTGGTGTAAAACAAATTTTAATTTTATAATAGTTTTGTATATACAGGGTTAGTCATATTGCTCTGGCTACTATCAACTTTTTTATTTTTAATGGAACACCCTGTATATTTTTACTGTGTTTGATTCTACACTTTATTTTAAGTATGTTTGCTTAATGTATATATCAAAAGTCTGCACAGTTTCTGAGCAAATTCAGTTTTTCTGTTATTTTTTGAAAAATCCAAGTTTCTTCAAAAAATAAAGAAGGGTATTCGGTTTGTAATATACTTTGGGTGGCCTCTAGCGGCCAAAGGTAAAATCACAGACCTGCCGTTTTAATATATATTGTAGAGCATGATTCAGAGCACGTATGTAGGAAGTTTCATGAATGTGTCATGCCTAGATAGAGAGCAATAAGCGTTTCCCTCCGAAAAGGTTTCTGCATTTAAATGCATAGGACGGTCGGCTTTTTCCTTGGTATCTCCTAAAGGTAAAATTGTAGCGCATTCGTTTTTAACATACATGTTATTCATGTGCAGATTGATAACTGTACAAAGGATTGTCAATGCGTCATGTTGATTCCATGAGATACTGGAAACAGTATGCTAAAAGTGGGATTTTGTACTGGAGAAACGGTTTATAATATACTTTTGGGTGGCCTCTAGCGGCCAAAGGTAAAATCACAGACCTGCCGTTTTAATATATATTGTAGAGCATGATTCAGAGCACGTATGTAGGAAGTTTCATGAATGTGTCATGCCTAGATAGAGAGCAATAAGCGTTTCCCTCCGAAAAGGTTTCTGCATTTAAATGCATAGGACGGTCGGCTTTTTCCTTGGTATCTCTTAAAGGTAAAATTGTAGCGCATTCGTTTTTAACATACATGTTATTCATGTGCAGATTGATAACTGTACAAAGGATTGTCAATGCGTCATGTTGATTCCATGAGATACTGGAAACAGTATGCTAAAAGTGGGATTTTGTACTGGAGAAACGGTTTATAATATACTTTGGGTGGCCTCTAGCGGCCAAAGGTAAAATCACAGACCTGCCGTTTTCATATATATTGTAGAGCATGATTCAGAGCACGTATGTAGGAAGTTTCATGAATGTGTCATGCCTAGATAGAGAGCAATAAGCGTTTCCCTCCGAAAAGGTTTCTGCATTTAAATGCATAGGACGGTCGGCTTTTTCCTTGGTATCTCCTAAAGGTAAAATTGTAGCGCATTCGTTTTTAACATACATGTTATTCATGTGCAGATTGATAACTGTAGAAAAGATTATCAATGCGTCATGTTGATTCCATGAGATACTGGAAACAGTATGCTAAAAGTGAGATTTTGTACTGGAGAAACGGTTTATAATATACTTTGGGTGGCCTCTAGCGGCCAAAGGTAAAATCACAGACCTGCCGTTTTAATATATATTGTAGAGCATGATTCAGAGCACGTATGTAGGAAGTTTCATGAATGTGTCATGCCTAGATAGAGAGCAATAAGCGTTTCCCTCCGAAAAGGTTTCTGCATTTAAATGCATAGGACGGTCGGCTTTTTCCTTGGTATCTCCTAAAGGTAAAATTGTAGCGCATTCGTTTTTAACATACATGTTATTCATGTGCAGATTGATAACTGTACAAAGGATTGTCAATGCGTCATGTTGATTCCATGAGATACTGGAAACAGTATGCTAAAAGTGGGATTTTGTACTGGAGAAACGGTTTATAATATACTTTTGGGTGGCCTCTAGCGGCCAAAGGTAAAATCACAGACCTGCCGTTTTAATATATATTGTAGAGCATGATTCAGAGCACGTATGTAGGAAGTTTCATAAATGTGTCATGCCTAGATAGAGAGCAATAAGCGTTTCCCTCCGAAAAGGTTTCTGCATTTAAATGCATAGGACGGTCGGCTTTTTCCTTGGTATCTCTTAAAGGTAAAATTGTAGCGCATTCGTTTTTAACATACATGTTATTCATGTGCAGATTGATAACTGTACAAAGGATTGTCAATGCGTCATGTTGATTCCATGAGATACTGGAAACAGTATGCTAAAAGTGGGATTTTGTACTGGAGAAACGGTTTATAATATACTTTGGGTGGCCTCTAGCGGCCAAAGGTAAAATCACAGACCTGCCGTTTTAATATATATTGTAGAGCATGATTCAGAGCACGTATGTAGGAAGTTTCATGAATGTGTCATGCCTAGATAGAGAGCAATAAGCGTATCCCTCCGAAAAGGTTTCTGCATTTAAATGCATAGGACGGTCGGCTTTTTCCTTGGTATCTCCTAAAGGTAAAATTGTAGCGCATTCGTATTTAACATACATGTTATTCATGTGCAGATTGATAACTGTACAAAGGATTGTCAATGCGTCATGTTGATTCCATGAGATACTGGAAACAGTATGCTAAAAGTGGGATTTTGTACTGGAGAAACGGTTTATAATATACTTTTGGGTGGCCTCTAGCGGCCAAAGGTAAAATCACAGACCTGCCGTTTTCATATATATTGTAGAGCATGATTCAGAGCACGTATGTAGGAAGTTTCATGAATGTGTCATGCCTAGATAGAGAGCAATAAGCGTTTCCCTCCGAAAAGGTTTCTGTATTTAAATGCATAGGACGGTCGGCTTTTTCCTTGGTATCTCCTAAAGGTAAAATTGTATCGCATTCGTTTTTAACATACATGTTATTCATGTGCAGATTGATAACTGTAGAAAAGATTATCAATGCGTCATGTTGATTCCATGAGATACTGGAAACAGTATGCTAAAAGTGAGATTTTGTACTGGAGAAACGGTTTATAATATACTTTGGGTGGCCTCTAGCGGCCAAAGGTAAAATCACAGACCTGCCGTTTTAATATATATTGTAGAGCATGATTCAGAGCACGTATGTAGGAAGTTTCATGAATGTGTCATGCCTAGATAGAGAGCAATAAGCGTTTCCCTCCGAAAAGGTTTCTGCATTTAAATGCATAGGACGGTCGGCTTTTTCCTTGGTATCTCCTAAAGGTAAAATTGTAGCGCATTCGTTTTTAACATACATGTTATTCATGTGCAGATTGATAACTGTACAAAGGATTGTCAATGCGTCATGTTGATTCCATGAGATACTGGAAACAGTATGCTAAAAGTGGGATTTTGTACTGGAGAAACGGTTTATAATATACTTTTGGGTGGCCTCTAGCGGCCAAAGGTAAAATCACAGACCTGCCGTTTTAATATATATTGTAGAGCATGATTCAGAGCACGTATGTAGGAAGTTTCATGAATGTGTCATGCCTAGATAGAGAGCAATAAGCGTTTCCCTCCGAAAAGGTTTCTGCATTAAAATGCAGAAACCCCCCGTGCCTCGTCCTGCATTAGAACTATTCCCTCAGCCTAGGTCAGTACATCGGAACCGTCCAGTCCTCTTTCATACCTTCATAAGTTCCTTCACCGAGCCAGGGTTGGGGCCACTGCCCGATCGAATCCAACCTCAGATGTGGCGGGACTTGGTTTTTAAATGGGTTCGCCACCCCGATCTCCCAGTTATAGGCCTGGTGCGCCCTCGACAGAGCTTTGTTACGAGACTACTTTAAGGGCCCTTTTAAAGCAGCGTCCCGGTGTGTACCCGTTAAGGTGAAGTTGTCTTGAACGTGAGAGGCTATGTATCTTCGCATCAACTCCCTTTAAGTGTAGGTCTCTAAACGATTTCTGGCAATCCGACGCTGGAACTGACAGCATATGCCAGGCTCCCGTACTGTCACCTCCGAAACGCTACCTGGTGGCACGCAGTTTCTCATGGGTTAGCGAGCGCACTCCCTAATCGAGATAAACCTCACTTGAATCTCCTCCATTCGTCTAGGCCAGACAGCGGGATACTTAGCTCCATAAAAGACTCTACGTCAGGTAAGATTCAATCCACCCACACCGGACCCCCTTGTTAGCAGAGCTCCCTCCGCAACGTTTTATGGTCATCGTCGAGAAACACGTCGGTGAAACGTAAACGAAACACCTCGGCATAACTCTACCACACATTTAATTCTGACCGCGTCATCCGTTGCCCAGACAAGCCTGGGATGGGGTAGACAACGATTAGTTCTAAGGGTGAACGCCGTGCGGTCTGTCCTCAAGGCTAGTCTCGAATCCTAGTGCTTCCCGACACCTCTAACGACTACCCTCCCTCTGTCTTCGGGCTAGTCTCGGATACTAGTGAAGTCCGACATCTCTAACGATTGCTTGACCGTTCACCCTGTAGGAAGGACAGGAAAGGTTTCTAGTTTGCGTTAAAGGGGTGGAAGTTAGGACGGGAGCTCCAGGCACACGCACATCATGTTTTAGATATTGTACGGTAAAGAAGGTGAAAGCAGGATGTGACCCCCAGGCACACGCACATCCAGGTCTCGGATACGGTACGGTAAGGGATGAACGGATGAGATTGGGGCAGAAAGGGAATCGGAACTACGCTTAAGAGGACTTATTCTTAGATTCCCTGGCGGCTCCTCAGTTCGTTTCGTCTTGTCCTGTTGGTTAGATCTACTAGCTTCGAGTCCTGGAAACGGACTAACAAATCGGCTAGTGCACTCACTTATATAGGTACTCGCAGGGCTTAAGGGAAATGGTAGGAGTGAAACGGAGCGGCGCACGCCACATAAACGGTTAGGGAAGGGACGCGTGCTCTTGCTTGAGTCGACGGCTTATACGAGCGGTTACTCATCGCACGGATGATAAGCTTATACACTGTTACACCCAAAATAATTATAATAAGGTAACTTCGTTGCAATCTGAATGAAGAACCAGAAGAAATTCTCTCTAAAAGAGCCAAGGTTACAAAGTCAACAGTAAGAATTATTCTTACCATCTTTTGGGATTTCCGAATTTTGCTTATTCTCTAAACAAGAACGAAATGTAAACGCAGACTACTACGCAGCATTGCTGCACTGTTTCCGATACGCCATCAAAAACAAAAGATAGCGAAACTGGCTCATGGTGTTTGTTGACGCCACGACAACATCCTCGCGCACACAGCCTTAATTGCCAAGGCTGCTGTTGAGGAATGCGATTTGAAAGAAATCTCCTTTCCACCCTACAGCCCAGGCTTTGCCTTCAGCGACTACTATTTGTTCGCAAAATTGAAATCTGTATAAGATTTAACACCTAGGGAACTATTTTTTAAATACGTATAGAGATACTGCCAAAGATATAATAATGTATTGAACTTAGCAGAGCTTATATTGAAAAAAATAGTTTTTTCTTTTTACATTCCTCCTACCCCGGGCAATAAACCTGGGGCAATGGACCTTAATGCGTATATCTTGCACGAAATTATCCTTTCATAACTTTTTCGGGACAAAACAGTTAAATAAAATGTTTTTGGTAAAATTAATTTAATGTGTATGTTTATACTTGCAACGCAAGATTTCTAAAACATCTAAAACAATTTCATTACTAATAATTTAGTAAATAATACTTATTTGTTTAATTATATAGTACTTATAAGAGTCATGTTTTTGGCACGAATAAGAGATTTGCCGGACAACGCCGCTGTGAAGTCTGCCAATTATAATGGTTTCAAAAACGCATTTTTCGTATGAATTAAACACTATTTTGTCTGCAACCGCTTTTAACTAGCAAACTCCCTCAGAATTGTTTAGGACAAAACGACATAACGTGAAAACTACTTTTTATGTAGGTACTGCAGTTTTCAGATTAATAATAATAGCTGCTGTTTCGCTTTGATTTAGATTGTAATATTTTATCCCGCTTAACTTTCATAATGTTAATCTTTATAATGCAAAATTATTTTGTATTATATTGTATGTATTAATATTATTAAAGAAAACATAAATAATGATTTAATTGAAAATTTCTATTTTGCATTATAAAAAAATTTAGAGGTATTAGCAAATTTTTTGTACTAGTACGAATAGTGATTTACTTTTTCTGCAGTTGCTATGGTGATCAGAAACAGTAATGGCCTTTTTATATAATATAATTTGATATAATAAAGTCATATTCGTGCAGTTGGAGAAAAATGATATGATCATATTTCTATTTGTAGTAATTAGTTGAAGTGGAAGTTACATACAAGATTCATGATCAGATTATTATAGAATGATTATTATGATTATAAAGGTATTATATAATTACAATAGATATAACTATCAGTAAGTAAATAATAATACATTTATCTAATAACGTAGATATACCTAATTCATAATTATAATTAGATGTATTTTGTTCAGAATGATTTATATTTATTCCTCTACATTTGTAAGCCTTTTTGAGTGTAATAAGTAACGGCTGGTGCATACGCAAATTCGCCACAGAGTAGAATGCAGTACATCATCCTTACTATGCATGAGCACAGTATATATAACAATCGGTAGGTTCACTTGCATGCGACACCATTCATTTGATTAATCCACCTTCGAGTATCACGCCCATAAATGAAGTAGTAGACCGACGTTTATCGGTCGGCATCGCCGGTCAATAAAACGCAAAGCCGCATTCAATAAAATGTCTCGAACAAATATGCAAACAAAATCTCTTGTTATATAATAGTATAGTAATATATGAAGTAGAATTATGTGTTGTGAACCACTTGATTGAAGTTGTTTTACTTATAGAATCTAATAAATAGAATGATAATCAATTTAGATATTTAAAACATTTATTAAACCAAGTTAGAAGAGTTGTTTCTTGTTACATCGTTAATTACCAACTAAAGTTATATTATTCTTTCAAGCCATTAACCATATTCTTGCGCTGCAATAGTCATTTCATTTTATTTAGAAATAATTACTAACAAATGCATAGCTGTATACAATTTGAATACCTGTTCAACAAACAAATGGAGAATCTAGGTCGCCGAAATCACATACGTACAAAATAGGGGAGATGAAATCAATTTACACTATAATAATAATAATTAATAATAATAAAAATCCTAACGCACGCTTTGACTTTTTTTTAACAGTTGAGAGTAACAAAAGACGCTGTAGTTCACACCTGTTGATAAGGCGTTGACCTAGATTGTTGAACTCTTTTAATAAATCAGCATAAAAAATTTTATTATGTAGGATTTCGTTATCGCTTATTTGTTCTATTACGTGTTAGTAATTCAATTTTAAGCAATTGGTAAATATATACAAAAGTGAATTCTTAAATACGGCATTGTTTTTACGAGCGTATTTATTAAAAAATAATAGTATGTAGGAAAAAATAACCTAAAATCGGAAACCTGAAAAAACTAATTGTATAGTTCTTTCCGAGGTATTTTTACAGCCTTTGGCGGCACAACAACTAACACTATGCATTGTTTACTGGCACTAATACTGCACGATTTTGGGTTTATCCGGCTCTGGTAAGTTCGATACGTTCTGTTGCGTGTTTGAAACAGAACTGCTGTCTGCATACTGCCGACTCGCGCCAGCATGTAGTGTGGTGGATGGAAATTATTTGCGACAGTCACATTACTGTATGTTATATATACTGTGACATGAGCATAAACATTTGTAAGGAAGTGTTGCCTTACGATAAACATCATCCAGTTTTATAGTTTATAGTTCTTATGTAATCAAACGTATTTATTTATTTTTATTTATATCTTATGTATTTGTTGATGTTATTTGAGAGAAAAAACGACAATGTATGATTAAAATGGATGACGTCACAGGGCTCTTTTCTAAATGAAACGATTCTGCAGGCAATGCCGCGTATGTATCTATCAAGATCGTACGCACATATTAGAGCAACGTAAGTAGTGACATGTCTCAGGACATGTGCGACAACGATTCGTATGCACCAGCCGCTGCTGAGTGTAATAATAAATAAAAGTTATAATTAATAAAAACCAAAATATGAGTAAAATCTTTCACTGCGAACCGTTAAATATTTCAGGTTAAGTTATAATTTTTGAAACTGAAAAACTTTTTAAAAGTTGAGAACTTTCTTTCGTGGGTTATATTGCAAATAACCTGGTCCGTATCTAATAATATCTTTAACGTATAATTCATATCTACTACATCCCTTGGTTCGGATTAGGTTTTCATGTTGTGGCTTCCTTAAATTACTTACACTTGCTTTATAGGGCACGTCACGCGTGCAAAATCAAAAGTTCGATCATCCCAAGTGAAATAATATGCTTCGAGGGACGCACAAGGCGTCGCATCGGGAGCAGTTGGCAAGGCAGAAAAGGGAAGATGTAGTGAAGTTAGGCTTATAGTAACCTAAATGAGTCTCAGAAAGTCTCAAATGGCAATAAATGCAGAGCTAACAGTTGCAGAGCCTATCTCAAAATAATATATAAACAGTTATCTATTAAATTACTATTTCTCTATGTACACTGCCGCCCATTTGAAAGTGCACGATAGACCCGATTTACTTCGGTTATATTTTCTACAACTTACTCTAAGCTGATAAATAAATTATTTTAAACAAGTATTGTCCAGCACACTGTATAATTATTAAAGATCTTATAGATAATAATAAACCTTTCATTCCGCTGCAGCTGTTATAAACACATAGCCCGTGGAATCCTGACTTACACGATGTCATTTTGGAATATTGCATATAAAGAGGCACTGTACATAATACTGCTAAATAGAACAATCTTGCTACAAGTCTAGTATTTAAGACAAGCTTATTGAATGATGTGGTAGGAGTAATTCAGTCAACTTGCTACGGTAGACCTTCTTGGTGATATAATAAAAAGGTCCTTTTATTTAAAACCGTTGTGTGGCAACTATTTGGGATTCTTAGTAACTATTTACGATTCTTGGTAAGATGTAAATGTAATGAATATTTATCAAACCATTAAAATATGTCCAGACTTGAAATCGATCGAACTTCCACTGTTGTAATCTTCCACGACCCTCTCAAACGAAAGGCTATTTAAGATTGTCAGTACATACATATTTATCATCATTTTCCGGTGTTCGTTACGTTCGTATATAAATGAGCGTAGTATCTGACTAATGGATTTTTGTAGAAATCCAACAAAGTTGTCTTGATTCCCATCTTCCTTTGAGGTAGTTTCTAAGAAGCTACCTACGTGCCCGAAGTGATAGGAATAATTACTCACATAAAGTTCTCATACTACACAAATAATTACTTATGTTTCAAAACAAATACCAAGCTTTTTAGAATGCCATCTATTGATTGTAAGCCATCCAATCCATCCTTACGAGAACTACCAAAAAGCAAAGGCAGGTAAATAGACTGTCGACCGAGAGAGAAAGCTGGCTCACAATGCGAAACGATCTCTTAATGATACTTCCCGCTAGGATACCCATGAGATTTCTCTTCTGCGGCAGCAAGAATATTAAAGAAATCAATTTTCAATCGAAAAATCTAAAATCAGTACATTAAAGGCAATCAGTAGTGAAATCAACCTACGTCGTCTTGGTGAAACAATAAAACCAATTGTAGCTGAAAACTTTCAATTCCCTAATGGCAATTTGGCAAGAAAAAGTCTACTTTCAAATGCTGTAGCATAAAAAATATTTATTACCTTAATCTGCATCTCGCATACACCCCAATGGAGAATATAACACTAAGGATTTTTAGGAAAAGGATTTTTGTATTAATTTTAAGTAAACTTAACGTATGCCTCCAACGAAAGTCTGCCGTTGCAAAATGACTCAAGCACTCCTACAAAACTACTTAACAAACTAATTTGAAACATTTTGTCCTAGTCTTAATTGCTATATTTTATAACAAAAGTACACTAATTAATAGTAATGAATGCAGCAATAGGATAATCGCAAAATGAGAAAAGCTTGTTGACGTTACATGCGTACAGACGAAACTGAGTTCGAACTAGTTTATACTTTTAATAGGGAGATGTTTTACTTGTCAAGTTATTCTAGATCTATAGCGTTCGTCTTACATTAGCCATCGTCTTTCGTATAAAAACAATATTTGTTGTGCCACTACTGCGGTATTAGCGCGAACACAATGCGCATTTTTTTATGACGTAAACAGGCTTTTCACAGTTTGCTACTACTATAGTACATAACTGTATACGCACATCAAATGAATTTTTCTAATTAATGAATTTTTTTAATTTGCAGGTAGCAAAGAGAGTCACTTTCAAAACTTAAATCCGAAACTTAAAACTTTCTAATACTGCTTTCGTAAACTGAATATTGGCCGCAATATATCATACCTTTTAACTGCTTTACAACAGATAAGTTTTAGCAGATAAGTTCTAAACAGTGTTCTAATAGTGTCTTTGTAAACTAATGCTAGAATTTCATCATTCCTTTTAGTTCGTTCACGACAGCTAAGATCCTGCCCGAGTGATAGATTAACGTTAAATGTGACAGTACCCATTATTTAGAAACTATGGTACTTTAATACTTTTATTACTAAAGCACAATTACTACCAGCTGAAGACGTAGTGATTCTATTTAAGAAATTCCGATGACGTCACTTCCAGTTTCAACGGATGTTCTAAAAAGTGTTCTAAAAAGTGTTCTAATCTTGTTTGCGTAAATTAATGCTCGGATTACAGGAGTCCTTTTAATTCCTTCACAACAGATAAGATCCCGCCGGAGTGATGAATTGTACACCGTTAAACGTGACAGTATCCATTTTTTAGAACCTATGGTACTTTAATACTTTTTTTTCAAATCGCAACTTTTACCATTGGCATGCTGAAGACGTAGTGATTCTATTTAAGAAATTCCGATGACGTCACTTCCAGTTTCAACGGATGTTCTAAAAAGTGTTCTAAAAAGTGTTCTAATCTTGTTTTCGTAAATTAATGCTCGGATTACAGGAGTCCTTTTAATTCCTTCACAAGAGATAAGATTCCGCCGGAGTGATGAATTGTACAACGTTAAACGTGACAGTATCCGTTTTTTAGAACCTATGGTACTTTAATACTTATTTTCAAATCGCAACTTCTACCATTGGCATGCTGAAAACGTAGTGATTCTATTTAAGAAATTCCGATGACGTCACTTCCAGTTTCAACGGATGTTCTAAAAATTGTTCTAAAAAGTGTTCTAATCTTGTTTTCGTAAAATAATGTTCGAATTACATGATTCCTTTTAATTCCTTAACAAGAGATAAGATCCCGCCCGAGTGATGAATTGTACAACGTTAAACGTGACGGTATCCATTTTTTAGAACCTATGGTACTTTAATACTTTTTCAAATCGCAACTTCTACCATTGGCATGCTGAAGACGTAGTGATTCTATTTAAGAAATTCCGATGACGTCACTTCCAGTTTCAACGGATGTTCTAAAAAGTGTTCTAAAAAGTGTTCTAATCTTGTTTTCGTAAAATAATGCTCGAATTACATGATTCCATTTAATTCCTTCACAACAGATAAGATCCCGCCGGAGTGATGAATTGTACACCGTTAAACGTGACAGTATCCATTTTTTAGAACCTATGGTACTTTAATACTTTTTTTCAAATCGCAACTTCTACCATTGGCATGCTGAAGACGTAGTGATTCTATTTAAGAAATTCCGATGACGTCACTTCCAGTTTCAACGGATGTTCTAAAAAGTGTTCTAAAAAGTGTTCTAATCTTGTTTTCGTAAATTAATGCTCGGATTACAGGAGTCCTTTTAATTCCTTCACAAGAGATAAGATTCCGCCGGAGTGATGAATTGTACAACGTTAAACGTGACAGTATCCGTTTTTTAGAACCTATGGTACTTTAATACTCATTTTCAAATCGCAACTTCTACCATTGGCATGCTGAAAACGTAGTGATTCTATTTAAGAAATTCCGATGACGTCACTTCCAGTTTCAACGGATGTTCTAAAAATTGTTCTAAAAAGTGTTCTAATCTTGTTTTCGTAAAATAATGTTCGAATTACATGATTCCTTTTAATTCCTTCACAAGAGATAAGATCCCGCCCGAGTGATGAATTGTACAACGTTAAACGTGACAGTATCCATTTTTTAGAACCTATGGTACTTTAATACTTTTTCAAATCGCAACTTCTACCATTGGCATGCTGAAGACGTAGTGATTCTATTTAAGAAATTCCGATGACGTCACTTCCAGTTTCAACGGATGTTCTAAAAAGTGTTCTAAAAAGTGTTCTAATCTTGTTTTCGTAAATTAATGCTCGGATTACAGGAGTCCTTTTAATTCCTTCACAAGAGATAAGATTCCGCCGGAGTGATGAATTGTACAACGTTAAACGTGACAGTATCCGTTTTTTAGAACCTATGGTACTTTAATACTTTATTTTCAAATCGCAACTTCTACCATTGGCATGCTGAAGACGTAGTGATTCTATTTAAGAAATTCCGATGACGTCACTTCCAGTTTCAACGGATGTTCTAAAAAGTGTTCTAAAAAGTGTTCTAATCTTGTTTTCGTAAATTAATGCTCGGATTACAGGAGTCCTTTTAATTCCTTCACAAGAGATAAGATTCCGCCGGAGTGATGAATTGTACAACGTTAAACGTGACAGTATCCGTTTTTTAGAACCTATGGTACTTTAATACTCATTTTCAAATCGCAACTTCTACCATTGGCATGCTGAAAACGTAGTGATTCTATTTAAGAAATTCCGATGACGTCACTTCCAGTTTCAACGGATGTTCTAAAAATTGTTCTAAAAAGTGTTCTAATCTTGTTTTCGTAAAATAATGTTCGAATTACATGATTCCTTTTAATTCCTTCACAAGAGATAAGATCCCGCCCGAGTGATGAATTGTACAACGTTAAACGTGACAGTATCCATTTTTTAAAACCTATGGTACTTTAATACTTTTTCAAATCGCAACTTCTACCATTGGCATGCTGAAGACGTAGTGATTCTATTTAAGAAATTCCGATGACGTCACTTCCAGTTTCAACGGATGTTCTAAAAAGTGTTCTAAAAAGTGTTCTAATCTTGTTTTCGTAAATTAATGCTCGGATTACAGGAGTCCTTTTAATTCCTTCACAAGAGATAAGATTCCGCCGGAGTGATGAATTGTACAACGTTAAACGTGACAGTATCCGTTTTTTAGAACCTATGGTACTTTAATACTTTATTTTCAAATCGCAACTTCTACCATTGGCATGCTGAAGACGTAGTGATTCTATTTAAGAAATTCCGATGACGTCACTTCCAGTTTCAACGGATGTTCTAAAAAGTGTTCTAAAAAGTGTTCTAATCTTGTTTTCGTAAATTAATGCTCGGATTACAGGAGTCCTTTTAATTCCTTCACAAGAGATAAGATTCCGCCGGAGTGATGAATTGTACAACGTTAAACGTGATAGTATCCATTTTTTAGAACCTATGGTACTTTAATACTTATTTTCAAATCGCAACTTCTACCATTGGCATGCTGAAAACGTAGTGATTCTATTTAAGAAATTCCGATGTCGTCACTTCCAGTTTCAACGGATGTTCTAAAAATTGTTCTAAAAAGTGTTCTAATCTTGTTTTCGTAAAATAATGTTCGAATTACATGATTCCTTTTAATTCCTTCACAAGAGATAAGATCCCGCCCGAGTGATGAATTGTACAACGTTAAACGTGACGGTATCCATTTTTTAGAACCTATGGTACTTTAATACTTTTTCAAATCGCAACTTCTACCATTGGCATGCTGAAGACGTAGTGATTCTATTTAAGAAATTGCGATGACGTCACTTCCAGTTTCAACGGATGTTCTAAAAATTGTTCTAAAAAGTGTTCTAATCTTGTTTTCGTAAAATAATGCTCGAATTACATGATTCCTTTTAATTCCTTCACAACAGATAAGATCCCGACGGAATGATGAATTGTACAACGTTAAACGTGACAGTATCCATTTTTTAGAACCTATGGTACTTTAATACTTTTTTTTCAAATCGCAACTTCTACCATTGGCATGCTGAAGACGTAGTGATTCTATTTAAGAAATTCCGATGACGTCACTTCCAGTTTCAACGGATGTTCTAAAAAGTGTTCTAAAAAGTGTTCTAATCTTGTTTTCGTAAATTAATGGTCGGATTACAGTAGTCCTTTTAATTCGTTCACAACAGATAAGATCCCGCCCGAGTGATAGATTGTACAACGTTAAACGTGACAGTATCCATTTTTTAGAACCTGTGACGTCACTTCCGGTTTGAACGGATGTACTAAATAGTATTCTGATACTGTTTTCGTAAACAAGTGGTTATACTATATCATTCCCGTCAATTTCATTGCAATATATACGATATTGCCAGAATAATTGAACGGAGAACGTTACATTGAGCTCCCTATAACTAATGTCGCCATAGATTTTATATTACCCAAAATTGATGCCATAATTTCAAGTGTATACAATGTAATTTAAATGGAAGATATTACCCAAAAACTATTAGAAACCGAATACCATTCTTTTGCATAGTGCAAGTTACATTTAAACGATTATAATAATACACGACGCATATATATATCCAAATCCGCGTTTCTGCATAAATTTATTACTAAATAGTATACAGGGTGTTCTATCTGATATACCAAAGGTATAAATCTTTGAACAGGGAAATCTCACTTTTTCAAATGGGACAGCCTGTATATTTAAATTTTAAGTGATTTAGTTTTTGATTCCCTACCAACTCATGTATATATGTTCTATCTAAAAGTGAACAGTTTCAAAGTTATCAGCGTTTACCTGTTTTTTCGATATTTTCCATGCTAATTTGAATGAGAAGATTTTCAGCATTACAGAAGCAGCTCTATCCATTGGTTAATCATTTTTTTGGTTAAGAACTAGATTGACTATTATCAGTTACTATCGATTTCAATGAGTATCGGTTTTTAACTACTGTCATTTGTCACTACTATGGTCATCCAATATACATAGCGATGCAGGGAGGTTACGTCGAAGATATATTATAATCGTTCACTAGTTTATGTTTTACTGTAGTAATTTATTCTTATCTGCCGCTGTTTGTTTCAAATAAAAATGTTTTAACACACATCTTAAGTTATTATTCAGCAATTTGATAATAGCTCTTTAAAATGCCCCATTCTGCATGGGTAAAAATCAGTTGAATCCTACTATTTTTTTAGATGATAACTAATAATGAAAGTTGGACTACACTGTTAGAAAACTGTAAAATCATAACTTAGTCCGAAGTCTATAATTTTGAAATAAACTTATTCTGTTCCAAAAGAAAATCGGACAAATGGTAGTGGTTAAATAGATAATTAAATACCGATACTCATTGAAATCAAAAGTAACTGAAAATAGTCAATTTAGTTCTTAGCCAAAACATGATTAGCCAATATACAGAGCTGCTTCTGTAACGCTGAAGATCTTCCCATCCAAAATAGCAAGGAAAATATCGAGAGAACCTCGAAAAAACGATGATAACTTGGAAACTGACCAAAAGTATAAATATTTGAACAGGAAAACCTCATTTTTTCAAATGGGACACCCTGTATATTTAAATTTTATATGCTTTCGTTTTTATATATGTTACTCATTTATATATGTTCTATCTAAAAGCGAACAGTTTCCAAAAATGATTTTTTCCTGTTCAAAGATTTATACTTTTGGTCAGTTTGCAAGTTATCAGCGTTTTCCTAGTTCTCTAGATATTTTCCTTACTAATTTGGATGGGAAGATCTTCAGCGTTACAGACGCAGCTCTATCCATTGGCTAATCATGTTTTTGGATAAGAACTAAGTTGACTATTTTCAGTTACTTTTGATTTTAATAGTATCAGTATTTAATTATGTATTTAACCATTGTCGCTTGTCCGATTTGCTTTTGGAACAGTATAAGTTCATTTCAAAATTATAGACTTCAGACTAGGTTATGATTTTACGGTTTCGTAACAGTTTAGTTCAACATTTTCATTATTAGTTTTCATCTAAAAAAATAGTAGGATTCAACTGGTTTTTACCGATGCAGAATGGGGTATATTAAAGAGCTATTATCAAATTGCTGAACAATAACTGTAAGATGTGTGTTAGACACGTTTAAACATACGCGATTTTGGCAGTTTCTTCGATTTTGCAACCTAATTATTGCAGTTATAACAATCAGACTGGTGCCATTTTGTAGCTATTTTTATTATAAACAAATCATATACTGAACTTTTTTTCGTAGTAAGCCATCCTGATGATCTACGAAAGAAAAACTCCTGAAAAACGAGTAGGTATAGGGCCACCCGGGCCAGACAGTTCTAGGGACCCTAGATTTTCTGTCTCTCTCTAATCTGGTGACTTTTTGTCTGTCTCTCTCTAATCTGGTGACTTTTTGTCTGTCTCTCTCTAGGTGCGGCCATTTTGAATCGCCATTTTGAATAGCCATTTTGAATCGCCATTTTGGATCGCCATTTTGAATAGCCATTTTGAATCGCCATTTTGAATCGCCATTTTGAATAGCCATTTTGAAACGCCATTTTGGATCGCCATTTTGAATAGCCATTTTGAATCGCCATTTTGAAATGTCATTTTGAATCTGTCAATTTTGAATCTGTCATTTACATATCCGCCATTTTGCATCTGTCATTTTGAATCTGTCATCTTGGATTTCCCGCCCTTGGATTTGAATTTTTAGTAATTTAATTCTCGGGGACATTAGCGGATCATTTTTTTTATCTCGCGGGATCATCTGCATATCTCATCTCTCATCTCCCTCTCTCTCCTCATTTCCAACTTGTCATCATTTCCCGCTGAAAGATTTGAATTCCTAGCGCTGCTACTGCCATCTATCGGTAACGTCCTGTGATCGGTATAGTAGATTTCTATACGCCTGTAGATAAGCAACCCGCTATACTTTTTTACAAAACCAATGGAGCCGGCAGGGTTTGAACGCTCGACCGTCTGGTTATAAGCTTAGGACTTAACCATTACACCATGAAGGTAATCTATTAAAGCACTGTAAACGGGTTATAAAAAAAATTGTTGACTAGCGACCACGTACTCATAACATAATACATGTTAGTAATTTCATATTATCAGATATGATATCCATTATCTCAACAAAATCATTAGCAAAGTCGTGTTTTAGTTATAAGTTTAAGCGATAACAAAATGTCCATAGCTTAACCCCGAGACCACGGAGCTTGTCTTTTAAATTACTGCATACGAGTTATTTCTAAAAATGCTTTCACGTATATTTGATTAAATCCAATTTATTTAAAAATAATTCCCGGAAAATATTTATAAATATTGTACATTAATAATATTAAATCTTTAGGATTCAAAAATTATAAGCCAATTATGATTATTATCATGAGTCATTGAGATGAGACAATTATTAACCTTATATGAGCCAATCGTGAAGAAACTCAAGAAATTTTTCTTGATACATCTTAAATATAACAATTTGAAAACTATATACAGATATTATTACTACATGAGGCCCGTAACATCAGTCGATCCGCGGCTTTTTATATCAGTACAAAATAATTAGATATAGTTATATTTACTATCTATTCTTTTAAACAGCTGTTATACTTTCCATGATTACTTTATAGTCGGGTATGTAGTACCATTATTATCCTACATTAACTTATATGAAAAATGAGATCGGTAAGGTAAAAACATGACGTCTTGATTGTAAACGATGATTTCACCATTGCTAATGAATTTCCAATTAGCGGGTGTAGAAAGTTAAAATTCAAACATGAAAAACTATTGGTTTAATCGAAATATTTTAAAAGTTGCCGACGGCTAATTATTATTTAATAGCAACCGTAAATTCTGAGTAAATCTGTTTGGATATTTCCTGAAGCCTAAATCAATTTTGTTTGTATTAAAATCTAGAAATTTCAGAAAAACGGTTTTAAAATAAATTGTATATAGTTATACATTGTGAAATAAAAAAATGCAAGAATAAAATACGTACACGGATTAAACTAAACTATATATTAAGAAATATTAATTACGGCTTTTATAGTTTCTTACAGGAAAAAAGATTACAGTCAATCAAGATCACAACACATATCATTAACAAGATATCATAAATAAATATATTATATATTGAAGGTAAAGACATGAGTATATCCATCGTTTGACTAATGTCTATTTATTAAAACAAATAAGTTATGAAATGAAGCAGGGAGTCTATTCAATGAACATTGCCTAATACTTTTATGATTTTTCTAGCCTATAGATCAGCAGTTAGAAACACGGGCCTGCTAAATGCCTGCAATTCACCTACCCTATCAATATGTTGTACAATTTTAGATATGTAATGTATACGTTTTGTTTCTTACTTAAGTCTATTTTGTTTGTATGTTTGTAATATTTAGACATTTACGAAAATTAAATCAAGCTGAACAGCAGATTACTATTTTAAATTTAATAGATCATACGAATTATCTTACCCTGTTCTTAATTACTGCTTTGTATAAATTGTACATTGTTTGTAAATGCTCTCTGAACTAAAATATTCATATATGAGAGAAATGTTATATAAGTCAATACAGCCCTATAACTATCATTTATTGAGCTATACAAAGAGATTTATATCTACGCTAAACTAAAGATTAATAGAAGTATTGCATTCCTGATATCATAAGATAACGATAAAACACATGATTATTCTTAGACTAAGGTCTAATTTAGGTAGTCAAAATCTAGGTAATCGAATTGTAGGTACATATCATGATGTGATATCATACAATTATATTCTAGTAAGAATTGTAATAAAGTCACTGCTATAAATAACATCATTCTTTATCACGATCATCTATCATTATCAAAATCATCTAATGTCATGCAGAGTCAGCAGCTAGCTCCTAGGTTCGTATATGTGAGAAACTCTCTACCCGCTCTGAACAATCAATTACAAAAACTGGATGAGTTTCGGACGTATAGGCAGATAATTCCAAATTTTAATCCGTTTTCATTAATGAGTAGACCTAACATAACATTAGTTTTACCGTAGGAAGAAGGACCGCTCAGAATTGCTCTACAGGAAACAGTCTGACACTAGGTTATTCAGATCAAATATTACTTACAAATCGGAAAGGATATCTATGAAACTCGTGCTGAATTAAATGTAGGAACCTGAATGCGTGGCAGCATCCGTCGCTATTGCATCAACCGTTTCTTCGCATAGCTTTTAGTTTATCTGTAAGAAATTCTATTTTATTTAGTACATAAGGCGTAGATTAGATTATTAATCTACCCAAAAGATTCACCAAACATGGACCTGCTAAATGCCTGCAATTCACCTACCCTATCAGTATGTCGTACAATGCAAACATTTAATATTATTATTAAAATTTTATAAATAAAAACGATAGAAGAAGTTTATAGTTTTCATTTATTTTTATGTTAAACATATACGGTAGCAGGATCTAGATCGATGTATACAAATTCATATATGACAGAAATGTTATGTATCTCAATACATATCTAAAACGTATTCTTCGTATATTCAGTAAGAGCTACCCATTTTTTCTAGACATTCGAATTTTGAACAGCTTAATAATATGTTTTCTCATTTAATCATAATTAGGTTGACTTTATATAGCATTTTTCAGGAAAACCTTCTTCAGAAAAACCCTAATGATTATTTAATTTACATAAAAAAAAAATTTACAACATTTGATTACACAATAATCCCATTTTCGATACCTTCGAAATATAAGTCTATAACATATGTTTAGGTCTTTATAACTTTGAAACACAGGGTAGTTACCTCTTGCAAAATTTACAGTTATGAGAACCCTGAAAACTTAACCTGGAGAAATAAATCAGATAAATATTTTACTTTTATTGAAACGATAAATTTGCATACTAATATATGAAAATAATATAATGTATATCGCCTGATAAATAAAATTGAAATTATTCTTATTCTTTTACAATGAAATTATTCTTTTACAATGAAATGTGTTTTGAAAAAACACGATGAAACGTTATGTATATTAATGCAGGAGTTCTGTTAACGCATTCGTTATTTAGAGATTCACTTATAAGTACACTATCTATTTAGCTGATTCAATAAAAATTTCGTTATTTTAAAATTCCTAACGAGGGACCTACTGATAAGCGTTATATTATACCAGGTACGTATGATACTCTACTACTGATTGCATACCTGATGAACGCAGTTGTACAAAGTAATATAGGATATACGTTACAGAGAAGTTTAATTTTCCGTGCAACAAATGACCTATATATATATTTTATGTACAATGCTGACATTAACATATTTAGCGCATACCTGTTGAACATAGCTCTACAAAGTAATATTTAAAAGACTTAAAAGGCTTATATTTTAGAGATCGGATACAGTCGCATATATTCCTGTATATTACCTCTAAATTTTACTTTAACAATACATGTAGTCAGGTTTGGCGTAAATAACAATTAGGGATATCAAAGCCATACTAACTGAACGCTAACATAATATGCTCTACAGGTCAAACTCAATTAATTAACCCTGGGGCTATACATCCTTAGACTAGAAACAGTCTTGAAACAAAAATGGCTGAGTCCACCCTGTTAGACAAGAAATCAGAGTGTGGGCGTGATAAATAAAACATATAAAGTTATTTTACAAACATTTATTTAGTATACATAACATAATACAAGAATATAGATCATAAGTTGTTTTCTATGACGACTGTTGTAGTTCTACGGGTCTCTGAGTCGTCGTATGCCCTCGCAGCAATACTAATACGTATAAAGTCCGACGACTGACTCATTGGAACTGTACCGGTAGCCCTTTCCTTGTTCAACTCTTCGTTACTATCATAGTTGGTAAACGAGGAACCACATTCATCAATACCCCAAATGCATGGCTGAAGTCATATCTTCTTCTTCTTCTTCTTCTGTCTCATCGATATCAATAGGTTCATTTTCTTCCTTTACCAGAGCCGTCTTTACAACATCTGCGTTATTATGTACGTTTTTAAATGCCTTTTATAGCTGTCGATGCGTGAAAGATATTTGAAGCAATTAGAACACTGGACTTTGATTGATTCGTAAACGCTTTTCGTATGTCTTTTAAGCTGTCAGAGCTTGAAAAAGTTTTGACACAGCTAGAACAGCAGATTCTGTTTGAATCGTGTATGGTTTTTACGTGTCTCTTGCAGGTGAATGGCCTCGCGAAAGACTTGAAGCAAACCGGACACTGTATTTTGCAATCCTGTCGACCAGAGCCATTCTTCTTCTTACGCTGCTCCATCTCGACTAATGAAGGAACAGGAACACTATCCGTCTATTTATACTGATCGACCAGAGCAATCGGTTGTTCTATCCTACGTTGAGAAAATAATTATACTATGTAAGCTTAGATACGCTACATATGATTGCGAGCCTGAGTATAAGCATAAACCCTATACTACAGATTTTTATCCTTTTTTTCATTATATCTGCTACAGACGAGGTGAAGAATAGGTACATTTAACCTGCGTATGCTACAATTATCTAATTTCTAGTTTTCTAGACGTAATGTAATTTTGAACAGATTTTAACCCTTTTCGTTATATCTACTACCCTTGTAAGCGATTTCTACATATACGTTCTTATTGTTTATACACCATATAGATATTCGTAGCATCTAAAGTAAACTCTTATTTAAACGTTATTTTACAATATATCATACATTTCAGCAGCTCGTATGATTATCCGTCTCTATCGTAACCCAGTATGTAAGGACATTATGTTAAATACTATCTCATACATGTAAATAAACATTTCTTTAAAGAGTTTGTTAGGTCACCTAATCTGTTATAATATTACTATGATATTAGATCTCGTCGATTACAGTTTTACCATTAGGACATACTTAGTAGGTTATATGTGCTAAGTAAAATAATAAACAGATATTTCGAAAATTTTATGCATTCTTGAGAGAACGGGGTATAATATTTAAAAACACACTGTAGAAAACATATCAGCAGAGAAAGGGAATACATAAATACAGTATGTTTTGTATGATGAGTCGTCGTCAGTTTAAAAGAAATAAGTTCGTCGCCATATTTAAACGTTATTTTACAATACATCATACATTTTCAATAGCTTCGAAATACGCAGATATGTAATAATATACTATATACTCTTAAAGAAATAAGTTCGTCGCCATATTTAAACGTTATTTTACAATACATCATACATTTTCAATAGCTTCGAAATACGCAGATATGTAATAATATACTATATACTCTTGTAGGTTATTCAACGTATCTATAGTAAACTCTTATGATTAATAATAATCTGTAACCTTATTGTTTTTTATTACATCACAGGTTAGAGCATACGAATATAATTTAGGTTAGATTAGGTTAGAGCCTACGAATACATTTTTAGGGCAGAACGTAGGGAGCAGAGTAAGTACAAAACAACATACTTTCATACAAGAACGTTTATTGATACGAGTAGTTTGACGCTACTTAAAACATAATACATAACTTATATATATAATATCTATTAAAATAGTACATTTCGTATACACTAATAATGGTACTACATACCCGACTATAAAGTAAACATGGTAAGTATAACAGCAGTTTAAAAGAATAGATAGTAAATATAACTATATCTAATTATTTTATAAAATACTATGTTAACTAAGAGGTTATATACAGAATATATACGCCTGTATTCGACCTCTAGAGGGTTCATAAGACTAGACTAGACCAGACCAGACCACACCAGACCAGACTAGAGCAGACCAGACCAGACCATACTAGACCAAACCAGACCAGACCAGACCAGACCATACCAGACCAGACCAGACCAAACCATACCATACCAGACCAGACCAGACCAGACTATAGATGATAGATAGTAAAATCATGAACAATTATACCACCTGTAATATAATAGAGCTTACTTGATATTTTAAAATTAGTGGCTGAATCTAATTATTACAGAAATTCAATTGTAGAAACTGAAGATGTAATCTTTAAAACATCTAAAGTTAGAAGTTTTTAGTAGTCAGGTCAGATTAATAGAGGGTGTTATAATAAAATCGTTTTTTTAGAAACTATTTGTTTTGTAAGATTGGCGCCGTAAAGAAAAACAACATAGCTGTAAAGACTAGACCAGACCAGACCAGACCAGACCAGACCAGACGAGACCAGACCAGACCAGACCAGACCAGACCAGACCATACCAGACCAGACTAGACTAGACTATAGATGATAGACAGTAAAATCATGAACAATTATACCACCTGTAATATAATAGAGCTTACTTGATATTTTAAAATTAGTGGCTGAATCTAATTATTACAGAAATTCAATTGTAGAAACTGAAGTAGGTAGATTTAGGTCGCGCGACCTAAATCTAACCTAAAATATATTCGTAGACTGTAACCCAACTAATATAATATGTAAGTTTTTTCGAATGTTAATGACGATTTCGTAAGTAGCTACAATGGTCTAATATAATAAATATTTTATAAACTAATCTTAATAGAGATTTTTTGTAAGTAGCTACATGCTCTAACCTAATAAATGTTTTATGAACTAATCTTAATAGAGATTCTTGAATCTTTGCAACAACCGGAGTCTAAAATCTATAACCTTAATATAATTTTTGGGAGTCTAACCTAGATTGCTTCATTTAATTTAATCATTTATATTAATATTATATTGATTTATCATGCAATCTTGGGTTTTAAAGTAAAGTAAAGAAGAATTAATGTTTTTATCACAGAATTTTGAAATAAACTTCTAAACTTTGTATTCATCGTTTTGTTCCGAGCTATCTCAATTTCAAAATCAAGACTACAGCTATGTTGTTTTTCTTTACGGCGCCAATCTTACAAAACAAATAGTTTCTAAAAACGATTTGGTTATAACACCCTCTATTAATCTGACCTGACTACTCAAAACTTCTAACTTTAGATGTTTTAAAGATTACATCTTCAGTTTCTACAATTGAATTTCTGTAATAATTAGATTCAGCCACTAATTTTAAAATATCAAGTAAGCTCTATTATATTACAGGTGGTATAATTGTTCATGATTTTACTATCTATCATCTATAGTCTGGTCTAGTCTGGTCTGGTATGGTCTGGTCTGGTCTGGTCTGGTCTGGTCTGGTCTGGTCTGGTCTGGTCTGGTCTGGTCTGGTCTGGCCTGGTCTGGTCTCGTCTGGTCTGGTCTGGTCTGGTCTGGTCTGGTCTGGTCTGGTCTGGTCTGGTCTGGTCTGGTCTGGTCTGGTCTGGTCTAGTCTTTACAGCTATGTTGTTTTTCTTTACGGCGCCAATCTTACAAAACAAATAGTTTCTAAAAAAACGATTTTATTATAACACCCTCTATTAATCTGACCTGACTACTAAAAACTTCTAACTTTAGATGTTTTAAAGATTACATCTTCAGTTTCTACAATTGAATTTCTGTAATAATTAGATTCAGCCACTAATTTTAAAATATCAAGTAAGCTCTATTATATTACAGGTGGTATAATTGTTCATGATTTTACTATCTATCATCTATAGTCTGGTCTGGTCTGGTCTGGTATGGTATGGTTTGGTCTGGTCTGGTCTGGTATGGTCTGGTCTGGTCTGGTCTGGTTTGGTCTAGTATGGTCTGGTCTGGTCTGCTCTAGTCTGGTCTGGTGTGGTCTGGTCTGGTCTAGTCTAGTCTTATGAACCCTCTAGAGGTCGAATACAGGCGTATATATTCTGTATATAACCTCTTAGTTAACATAGTATTTTATAAAATAATTAGATATAGTTATATTTACTATCTATTCTTTTAAACTGCTGTTATACTTACCATGTTTACTTTATAGTCGGGTATGTAGTACCATTATTAGTGTATACGAAATGTACTATTTTAATAGATATTATATATATAAGTTATGTATTATGTTTTAAGTAGCGTCAAACTACTCGTATCAATAAACGTTCTTGTATGAAAGTATGTTGTTTTGTACTTACTCTGCTCCCTACGTTCTGCCCTAAAAATGTATTCGTAGGCTCTAACCTAATCTAACCTAAATTATATTCGTATGCTCTAACCTGTGATGTAATAAAAAACAATAAGGTTACAGATTATTATTAATCATAAGAGTTTACTATAGATACGTTGAATAACCTACAAGAGTATATAGTATATTATTACATATCTGCGTATTTCGAAGCTATTGAAAATGTATGATGTATTGTAAAATAACGTTTAAATATGGCGACGAACTTATTTCTTTAAGAGTATATAGTATATTATTACATATCTGCGTATTTCGAAGCTATTGAAAATGTATGATGTATTGTAAAATAACGTTTAAATATGGCGACGAACTTATTTCTTTTAAACTGACGACGACTCATCATACAAAACATACTGTATTTATGTATTCCCTTTCTCTGCTGATATGTTTTCTACAGTGTGTTTTTAAATATTATACCCCGTTCTCTCAAGAATGCATAAAATTTTCGAAATATCTGTTTATTATTTTACTTAGCACATATAACCTACTAAGTATGTCCTAATGGTAAAACTGTAATCGACGAGATCTAATATCATAGTAATATTATAACAGATTAGGTGACCTAACAAACTCTTTAAAGAAATGTTTATTTACATGTATGAGATAGTATTTAACATAATGTCCTTACATACTGGGTTACGATAGAGACGGATAATCATACGAGCTGCTGAAATGTATGATATATTGTAAAATAACGTTTAAATAAGAGTTTACTTTAGATGCTACGAATATCTATATGGTGTATAAACAATAAGAACGTATATGTAGAAATCGCTTACAAGGGTAGTAGATATAACGAAAAGGGTTAAAATCTGTTCAAAATTACATTACGTCTAGAAAACTAGAAATTAGATAATTGTAGCATACGCAGGTTAAATGTACCTATTCTTCACCTCGTCTGTAGCAGATATAATGAAAAAAAGGATAAAAATCTGTAGTATAGGGTTTATGCTTATACTCAGGCTCGCAATCATATGTAGCGTATCTAAGCTTACATAGTATAATTATTTTCTCAACGTAGGATAGAACAACCGATTGCTCTGGTCGATCAGTATAAATAGACGGATAGTGTTCCTGTTCCTTCATTAGTCGAGATGGAGCAGCGTAAGAAGAAGAATGGCTCTGGTCGACAGGATTGCAAAATACAGTGTCCGGTTTGCTTCAAGTCTTTCGCGAGGCCATTCACCTGCAAGAGACACGTAAAAACCATACACGATTCAAACAGAATCTGCTGTTCTAGCTGTGTCAAAACTTTTTCAAGCTCTGACAGCTTAAAAGACATACGAAAAGCGTTTACGAATCAATCAAAGTCCAGTGTTCTAATTGCTTCAAATATCTTTCACGCATCGACAGCTATAAAAGGCATTTAAAAACGTACATAATAACGCAGATGTTGTAAAGACGGCTCTGGTAAAGGAAGAAAATGAACCTATTGATATCGATGAGACAGAAGAAGAAGAAGAAGAAGATATGACTTCAGCCATGCATTTGGGGTATTGATGAATGTGGTTCCTCGTTTACCAACTATGATAGTAACGAAGAGTTGAACAAGGAAAGGGCTACCGGTACAGTTCCAATGAGTCAGTCGTCGGACTTTATACGTATTAGTATTGCTGCGAGGGCATACGACGACTCAGAGACCCGTAGAACTACAACAGTCGTCATAGAAAACAACTTATGATCTATATTCTTGTATTATGTTATGTATACTAAATAAATGTTTGTAAAATAACTTTATATGTTTTATTTATCACGCCCACACTCTGATTTCTTGTCTAACAGGGTGGACTCAGCCATTTTTGTTTCAAGACTGTTTCTAGTCTAAGGATGTATAGCCCCAGGGTTAATTAATTGAGTTTGACCTGTAGAGCATATTATGTTAGCGTTCAGTTAGTATGGCTTTGATATCCCTAATTGTTATTTACGCCAAACCTGACTACATGTATTGTTAAAGTAAAATTTAGAGGTAATATACAGGAATATATGCGACTGTATCCGATCTCTAAAATATAAGCCTTTTAAGTCTTTTAAATATTACTTTGTAGAGCTATGTTCAACAGGTATGCGCTAAATATGTTAATGTCAGCATTGTACATAAAATATATATATAGGTCATTTGTTGCACGGAAAATTAAACTTCTCTGTAACGTATATCCTATATTACTTTGTACAACTGCGTTCATCAGGTATGCAATCAGTAGTAGAGTATCATACGTACCTGGTATAATATAACGCTTATCAGTAGGTCCCTCGTTAGGAATTTTAAAATAACGAAATTTTTATTGAATCAGCTAAATAGATAGTGTACTTATAAGTAAATCTCTAAATAACGAATGCGTTAACAGAACTCCTGCATTAATATACATAACGTTTCATCGTGTTTTTTCAAAACACATTTCATTGTAAAAGAATAATTTCATTGTAAAAGAATAAGAATAATTTCAATTTTATTTATCAGGCGATATACATTATATTATTTTCATATATTAGTATGCAAATTTATCGTTTCAATAAAAGTAAAATATTTATCTGATTTATTTCTCCAGGTTAAGTTTTCAGGGTTCTCATAACTGTAAATTTTGCAAGAGGTAACTACCCTGTGTTTCAAAGTTATAAAGACCTAAACATATGTTATAGACTTATATTTCGAAGGTATCGAAAATGGGATTATTGTGTAATCAAATGTTGTAAATTTTTTTTTTATGTAAATTAAATAATCATTAGGGTTTTTCTGAAGAAGGTTTTCCTGAAAAATGCTATATAAAGTCAACCTAATTATGATTAAATGAGAAAACATATTATTAAGCTGTTCAAAATTCGAATGTCTAGAAAAAATGGGTAGCTCTTACTGAATATACGAAGAATACGTTTTAGATATGTATTGAGATACATAACATTTCTGTCATATATGAATTTGTATACATCGATCTAGATCCTGCTACCGTATATGTTTAACATAAAAATAAATGAAAACTATAAACTTCTTCTATCGTTTTTATTTATAAAATTTTAATAATAATATTAAATGTTTGCATTGTACGACATACTGATAGGGTAGGTGAATTGCAGGCATTTAGCAGGTCCATGTTTGGTGAATCTTTTGGGTAGATTAATAATCTAATCTACGCCTTATGTACTAAATAAAATAGAATTTCTTACAGATAAACTAAAAGCTATGCGAAGAAACGGTTGATGCAATAGCGACGGATGCTGCCACGCATTCAGGTTCCTACATTTAATTCAGCACGAGTTTCATAGATATCCTTTCCGATTTGTAAGTAATATTTGATCTGAATAACCTAGTGTCAGACTGTTTCCTGTAGAGCAATTCTGAGCGGTCCTTCTTCCTACGGTAAAACTAATGTTATGTTAGGTCTACTCATTAATGAAAACGGATTAAAATTTGGAATTATCTGCCTATACGTCCGAAACTCATCCAGTTTTTGTAATTGATTGTTCAGAGCGGGTAGAGAGTTTCTCACATATACGAACCTAGGAGCTAGCTGCTGACTCTGCATGACATTAGATGATTTTGATAATGATAGATGATCGTGATAAAGAATGATGTTATTTATAGCAGTGACTTTATTACAATTCTTACTAGAATATAATTGTATGATATCACATCATGATATGTACCTACAATTCGATTACCTAGATTTTGACTACCTAAATTAGACCTTAGTCTAAGAATAATCATGTGTTTTATCGTTATCTTATGATATCAGGAATGCAATACTTCTATTAATCTTTAGTTTAGCGTAGATATAAATCTCTTTGTATAGCTCAATAAATGATAGTTATAGGGCTGTATTGACTTATATAACATTTCTCTCATATATGAATATTTTAGTTCAGAGAGCATTTACAAACAATGTACAATTTATACAAAGCAGTAATTAAGAACAGGGTAAGATAATTCGTATGATCTATTAAATTTAAAATAGTAATCTGCTGTTCAGCTTGATTTAATTTTCGTAAATGTCTAAATATTACAAACATACAAACAAAATAGACTTAAGTAAGAAACAAAACGTATACATTACATATCTAAAATTGTACAACATATTGATAGGGTAGGTGAATTGCAGGCATTTAGCAGGCCCGTGTTTCTAACTGCTGATCTATAGGCTAGAAAAATCATAAAAGTATTAGGCAATGTTCATTGAATAGACTCCCTGCTTCATTTCATAACTTATTTGTTTTAATAAATAGACATTAGTCAAACGATGGATATACTCATGTCTTTACCTTCAATATATAATATATTTATTTATGATATCTTGTTAATGATATGTGTTGTGATCTTGATTGACTGTAATCTTTTTTCCTGTAAGATGCTATAAAAGCCGTAATTAATATTTCTTAATATATAGTTTAGTTTAATCCGTGTACGTATTTTATTCTTGCATTTTTTTATTTCACAATGTATAACTATATACAATTTATTTTAAAACCGTTTTTCTGAAATTTCTAGATTTTAATACAAACAAAATTGATTTAGGCTTCAGGAAATATCCAAACAGATTTACTCAGAATTTACGGTTGCTATTAAATAATAATTAGCCGTCGGCAACTTTTAAAATATTTCGATTAAACCAATAGTTTTTCATGTTTGAATTTTAACTTTCTACACCCGCTAATTGGAAATTCATTAGCAATGGTGAAATCATCGTTTACAATCAAGACGTCATGTTTTTACCTTACCGATCTCATTTTTCATATAAGTTAATGTAGGATAATAATGGTACTACATACCCGACTATAAAGTAATCATGGAAAGTATAACAGCTGTTTAAAAGAATAGATAGTAAATATAACTATATCTAATTATTTTGTACTGATATAAAAAGCCGCGGATCGACTGATGTTACGGGCCTCATGTAGTAATAATATCTGTATATAGTTTTCAAATTGTTATATTTAAGATGTATCAAGAAAAATTTCTTGAGTTTCTTCACGATTGGCTCATATAAGGTTAATAATTGTCTCATCTCAATGACTCATGATAATAATCATAATTGGCTTATAATTTTTGAATCCTAAAGATTTAATATTATTAATGTACAATATTTATAAATATTTTCCGGGAATTATTTTTAAATAAATTGGATTTAATCAAATATACGTGAAAGCATTTTTAGAAATAACTCGTATGCAGTAATTTAAAAGACAAGCTCCGTGGTCTCGGGGTTAAGCTATGGACATTTTGTTATCGCTTAAACTTATAACTAAAACACGTCTTTGCTAATGATTTTGTTGAGATAATGGATATCATATCTGATAATATGAAATTACCAACATGTATTATGTTATGAGTACGTGGTCGCTAGTCAACAATTTTTTTTATAACCCGTTTACAGTGCTTTAATAGATTACCTTCATGGTGTAATGGTTAAGTCCTAAGCTTATAACCAGACGGTCGAGCGTTCAAACCCTGCCGGCTCCATTGGTTTTGTAAAAAAGTATAGCGGGTTGCCTATCTACAGGCGTATAGAAATCTACTATACCGATCACAGGACGTTACCGATAGATGGCAGTAGCAGCGCTAGGAATTCAAATCTTTCAGCGGGAAATGATGACAAGTTGGAAATGAGGAGAGAGAGGGAGATGAGAGATGAGATATGCAGATGATCCCGCGAGATAAAAAAAATGATCCGCTAATGACCCCGCGAATTAAATTACTAAAAATTCAAATCCAAGGGCGGGAAATCCAAGATGACAGATTCAAAATGACAGATACAAAATGGCGGATATGTAAATGACAGATTCAAAATTGACAGATTCAAAATGACATTTCAAAATGGCGATTCAAAATGGCTATTCAAAATGGCGATCCAAAATGGCGTTTCAAAATGGCTATTCAAAATGGCGATTCAAAATGGCGATTCAAAATGGCTATTCAAAATGGCGATCCAAAATGGCGATTCAAAATGGCTATTCAAAATGGCGATTCAAAATGGCCGCACCTAGAGAGAGACAGACAAAAAGTCACCAGATTAGAGAGAGACAGACAAAAAGTCACCAGATTAGAGAGAGACAGAAAATCTAGGGTCCCTAGAACTGTCTGGCCCAGGTGGCCCTATACCTACTAAAACGGTTGATGGCGTCTTAAGTTCTTAATAACTTTTCTGCTGTCACTATGATTTAGTACGCAACTACATATATTATTCTACACACTATTCTGAATAGGTTTGTGCAATAGCTGTTAACACGAAAATGCACTCTTCACATCTCTATTAACTGGACTACTCCGAGCATGTTCGGAAATCAGGTCTCTACAAATGTCGTTGAACTTTTCAGGGAATGTTTGGATCAAGATGGTGTAAAGAGAAAGTTATACATCTAAACGAGCGGGTTCTGAAAATGTATAATAGGTCATGCTTACCCATAGGATTAAGGTATAGTTGCCAGTCATCAAAAAACATTTTTAACCACTAGTTACCATATTATGGCAAAATCTAAAAACCATAATGCCTTTGTATAATGCCATGGTGTAGCTCTCGTCGAGACGCTTCGAATGACATATAACAATGCTTAATTTGGAGTAATATTTGTTGAGATAGACAAGAGAGAAGATTTTGTTGTACTTTTGTACCGTGCATTTTGAACTAGTTCTCCCAGGCGACCCGGACTCAGTGCATAAATGTAAGTGTATCTGAAGTGAAATTTATCGTAGATTCTGACGATATGCAGCTTATGGTGGCAAACCTTCTGAATCCACGAAAAAATGTATGTAACTAAGATGTACCATTTTTCAGTAGTTTTCTTGGCATAACTTTGTGTACAGTAGGAATTTTCAAATGCATCAACAGACAAAAGTTGTTCTACTCGCCGAGTCCGTCAAAATGAGCTGTAGTATGTGAGTATACGATGCTTCTACGCAAAGTTAGAATTTTAACCTTTACCGCCTTGCTACGCCCATCTTATCAATATAAGTGATGCTTTCTTCGGTCAGTACGGCCTTTACGGGTTAAAGAATCATCCTTGAAAGTTTGAAGCAAATTGGAGAACATAAGAATAATTCTGTTTCCATTCAATACAAATTTATTTCAGTTTCCCGGAGACAGCGTCTTAAACATCCAGGCGCTCAATTGGCTTTTTTCCTAGGGGGGGCCATGGCCATTCTAGGGGGGGCCGGGCCCACCCTGGACCCACCCTAGTTACGCCAATGTTTAAGATACATATTAAAAATGTGATAGCTTAAGAAAACAATAACAATTGAAAAGTAAAATAGAAATTATAATAAAAAAAAACAATAACAATCGATTCAATAACTGAAGCCCTTCGTGGTCGAGTGGTAGAGATCTTGACTCCCGACTCAGAAGAACGATGGTTCAAATCTCGGTCCAACTGAATTTAAAATTTTAGTACAATCGTATTTGAGTTCATTGTGATAATGTGTGAAAATTGTATGAATTATCAAAAATGGCCGAGCGTAATGTACTTGCTACAAAATACAATAGCTCTATTACCTCCGTTGCACTCTCATAAACGTTTGTGTTGAACCCCGACACTGCAAATGTGCCATTGCGAAGGGGGAATAGATTATGTAGGTATGTACTAGCTACACACTAGCAATGCTAAATAATAAAGAAACATAAACAAAACATTCAATTGATAAATCCGACCAGTTGACGTCACTAATTCCTTGTTATGATTAATTTACATTTTGCATCTCATTAGCGTGCTCTACTTCCAATAATACCGCAAAACACCAAGACAATCCAGAACAAACGAAGTAAATAGTGACGCATCTAATTCAAATACAAACTAGGTATATTTTTATAATCTTTTAAGGATATATTTGATTTTAATCATACATGTTTTAGTATTAATCTGCTAAATAACTGTAAGAATGTATAATCCACTCTCATAAGAGTATTGTCTTAGAAACGTATGGGTATGAAATGTTTTTATGATAAAATATGACAGACTATTTCATTCGTAACGTTATGAACCAATAAGAATACGCCCTTTTCTTTAGATAGCACGTTCTCCAACGGTTATATTGCGGTACCAACTATGACTAATCGAATATACGAACCTTTGTATAATCGCTGTAATACAAACCTTTGTATATTCACCCGCATGAGACTCAATTCTTAAATTTCAAGATATCTATAAAAACACCATAACAGTCAAATAATTTATTAGTAAACAACGCAATGATCCACAAACCTCATCAGGCTCTATTCACAATGTCTACAATAATTGTACGTTCAAAATAAATAATAAATAAATGTTAAAGTTGTTAGTATATTTTTTATTCGTGAAATAGTCTACCTGTATACAACTCGACGATCTAAAAATACTCGAAACTCGACATATTGCCTAATAAAATATGTCTTTTTATGTCTGCTTCAGGCAATGTGTCTCGTATAATCGAGTATTTTCGATCGTCTTGTATAATATATGATTATTTTCGAAATACGCGGGTCAATTAGATATTTAGAAACCAGATCTTCAATTAGTTCTCATGGCCTCTTTAATCCATTCTATATATTGATCAACACGTGTATATACTGCTGGATATCCTGTTCTACCGCAATCATGGCCGTATGACACAATGCCATGTAGATACCATTGTTTTTGTTCGTTTACTTCATTCAGTGATACCATTAATGGTCCACCAGAATCTCCACCGCAGCTGTCTTTTCCCGATTCACCTCCTGCACAAAGCTGATTAAGTCCTAATGCGTTTTTAAGTACATTTTGACAGTATGCATTTACTTTTAATGGTACTTTAACTTTTAGTTTTAAGTTAGAGGTCGTACCTGAAAAACATATTGTTTTTGTTGAATGGAATTTAGTGTACAGTGTAGCCAAATTAAATTACACCCTTTTCTAAATACCTACATCTTTTTTGTTTCTTAGTCAAAGTTACTAAATTCTGCGTATGCTATAAACAGTATAAACAGAAGAATAACGATTTGTGCTACATGTATGTGTAATACAGACGGTTTTTCGGTCAAACGCCTCATGTATCATATCGTTCTTACATTCAACTTCATGGTTCTCATCAAGGCCGTACCCAGAAAAAAATTTCGGGGGGGGGGGGTTGGTTCTAAAGTAAATAATGCAATGTAATACATTTTACCAAATTTTATTACACATCATATAAACTACAGTGAAGTATCGCTAATTCGGACTAATTAAAACAAGGGCAATCAGAATCATCGCGATTTCCGGATTGCCGCGTCTGTTGAGTTACTATGTTCTATTTGTAAATAAATGCAATTAAATCATTCTGCAAAAACATTTATTTAAAAATAAATAAAACTACAAAAATATTTATGCAAAAACTGTTTTAAAAACACAAAAAATAACATTCCGGATTAATATGTCATTAAAAAAAGCGGTGATTTTTGCTGGTTTCGTGTTTTTTGAACTTAATACGTTAGATATGATTTTTCTTTTAAATCTTCCGGCATCACAATTGCCTCAAATTTTCTACCACCCAGTGCAAAGCCGCCGCTTTGCAACTGTTTCTTAAATGGCTTGCTTCACTGCGTGCGAATCACTGAACTGTTATATGATCCTTCAGATTTTGTAACAAGTCTGGAAATGTATAATATTTTAAGTTACAATGCGGTCTTTTTACATTTAACAATTTTTAAATTTAGCAAAAAATATTTTTATGTATGCCGGAGATACATAAAGTCGTAATTCGTAAAAGAAGTATCAATTCTTTTTTAACTTAAATCTTTGTAACTAATATGAACTGTGAAGTTGCAATGTAACCAACCACTTTTAAAAAATACGTGACTTTTTATAATAAGAATTTGTGACATAAATATAATGTAAACATAAATAAAATAAAATCTTATTTATCTTATCTACAACGGTAATTTTGTATCAAATTACACATCTGAATACCCATTGCATTAGTTACTATAAACAAAACTTGATGAATAAAAACAATTAATTCTAAAGTTCGAATTATCAAAACCTTAATTCCGGATTACAATGAAACCAATCTAAATAACTTGCTGGTCCAGATTATAGTGATATTCGGATTAACGTAGATTCGGATCAACGAGGCTTCACTGTATATGCTATTTGCATCACAGTAGAATATCTAAACTTCGTTATATGTCATTCACAATACAAAATCCAATTTCCCTTGACCTGTTTTACTAAAGTTGGTATATTAAGTAATGTTTGATGTAACTTGTTTTTTATATAAAATACAGCTGTATATATTTTATTATTTAGTACATTCCAGTCCAGGGCTACTATGAATAGTTTATATTTAGAAAAACTAAGGGTGTTTAAACAAAATTGAAAAATGTGAATTAGTGTATGGAATGTACATAAAACTAGCTGATTTTCACCTTATTCCAGATATATTTTACAGATTTCGGGGGGGTTTCAACCCCCCTAACTCCTCCCCTGGGCACGGCCTTGGTTCTCATAATTTAAATTAGTGGTAAGGTTAATAAAGTTTAAGTTTTCTAAAATTTAGAGTCGTTGCTGGAAGTATCCATTTGTTACAATCTGTAAGTCTCGAAAAGGTGTAAGTATTAAATTCGTTTGAAAAGAAAATGCAATTTCGAATTGCGATACTCGACTAGACTTGCTTTAAATTGTTCTTTTTGTGCTTCGGTATATATTGGACAAACACTTCGAAATTTCGACATAAGATATAAAGAACACGTACGTTGTTACAGAAATAAACATCCTGAAAAATCTACTTATGCCAAACATCTTTTAGAACAAAATCACACAATGACTCCTCAAAATAATATTAAATTCCTGTTCCTATCCATCGAGTAAAAATGAGCATTTTTTACTCTTATCATTTTTTTTTCTATCTGGCGCCATTTTGGATGAAAAAATGATAAACTTTCAAAAATAGCAAACTGTTCTCAATTTTGCTCGAAATTGAAGCACTTTAGGAAAAAACGCAGTGGACTAAATCTATGTATTCTTTGACGAAGAATGCGAAGCCATTAAAGAAAAATTAAAAAAATATTTCTTTTTCTAATTTTTTCAACTTTTAAAATTTCTTTTTGGAACTGGATACGTGTTTACCCTGTTTTAAGGGTCAAATATAAATTTTTTCATATAGAAGACGTGACATTCGAAAGTAGAGGTTTCAAGCTTTAAAATGAGCCCCCGCTGATTTTTCTAAGTTGCGCCAATTTTTGGACCTAGCCGGTGGTTGAGTTCAGAAAGAATGACTCATATATTATATATTCAAATGGAAAATGCAGTTTTAGGGTTATATTTAAAGGTTATATTTATGTTTTACGTACAGCGAACCTATTGCGAGATATACAGCAAACAAGGTATATTTATGTATGTTGTATCTGTTTCATCATCACTTCCGAGGTAGAATACACGGCGCGTTTTTTTCTATGTTTTCCTCAGTAGGCCTAATCCATGATTTAAGAAATTACGCCTTGTCTTCGTCTTTGTCAATTTCATGTATCTATTTTTCGTCGTTATACTCTTTGAGTTCTTCATCTTTACCATATTTATTATATATTCATTTATATAATTGCTACTATCAATTCAATGGGCATCGGATAAAGCTTCAGACGCGGCATTATGGCATGATTGTCAACGACAATTGCCGCAAATAATGGAGCAAGATAATCTCAGTATTCTGTATCCGCAGTTTCCACCACAACCTTTTGTACAATTAGAAAAAATTGTATATTAAGAATACTGTTCGGCGCAGGTGGTAATAGTGTTGAGCTCCAAGAAATCGTTATTTAAGCCAGGTTTGGAACTGGTAATATGCAGAGTACAGATGTTGTTAAGCAGCTGTAGTTGTAGCCGGATGAGATGGTGATTTTACAGATGTATTGAATCTAGTCGACTTCACAAAAGGGTCGACTTAGGGGCTCAATACATCGCCAAAATTATACGTACTCCATTCTTGAATGTAAGTTGTTGAGAGCAGTTTTCTTGTTGGAAAACTTTTGAAGATATATGTAAATCAGGATGATTTTCAAATAATTTCATAGTATTAAGATTTCCTTTATTAAATGGAGCAGAAGTGGTATCGCATCCGCTTATGTGAACCCTTGAAACCCCGAATCCTTGCCGAGTTTCTTGAAAAATAATTAATAAGCTCATTTTAATCATAATTATTAATTGATCGTTTTATCTTTTTACATCGTAGATATGAACCAAAACGGCTTTACAAATTTTGGCTTTTGTGCTCCATATAAAGAAATATAAATAGGGTGAAGATGAAGAACTCAAAGAGGAGAATGACGAAGTACAGATACATGGATTAGGCCTACTGAAGAAACCATGTAAAAACGCGTCTTGTATTCTCTACCTCGGAGGTGTTGGGGAAACGGATACACGGGACATTATACACCTTCTTTGCTGTATATCTCGCAAACACTTCGCTGTACGTAAAACCTGAATATATCTTTTTTTGTGGGAATTTAATTATCTTTCATTTTTATAATAACCTTAATTGAGATATTCGCAAAACAACGATTTTTCTGACCTTTGACCTTTAATATCTTCTAACGCCGGCGCGATCTCACCCTCGATTTTTATTATATTGTTTAAAATGACAAACTCAAGCGATTAAAACAAAAAAAAGTAGTCCCGATTTTTTTGGAACATAAGCCATATTTATGTCTAAAAAGTAACTGAACTATGTCATTTTCCAAACAAACATGGCGCCTCTTTTTTTTACAATTTCTACAATCGAATAACCCATTTTTTTAACAATTAAGATGGCGGCTAGACGCTATTCGATTGCAGAAACAGCGAAGAAAATTTAATAAGCACTATTTTTGCACAGGACGTGGCAGCTATATGTATTAAATAGGGTCTTTAAAATAAGATGTCACCCTATTCTTTTCATATTTAAGAAAAAAGTCCAAGATGGCATCCAGCCGCCATTTTGAAAAGCCAAGTAGATTTTTTATCTAAAAAAAATAGTAAGTAGTTTATCTTTTATACTGTCATAATTCCAAATTTCCTCACAAAATCTCAAATAATTCGGAAGATAGCAGAGCAATATTTTTTTCGTATTGCTCCTTCCCTACCGGAAGGAATGAATCCCAGCCACCACACTGACGTTATAATAACGTTATGTTTAAGTGATTATTGGTCGGCGACGTCATACGTATGAGTAATATTATGATCTATCTAGGCAACCAAAAAGTGATATATTCCATAAAATATTTTTTATTTTTACATTCGCAGAATGTATTTAAATAGAATACATTATTTTACTGTTTTCAATATTCAATTACACTATTTTTGTATCGTCAGGTCAGGTTTACTTTAGTTTTTTTACTGAACTGCACGTGACCACACGGCGCAATACAAACAGCAACAACGTCTTTCGTGTATTTGTTTTGCTCTTTAATTAGTAACGTTCCTAATTATTATTAAAGTTGTTGACGTACCTACATTTATAGTGTATGTGTAGGTGCAACTACTGCATAATTATTGTGTAGTTTGTCACTAAGAGTGAGTATTAATAATAATTACTTGTTCCGTCGCAAGCAATACTACATAACCTACACAATTTTACCCGTTCGGCGATTTTGTGAGATTACTATTGTTAATAGATTAATACTAATGCAATCGTTTCTTAGTACTTATACTAATATTATTTTAGTATCATCAATTATTCTGCATATTGTTTTAGCAGCTTTTCAGTTAGTAAATGTTTACTTTTGTTTAATAATTATGAGATGTTGAGTTAATAGAAAAGATGTATGTTCTGTTATTGAATGTTTACTTTTGTTTAATAATTATGTATGAAATAGTATATAATAAATATTATTTCCAATATTCAACAATTTATCTTTAATTCCTGTCCTAGTCCTAGTATAGGACGTTTTAATGGCGTCGTTTGTCTTTTTAGGACAAATGTCTATAATAGGTACATTTGTTAAATAAAGACGATTTATTATTATTATTATTATTATTATTATTGAACAACGTTTTAATGACGTCGTTGAACTACGTTTTAATGACGTCTTATATTGACGTCCTTGGGCTGTGACATAATGCTGTCAGTTTTACGACAATTTGATGTCATTTTAATACGTCATCTGATGTCGTTACTGCCGAAAAAACGGCGACATTATGACCACAGTGTGCTGGCTGAGATGCCTCTGCTCGTATGTTGAATGTAGTCAAAGAAGGTTTTAGATAAATATAACTTTTAACTTGCGTTGAATATATGAAAAAATAATGATTTTAAACACCTCAATTTAAAATCTAGTAGCTACTACTTCTTGTATCAAGTTATGAGGGAAGTCTGAACATAGCACAAATCGGAACTATTCATTCTATAGCATACTTAAAAATTATAAATATTTCCATACAAATAAAAATATAGACATTGACAAAAGGGATGCAGTTTAATTTGTCCATCATGTAAAGAGCTTTACGTACCATTCTCAGTCCTACCCCATCCGACCACAGTCATTTGCGTTTCGAAATCTGGGATTGGTATATCGTCCAGTGGTAAACAAACGGGTCGAATGTAGTCTAAAGCAAAGTAAATGATTTAATACTAGGTTATCCCATTATCCAAGTCTTTGTACATAACACACTAATTAAAAAAATCAAAAATTTAGGAAAGTAAAAAATATTTAATCCTCAAAGTGTTATCATTTTTAATAATTGTTAATTTATTACTGTTATTATTGTTAAAAACATTTGTCCATTTTTCGCTAATAGTTTGATTTGATGTTGACGTTGCATCTTAAACTTTGTTTTTATTCTTACTTTAAATCTCCCCCTCCCAAGTCATGTTATTTCTTAACGTAACAATATTCTTTAATAACTTAGAATTTTACCTGTATATGCAATATTTTCTTGAAGTTTGATTAACCCAATATCATTATGTTTAGCCCTAACACTATAAGCTGGATGCATAATTCTTTTTGCTATAGCTATTTCTACAACTGGATCAGAGCAATGGGCATTGTCTACATCATCACAGTCTAGATCAGAACTAATGTCCCATTCTCCTAACCGTACTCGAAATCTGAAACGATACACATCTCAATAATTAAGCTAAAGTATTAATAATTATATAATTACGCTACGATTCTAAGAGCTCGTAAACAATGGGCTGCGGTTAAAACATATCTGTTATTTATAATTGTTCCGCCACAGTTAATTCCTGCATACTGCTCCGTGGCATTGTATCTGTATTCTATAGCAGCCATCCATGGAAATTCTTCCAATTTCGTAATCTTTCCTCCCACAATTCTATCAATTCCTGGCGTTTCTAAACCGCATATACTTCTGTCTGGTAGATCTTCTGTGACGATGTTTTGCGAAATAAATTCAGCTTGGCTACTAGTCTTATTAGTTGCGCAACACACAAATGGTAAAGAGTTCTTGATGCCGCATTGGTGTTCTTGAATTATACGTCTAGCTGTTTGATTAGTTCTACAACTGGGTAATACATTAAAAAGATCGCTGCATTCTTTTATAGATATGCATTCTCCTTGTTTTCCATATGGCGTGGTGCAGTAATTATTTGCAGCTGTAAATAGACATAATTTTATGACTAAATAGCACTAAAGCACTTAAGACTAAATACTTAAATAGCATTATTTAAGTTATGTTCTAATTATATTATCGATGAAAAAATATCGTTGTCGAAGTTAAGACTGAAAAGTTGTAAGACTGTACCTCAGCAGGTACAACCAAACTAGAGGTTGAAACTCCTCCTGTCTGGACATTTTTGTTTTTTTTGCCAGTTATATGTAGATTTTTCACGTGCTTGCTGTTTCGAAGAAATAAAAATTGAAATAATTCCCCACGAAACCAGAACTTTATATATTGTTTATAAGGAGGTGTTACTTTACAGTAAATGTTAAAATTTTAGAAATATATTGCTAAATCTTTGGCACCTGGTCAAGTTTCTCTAATGAGCACCCAAAGTAAACCCGATTGTAATCTCACTGCAAACGTTCTATACAGGGTGTAAGCAGTTACTATGCGTTAATTTTAATCGATGATAGATGACATCAAAAGGAATAAAATGGTCTGATACAACGTTGTTCTAGGAGGTACCATTTTTTCAGACGATGCATCTCAACTAGCACAACAAAAAACCTTAATAACAGTTTTTCGTATGTTCAATCGTTTATGCATAAAATCGAATTCTTTTTACATTTAACATTTCATTTTACTCAATTAACAAACGCGACCAACCTGTAACGTATTTAATACAATCTGCTTATCGACATAATGCTGAGGATTGTAGTTTGTTGAACTTGAAATAATTTGTCCATAAAGCATGAGTTTTGTCTATGCTGCTATTACTAAGACTGAGACTGTTGATCTTTAATAAATTCTTAAATAAAACGTAACTAAACACCCGTTTTAACATAATTTTTTGTTGTTATGAGCACTACTAAAACGATCAACAAGTTTATCCATATCAAATTCTTTTGCGATTTTTTAAACACTTATCATTAGAGACGTGCATTTTAGGTGACCTCGCTTGAAAAAACCCTTGATTAGCTCATCTTTCATAAGCGCCGTCGCTACAAGTTATAGGATATACAGTTTACAAATACGAAAGCTGTTATATAATAGTATATTAAAGAACGAGTTTCATAATTCTGAATTTTTTGTTGTCTAGCGTCCGAGAAAAATAATTCGAGACTTTTGTATATAAGATATTCAATTAAAATTCTTACTATGATTTATTTGTTTCAATTTCTTGAGCAAATTAGGTATTAGTTAAAAAATGTAGTTCTTAACAAAAGCGTCGCCTTACATAGCTGATTTTCTTAAAAATTATTTACAACTGGTCTCAAACAATCAATACAGGGGGAAAGAGATTAGTTTTAGGAAGAAGCTTCTGTTAGGTACCATACCTGCCATACCAAGCCATTTAATAAGTAAGCTGTACTTTCTATTTAATTATATTTAAATAGGGTTTTAAATTTTTAATCCGGGTTTCCTACCTTTATTAACAGGTACTAATATTTTTAAATAGCAGTTTTTCTAAAGACCTAAACAGCATGCTTTCATTTAAAAATTTATATCGGTTATGTTAACAATACAATTTATTTGTTGTTTCACTTCCTGTTAGCCAATTATATTTATTGTACCAATTTGAACTGAAAGCCCTACTATTGGCGCGATTGTTAGACACCAGTAAATTTTTCATATTTGAATATCCACAAAACTCAAGCTTTTGAACTTCTTCAATATATAATATACAATGTCTTCTTTATTGTTCACCACGTCTCGAATTGTACCTGTACTTGCACATCACATTTTCTCGTACTGCTGAACGTATGGAAGAAATTCTGGAGTAAAAACTGTTTAAAAGAGGTTATTAAATATTATTAATCTACTAATTTAATCTTAGAAATTTTAATTCTTTTTAAATATTTTAAAGATTCCTTTCTATTAATCAGCTTCAACGTCAGGGTGGACATCACTGCTTATCCCGACAAGCCGCCACGGCATTTAAGAGATATTTCCTTTTTGTATTGGTATTTTTTGTTTACAAATTAACACATAGATACTAGATGGTGTTAAAAACATCGAATTTATTTTTAAACTAAAGCTGAGTTCGGCAATTGCATCAGATTAATCTGATTGCTCGAGTAACTATAGCAACCATTATTAAGACAATCGTCTTCTTAGTTACTCGAGCAATCAGATTAATCTGATGCAATTGCCGAACTCAGCTTAAGAAAGCCACTCTATTTACCACGACCTCCTCGATTCGACGTTTGACGTCTTAATACGGCCAGTTCAAATTTTAAAAATATCATTATGCACATGTTCTCCGCATGGCGCTAGCTACCGGGGGATTGGAGATCAGAACCGCTCCGGTAATTTGAAATGGTTCGAAAATTAGCTTAATTTTTACACTTTTGACAGTTAACATACTTCAAATAAATTACAATTTTCCCAATTTTGCTTATTAAAATGCTCATTACATATATTGAATTTTATTATTAAAACAACATTTTAATGATAAAGGTGGATAAAATTAATTGAAACAGTGAATAAAATGTTTCTAGAAACACTTTATTCACACTGCTATTGACAACACGAATAAAGTAAAAAAAAATAAACGTCGCACTACCTTTGAAATTTTCGTTGCTAGGATCGCTTGTTTCATGTCTCATGTGACATTTCACGTAAATTCTTCAATTTGCCGATTTCAAGTCCGAAATTGTGTTTGAAATGGCAAATAACCAGGAAGAAAGCATACCAGAAGATGTTCTGAAGGAAGCTGCGATTGCAGTATCCAATTTATTGCCAGAAAAATCTAAATTAGTTTACGAAAAGGAGTACAAAACATTTTGTGACTGGAAGACAATAAAAACTGTGAAAACTGTTAACGAGGAAATACTGCTAGCATATTTCTTAGAAAAATCACAGAAAGTAAAGGTGTCCACCTTATGGTCTCATTACTCGATGCTCAAAGCAACGCTATCCATAAATGAAAATATTGATATTTCCAAGTAAGTAAACTTAATTATTCTAAATTTCATTTAATTATTTTGGAGTTTTGCAGGTTTTCAAGGCTCATCGCTTTTATAAAAAGACAATCTTCAGGTTACAAACCAAAAAAGTCTAGAACTTTTGAAAAAAGTAATTTCTACCAATTTTTATCCGAGGCTCCTAATGAAATGTATCTATGTATGAAGGTAAGAGTCTCTATAAATCATCCTTGAAATACGTTTCCTAATTTTCATTCTTTATAGGTAGTATTAATTATGGGTATAGCTGGCGGATGTAGAATTGACGAACTACATAAAATTCGAGTTGATGATATTGATGAGAGTCTGATTGATAGAGATAAAGAGTCTGTTTTAATAATTTCGCTTCCGGACACTAAAACAAATAAGAGCCGCAAATTTACAATTATCAATGAAAACTGTCGAGTTGATTTGATAGAAATTTACAAGAAGTACAAAAATTTACGTCCACAAAACGTACCACACAGAAAATTTTTTCTCTGTTATCGTAATCAAAAGTGCACAATACAACCTATCGGTATCAACACTTTTGCAAAAATACCTCAAATGATAGCAAAATATCTAAAGTTACCAAATCCTGATCTTTATACCGGGCACTGTTTCCGAAGAACTTCCGCAAATTTACTAGCCAATGCAGGAGCTGACTTATTAACTATAAAAAGGCACGGAGGCTGGAAGTCCTCTACAGTAGCTGAACAGTATATCGACGAATCAATTGCACAAAAAATATCCACGTCAAGAAAAATTTTGACAAATGTAAATCCAAATGAAAGGCCTGGAACTTCCACTGCACTTGACCCTGACGAAAGTAGAGTCAACTTAACTTCCACTGTACTTGACTCTGACGAAAATAGAGTCAACTTTCCTGGTTTAAGAATTCATTAAATTAATAATAGTACAATTAACATTTATGTAAATAAATTACCTAATCAATAATTTTTTTTTAATTCTGCAAAATTGGAAAAAATCTTGTATGATACACGTGAATAAAGAACATTTTATCCACTCAAAAACATTATCGCACTCGGCTTGCGCCTCGTGCACTAAACAATTTTTCGTGGATAAAATTTGTCTTTATTCACTTATACCATAAATAGCTATTATGCCATCGGCAGTGGTGATTCTAAGAAAAAGCATTTTTTTATGAAAAGTATCTATTTGTCAATGTTTGAGTACTTTTTTAGAAAGAAGTTTAATGTACAATCGCGTTCCAGATATGTTGTTGGTGCTTTTTTGGCAAGGTTAGTTAATATTGATTTTAGAAGTATATTTAAAATTATTCTTCAAAGGTCCTCGTTATGAATCTTGAGAATAGATAAAGAAGAATTCTAAGATAAAGAATTCTGAAGTCAAGATCAGCTAAAATACTGCAATGATTGCATTCTTGAGGTAAATATTGAAATCTATTTAAAACCAGTTCTGTTATTTGGTTTATTAATATGAAATTTTTACTAGGGCATTTCAAATCTCCACGATCTTGTTGATTGATTAATCTTAAGAGCGATTTGAGGAGCAATTGCTCAAGGAATTGGTCAATACATACTGTACATCATGAGGAGTGTTCGAAAAACATGTCTAAAATGTGTTATGATAAAAGATTTTTTTAAAATATATTTCAGAAATTACTGTATGTACTGTAGGGCACCACATTACATTTTAATAACTTTCAACCAGAAGATCCGTCTTTATAGCAACTGCTTTTAAAGTGTAATTTACAGATAACAGTACATTCGGGTATTTTCGTATCTGAAATAAATTAAAATTCTACGTTAACTATACTGTCCGGACTGTCCCTTTCTACTGTACAATGCACTAAATACGATGTAGGTAATTTAGAAAATGTATAAAATAAAATAAATGAACATTTTACTAAAGTATATGTTTTAATCCTACCAGAAGGTGAAGAAGGAAGATGTAAATCTTCAATCCACCTATTTCGTAAGCTAATACTGGAAGAAAATGCGAAGAAACTCGTTGCATTTTTGTAATTTCTGTAAGTAACACATAGCACTTCTTGTTGTGAATTGGCATTTTTTTTTCAGTAAAATTACTATTTTTAAATCAAAAACTTATCAAACAAAAGCAAACGCACTAGATTCGTTATAAAGTAGAATAAAGATTAATTATTCGATATACGGACCCTTCTGAACCCAGGTAAACCAATTATATTGAGTTGTAGAGGATAACTTAGAGAACAATAATCCGAAAAAACATCGCGCTGGTCGCTGGTAATTAATAAGAAAAACAATGTTAAAATGGCTATTTTGAGGTTAGAATGTTATGATGTTAGGTTACAGTTAGTAAAAAAGTTGGCTGTATTTACGTGAAAATGGCTTAAAAATGGTGTTTGTCTCATCTGATAAGAATATTTTATAATCTTTAACTGTTTTTATGACGTTTTTCGAACGAAAACCCGTAGCGCTATATCGAATAATTACTGCATAAAGTTTAGAAAAGTCAAATATTTAACAATAACCTTCAAAAGAGTCCGGATTTTATTTTAAAATATTATCACAGATTATAAACATTCCAAGCATTTTTCTAAGTGTACATTTGGATGTGTGAACGCGTCGGATAAAATCGAACGGTTGAACGCGTCCCCCGGGACGTGGTGCCAAGCGGAGAACGCCGAAAACTAGCAAATGAACAGGCCGCATAAAGACGTCAAACGTAGGCGTCGAATCGAGGAGGTCGTGCTATTTACAATACAATTGTATAATATGTCATTTTTGACATTTTTATGTCAGATTGACAAATGTAAAACTGACATTAGCAATCAAATTGTCAATGGATGGGTATTTTTTTATATAAAAAAAATTATACCTTTTAGCCCTAATTACCTAAAGCCGATAGTATTCTTAAATTATAGGAAAACCCCATCAAAACATGCCGGTCAAAAGGCTATTTATTCAAGGACTTCCTTATGTATTGCTGTGTGATTATAATGGGGTTTATTTCGGGTTTTCATTATAATTAGAGATAGTGGGCCAGTTGCCAACGATTTCGCAATATATTTTTAAAATTTTAACATTTACTGAAATACGTCCTTATAAACAATATTCAACGTTCTGGTTCCGTGGGGAATTATTTTAATTTTTATATCTTCGAAACAGTGAGCATGTGATAAAGCTACTTATAGTATAACTACTATTATGTCCATAAACTGGCAACACCACTTATTTCGAATTCGCCTGAAAACTGTTTACGATAAAACTTTTTTTACAAAATAGAAGGACTGTAAAACATGCTACTTTAACAACAATTATTTGCAAATCTATAAGCGAAAAAGTTCCCATTGCTTCTAAAATCGGTAAAATCGGCCGGTTAAGAACTCCAGAAAGAAGTATTTCAATTAAAACGTTTAGCAATTTAAATATATAGATACCTGCTAACTTTTAGCAGTCTTTGATGCTTAAACACTTATTCAAAGAAAACAAATATGATTCGTTATATGCGAAAAGAGTACTCCAAACGGACCCCACAAATCCCTTATGGGAAATGGCTCCCGGTCAAATTTTTTTAAATTTTGATATTTTGTAGCTGATATCATGCTGATAAAAAATTCTCCTGGATACAAAGTCCAAAAGCTGTTATTTTTCGAATTACGGAGCAAAAACTGACGAAAAAACTAAATTCGTGTTTACTTGGAAGAATTTCTATATCTCTTCATTTTTGCGTTCTTTCGACGGAAATATATACAAAATCCAAAAGTCGATATTTTTTGAGGTACAGAACAAGAACTGACATAGAGAGATATTAAAATTCTCTAAGGTAAACACCAAATTCATTTTTTCGTCAGTTTTCGCAACCCGAAAAATATCAACTTTTGGACTTTGTGCCCACGAGAACTTTTAATCAGCGTGATATCAGCTATAAAATATCAAAATTTGAAACAATTTGACATTGAAACTATATTTCAATGTCAATTTCAACGTTAACATTATAATGATGTAAAATAGGGATAGCCCGGCCCGGTAGTTAGGGCACTGATTGTATATTGTTTTTTAATAATCAATAATCACATAAAAAATAGTAATTAATAGTGCATCATACCAAAATAGTAAAAGTACTTACTAGCAAATGTAGTTCCAATAACTAATGAAGTAAATAACACATGTAGTAGTATCATTCTCAGTTGTATCATCTAAAAATATGACTGTTTATCAAAACATGCGAAACTATTCTTAGCAATTAAAAGCAATCCTCTTCAATTTAAATAAAACACTGTTATCGTTCTGAGAAAGTAATAAAGATAATCCCATCTTTTTAATGTCAAAGGTCTTATATACTATAACAACATTGGGAGTTGTCTATTTTCTCAAAATTCCGGTAAATAATAAATCAATCAGTCATCGAGAAGTTAAAAATGAATTCGACTAAATGAAAAATAGCACATTCGACCAGTGGCGGCTCGTAGTTATTGGCAGCGGGTGGGCAGCAATGATAAAAGTCTCATTCGGATGAAATTCTTCTGTGCTGCGAAAACTTCTCTGCTCTGTAAGTCGTTTTAATGTTGTTTTATTGCAACTACGATAATTAATTTGTTTTTGCATTTTAATGACTGCATGAGAAATTGCTTTATCTGGCGAAAATTCCCGTATTTACTAGGGTCGCTGACCCGAGAAATCCCCGGGAATTTCTCGATTTTTGTATTGTTGCGAGTCCTGAGAAAAATAATGCAAGACATGGAACTTTTGTATATAAGATATTCAATTAAGATTCTTACTTTAGAATTAAGAATTTATTTGTTTGAATTCCTTCAGCAAATTATTTAAAAAATGCAGTTCTGAATAAGAGTGTCTCCTTACATAGTTGATTTTCTTAACCAAATTATTCTTTTACAAATTATTTACAAAAAAGGTTTTAATCCGGAATTTCCTACCTTATTTATTAACAGGTACTAATATTTTTAAGCAGCCTTCCTAAACACCTAAACAGAATGTTTTTATTTAAAAAATTATGGTGAAGTTCTGTTAAATTCAAAGAATTTTGAGTTTTGTTCGGTAAAAAGTAAACAATCCCAACAATACAATTTATTTGTTGTTTCACTTCCTGGTAGCCAATTATATTTATTGTACCAATTTAAACTGAAAACCCTACTATTGCAACGACTGTTATATACCACTAAATTCTTTAGTTTCGTTTCTATTGTAACGAATTCTAAATTCGTTTTAATTTGTGAATAAAGAGTTTATCCTCAAAACTCAAACTGCTAAATTTATTCTTCAATAAATAATATTCAATGTCTTCTTTATTGTTCACCAAGTCTCGAATTGTACCTATACTTGCACTTGTCATTTCAAAATTAAAATTGCAAAGCAGATACTACCAACTAAAATTTGCATAACAACGCAAAACAAACTGTAAGGGATTGGATTCTGATTTCTGGGGTTTCTACCGAATGTTACCGAACCGACGCGAGCAGGAGCTGGGGCTCGCCCATGTATGATTCCGTTTTTTTGTGATATCAGAGTTACTATTTTTTAATAATAGATTTTGGATATAATGTATAAATATTTATTTTATTATTTTCATATTTAAATATACCCATTTACGATTATTATAACCTTTATTATTACGTATTTTACAAATTTTAATCAGAATGAAATAATGAATACGAGTAGACTCAAATTACAATTTTGTTTGCGCTAATTTTAATGCTTATTAATTAAAATACCTACTATATACAAATATCTATGTTTCATTGCAAGTTCTTATTAAATATTATTAATCTACTAATTTAACCTTAGAAATTTTATTTTTTTAAAATTATTTTAAAGATTCATTTCTATTAATTAACTTCAAAGTCATGGTGGACACTGCCCTCTCGGCGAGCCGTCACTGCATTGGACAGAGTGTTTCATAATACCTACATCAAACGCGGCAAATAGTTAAGACGCTATACACATGGAGTGTTTACCAAACGCTCGTTAGCGACTACATAGGATGTTAATAGACGCGTACACATGCTAACGTGCGCTTTTATGTTACGCGTCATATAAGATAGAGAGACTTTATTCATTGCCAGTGGCGTAGAATTATAAGACTAGACACAAAATTTTTTCCACGGTATGGTCCCAAAAAAATTTTCTTCAATACTATAAGATTTTCTCATCTTCAACTTTAAAACCAAATTTAATTCTACAAACATACAATGAATTTGCATTACGAAGATTTGCTTCTTGATAAGTTTACTACCGAGAACTTGCAACTCCAATCTTTTCCTCTCTAGAGGGAAAATTAATCTCTCACTATTTTATACTTTTTCTCACTAAAAAGGAAAACTGAATTTTCCTCACTATTTTGCATGAGGAAAATATAACTTTCTGAGCATGGAGTGGAAAAAATACATTTATTTCATAATCAATTATTTTACAATGGAACTTTTCTGTTTTTAGAAGCAGCAAATTTATCAAGAACATTTTCCAAACATAAATTTTGCGTAATGTCATTTTCAATAAACAATATTGATAAGTTTTTTATGACTTTTGTCCAAGATTATTTCTAAAATAATTTAATAAGAAAAATATCGTTCCCCAGTTGCATTACATATCGGTAATGTTAAAAATGTTTTTAAAATTGTTTCAACATTGGGAAATGTTGACAATTGACAAATAACATTAAGGAATTTCACCCGATCGAAAGTCAAGTCGGACGACGGCTTAGATTTCGCTAGAAGGCAAGCATTCGGAGCGACAGAGATGATACATTCCTTGCAGGTCTGATGCAAAACAGTATATTCCGTTACAAAGTTTTACCTATTGCTCTGAATGCTTGCCTTCTTGCACAAAACTCTATTGCGTAAACCGTACACCTTTTTTACCCGCCTGTACACGATATGAAGTGTTTCATGTTTCACTCTCCGAGACAAAGTGAGTTCCCATGCCAATAACTTTTATATGTCGCGTGTCCACTGCGGTCCTGGGCAGGGGTCCTCTGCGGGGCCCCTTGACTTGTGAGGCTCGAAGCAACCGCTTCCACCGCTTGTGCCTAAATCTGTCACTGATGATATATTTTGCACATCGTTAAAAAAAAAATTAAAACACTCTTCCACCATAACATGTTATTTTATTTCGAGAATACTTCCGAAGGATGAAATCTAGTTGTTAAGTTGTTAATTTGTTATTCATCTTTTATGTACTTTTTGTGTATTTTGCTGTTTTTCTTTTCCATTTTTGATTGGTAGATACGATTTACTTTTTAGTTCACTTTGTATCACTTTTGTGCTTATTTGTATTTATTTGTATGTAATATTCTTGTGACCTGTCATTGGAAATTTTCTGTTGGTTGCAATAAAATTAAAAATTAAAATTTTTACATGGTTACACGTTTAATCCTTCCCTGAAAGATTTATGAAACCATATTTCCTTATAATCTCATATCGTTTTAATTTTTAATTTATACGCGCCATATAAGGTGGACGACTCACTTACTGTTTACGTCTACCACCACTAATAAAAACTGATAAGAGATACGGAAGCGCTTCGATGGAATAAATCATGAAGCATTCAAGCAATTGATAAAATTCTAGTAAATTCAGCAAAATAATAAAATAAAGATAATATACTGAGTTTTATATGAAGTATTTCTACGTACACTAAAGTCGCTACATTTCATCACCTACGATTATGCCTGTTTTGATTAGATTATTGCCCTCAGCAAGTACCGTATAGGGTTGAACTTCGAACTACATATAGCAGCAGAAAGGGTAAATTATCGACTTTTAGCTCAAATGAAATTATTTTTTACCGTTGAAAATATTTTCAAATATATATACGCGTTTAAAAGTGTATTTTTATATTAAGCATTTATTTACAACTAAACGTTTACACGTTTAAACGCTGCATCCCTAAAACAAACGCAGTCAAAATCGGACGCGGCGAACTTTCGCTTTTACAAACGTGTCGATGACTTCTCCCAAATTCCCTTTCACAGTGTTCGTGACCTTGCTCTCTATGGACAAGATACTCAAGTTCACCAGTCTATCTTGGCCCATTAAACTTCGCAAATAATTTTTTATAATTTTCAATTTTGAAAACGAACATTCTGCTGTTTTATACAATCAGTCTAAGTTGTATAAAAATATATTATTTTTTGTATAGTTTGAATTGAACATTTTACAATGGGGGGGGGGGGGCATATTATATAATGGAACAAAAACTAAATAATTAAAATTTAAAAAAATAAATATCAACAATATTGCTTAAAAAATGTACTTGGGGGCAATTGCACCGGCCGGACCGGCGGTAGTTACCCCACTGCGTTAAATAAGTATCACATGCGTAAAACTTTAACGTGTTTTTTCGTTGAACTTTTGTTTTAAATCTCTAAAGACACTTCATGCGCAGCCACTGCCACAATCGATCGTGACCTTACTTGATTTCATAGATACAAATAATATTATTGAAATGTGATAGAAAACTATATCTATCACTTTTTTAGAAGATATGACAAATGTGGCATCTCTCCTGAATTTACCCTATTATTTTGAAAAAATGCTGTTTTACACTGTTTTATGTTGTAAATTGAACAACTGATTGAAAATATACACTTTAATAAAATAATAATTTGTAGCAATAAATACAAAATAAAATACTGTAAAAGAAAAACACGGCAGTTACATCAACGACTTATCTCTACCATAGTTAAATGCTAACTTAGTTCACTGCTTAAGTGAGGGCTACTCAGAACTATTGTACGAATTCAATAAATTACGTTTCTTAATTACGAATTTTAAGTTGTTTATAACAATTAAGTAAGTAAGTAATATTTATAATAGCAAAACACACTTTTATACTATGTTCTTATACACTTATTGTTAGGGTGTCGGAAATTGGTAGAGCCATTCTAAAACCTTGTTATAAAATTTGTAATTTTGCTTATACAATCATGTTTACAAAAAAAACTGTACTTAGATTGTTTATTGTGATTGATGAGATAAAGCTCTTAAAATCACCTGTTTTAATAATGGCATATGTATTCCTAACATCCTGTAGTTTGTTTACTATTATTTCTAGATAAGTGTTTCTTTTATACAATTAGTATAATACAGGTTTTAAATTATACTATACATACAGGGTGCGACAAAAGTCAGTTAACCGAATTGCATATTAATAAAAACAAACAATGACGGATTACAAAAACTTGGTTTATTATTAAAAAAAACTTGATAAAATGATACAAAAACATACAAACAACTACATTTTATGTTCAAAGTGTGAACCACCTTCATCAATACATTTTTGGCATCGCTTATATACGGTAAAACAGGTTTTCCTACAGAATTCTGCATTGGCACGAAGAGTTTCAAATTCTTCTTCAATCCTCCCTTTTAAATGTCGTATATCGCGTATTGGGGTGGCAAAAACTTTATCTTTAAGTACTCCCCATAGGGCGAAGTCACACGGCGTCAAATCTGGCGATCGCGCGGGCTCTCAATTCTGCCTCTTCTCCCTATCCAATCGCCAAACTCGTCATTTAAAAAAGCACGAACTTGTAGTCCGTAATGAGACGGGGCGCTGTCCTGTTGAAAATATTGAATGTCTTGTAACTCTGGATTATTTTCAAGTTATCTTTTTAAATTGATGAGAAGTTCCAAGCAATTCTCAGCATTTACTGTCCCATCAAATAAATACGTGCCGACAAGACCACCCGCATAAATTCCAGCCTATACAGTTATACCAGGAACATTTAATTCTTCTGTAATGGTTGCATGAGGGTTATCAGATGCCCAGTACACGCAATTGTTACGGTTAATTCGCCCGTTCAATTTAAATTGCGCTTCGTCCGACCAGAGAATGGATCGATAAAAATTTCCGTCGTCTTCCGCACATCCACTAAACCACTCGCAAAATTCTAGTCTGCGATCAGGATCGTCTTCATTTAAGGCGCGCAACAATCGTGGACGATAACAACGCATATTCATTTTCTTTAACATACGTCGTACACTGCGGTCCGATATTTCTAATTCACGAGATGTACGACGTGCAGATTTGGTAGGTGCTTCGATGAACGCTAGGGCAACGGCTTGCATATTTTCTTCTGTGCTTACGATGGTGGGGCGGCCACTACGAGGCGCATCTAAAACCGACCCGGTCTCTAAAAATTTCTTATGTAGTTTATACACCATTTGTCTCGTAGGTATGCGAGGATGCTGCTCCGCAAACTCTTCAAAAATGGTATTGTAGTCGGCATTGTAACGTAGGTACCCTGACAATAGGCACACGCGTTCGGCTTTCGTGTACTTTCTACGGAGCTGCGCTGCCATCGCGATATTACTTGGATGAACGACACGCGTATACTAAACTAACACCCCTCTCACTCTGAGCATTCTATAAAATAGTCGCTTTTATTTTTGACAGCGTTAACTGACTTTTGCCGCACCCTGTATATAAAGTTTAATAAACCAGATAAATGTATTTGCTTTGCATCTGAAAGTCATGTTGATAATTGGTACAAGGAAAGTCAGTATTTGGGACAGCCATCTTTTTAACGTGTCGATAACTGGGACATCCGTTACTTTTTAAATAATTTACTTAAAATGTTATATGCATAAAGCAGTATTGAATATTATATTATTGGGATCCAATAAGTAGAGAAATATCTTAAGGCGTCGATAATTAGGATTAATACCTTACTCAAAGATTGAATTTTGATTGAAATTAGATTTTTCTTGGCAAAATTTAATGTCTAATAATCAATAATTTAATTTATTTTTAATAAAATTATAATCTACAATTTGTAAATTAATTAGAAAAATTGAAATATAATTATAATTCTGTATTTGGATTCAAGTAAGATTAATAATTACTCTTTCTAAAAACCCAGGAGTACTGATTTTATTTTTAATAGTACGTAAGAAACACCAACACGTGTAATGTGTAATGATAGTATAATAATAATAATAGTCCCCTTTCACAGGCCATGAAGGCCCATTGGGGTATAGCAGGGTAGGCTACTATTCTTGAGCCGCTCGGTACTCAAGGGTGGTAAAGTAGCTAGCTTTACGCACCGACCGCCTATTATTACCCAGGAAATGATTTCCACATTTTCACAGGCTGAGCCGACCTGGAAGCCTTAGATATTTTTAAAATTCCAATGTATTATTCCTGGGATTCGAACACAGGACCTTAAGATTGGTAGTCAAGTGCCATACCCACTGAGCTACCATGGCTCCTAATGATAGTATGGAGACAGCAAAATCGTATTTCACTGAGCTACGTATTATTAAAAAAAATTACTAGCTATATGTATATAGACATAAATTCTTTAAAACTTTTTAACAGGCAACGTTTACGAATAAACGTTTAATTAATGTAAATAACCTTTAAGGCGATAGAACACGCTTATCCCACATTAAATGATCATTACAAGGCGCGTACTGCGTCGCGACTACTTCTACTAACGTCTATATACGAAACATCAGAAGGAAATAGACTGAGTTATTTGTATTTTTATAAAACTGCAAATGTAGCAAAAAGAAAATGTTTATTAGAAAAAAAAAACAATCAATTGGATAGTTAAAGAGTTATAGAATGTATGAAACACGTTAAACTGAACAAATTTGTAATATTTGTGTAAATAAATGGCATTAAAAACAAAACTTCGTTACTATAGGTATTAAAATATTTAATTTCTAGACTAACTACATTTAATTGAACCGCATTAAGTACTTCCCTCTAATCTATAAACATATAGGTAACTGCTCATAACTCTATTTTATGCAAATTTTGTTTAATTAAATAACAATAACGAGATTAAAGTAAAAAGCTGCATTGTCCATTTCAGTTCCTCTCAGTTATAAAGCTAATGAACTATCTTTGTCGTATAGTGTCGAATTCTAAATGTACATTTGACGTGTGCTAAAGAATTACAATTGTTCATATAAGATACACATACTAAGGTCGCTCATTTCTCGTAATAAAATAGTTGGGCAACTGCTTAATGTTTTTCGTATTTCGTGGCCCGCGTGCCGGCTTCGGATGAGTTCGGACGCTATCGACTGCCGGTTGCAGTCGAGTGCCCTTTTCTATTCGATTAGGTAATGCACGGTAAAACAAATAAAGAGGAATTGATTCTTTATAACAGAAGTTTTTTGAGAAATAGAATTTGTTTGAAGCGTGGTCGCGTCTTATGCTCTGAAGTACCAAATTCATAACACTAAGCCCTACTTACAGTATCTAAAATTATAAAAAAGCGTTAATTTGTTTAATGCTGGTGTTTCTATTTTTTTACCGCGGTTGTACCTACAGATTTTTTTGGAAAAATTGGGACGGTTTTACTATCTAGGGAATTCTGGGGAAATTTTGGGGACCCCATCTGTGGATATAATTATTTCCTACTTGGCAACACTGCGAAACATTTAAAAAAGTTCTTGCAAGTTTTGCAGTTGATATTCCATCCATCCAATGCAATTATTATAAAAGTCTGTTTTTTATTAACATTTTTCACGGATAATGTTTAGAATTATATTTTAATCTACACATATTTTACCAAGTTTGCATGTTATTTACAAATCAAAACTGCATTTTTATAACAAAGTAAGTAGACAAGCTAGGTTATGTTGTAATTTTGTTGTTTGTTGTTTTTAGTAATTATTTTTCCTATTTCTAGGTCTGAGATATATTATCAATTGAAGTCTAAATATTGCAAGCTCACATTTGTAGACCGTAACAGCAACATCAAACAGTTTATAACCAGATTATTTTATCTATAAAGTTTGTTTTATCCTTGACCAAAAATCGTATAAAATAAAAATAGTATTAAATATGGAAAATCCAGAGGAATTTCCAAAGAAACATCGAGTTGATTTGTCATCACTTCCAACTCGTCAATATTTAGATCAAACAGTTGTTCCTATTTTATTGCAAGGATTGTCTTATCTTGCCAAAGAACGACCGGTAGATCCAGTAGCAGCATTAGGTAATTTTCTTTTAAAGCATAAAACAGCTAATTCCAATAGTCCCGATGACTCACCAGATGTAGAAAAGAAGAATTAATGAAATTATGAATAGCATAAAGTCCAATGGAATATTTATTTTTTATTTTCATGTATACGTTGACTGTAATGGTGTTCTTCTAGAAAATATGCATATATAATAATGTAATGCTAAGTATTTCATTTCATATGATATCTTTTCTAAGTAATGTCCTAAATAATGTACAATTCAAATAAAGTTATAGGATGTTAAGGTGGGGTTACTTATATTTATGATTGGTTTCGTGCCTTGCAGTACTATTTAAACTGGTTTTTTTATATACCCTTTATCCATAATAAATGATTTAATTTATTTAAACAGCATTGTATTTTTGTGTATTAGTAAATAAATTACTGTAGGTCTAGCTGGATAACTAGTGCAAGGTATTTCTTTTAAATCTTAGGTTGTAAGTCTAGATCTCTAGATGTATATTATTTTATCGAAATAAATTTATCATAATTCTTTCACAATCTTTAAGCTACTTCATTTTTACCACTAAATACTGTTGATTTTATGTTTTCCAATTTCTTGTTTGGTTTTGATAATTTTATCATTAGTTTTAGAATATGCATTATCTTCATTATAAATGGAACTTCTTTAAAGGATTATTCCAACTCAAAGAAACCAACCTGTTACTTTTATCATTTTAGATTTCAAACCAAAGGTCTAACCAAACATATTTTTTTCAAGTTTTAGTTTTTCATTTTGGAATAATTTAAGAGCATAAGATACGTAGTTTTGAAACCTAAATCTGCTATAGGGGCGCCACTTGTATCAATATACAATTTTTACTAAAGGACCATCCTTCTCTGCAACAGATCATAAATCAAACAAGTAAGGGTGGACTCAGGTCAGTTATTGCCATGCTGGCTTCTTATGACACTCGTTGCATTTATAGTCGGCATAGCAGCACTTTTAAAATGCTATTGAATTCGATACTCCGGCTCACGAGAAATGTATATCCCTGGATATTCGAAGATATACTAATAATTGCAGCAGTAGATTTTGCTTCATTAGTTTTATTATTTTGAGAATATAATTCACGTGTCACATGGTACATTTTTTATTAATTTCATTGGTGAAAGTACAAAAACAAACTCGCAGAATAGGCTATCAAATCGATGATAATTCTATCACCGCATGTTGACTGTCACCTGTTTTTAATAAATAAAATTGTTTACTGTCAAAGTGACAGAAAGTTTCAGTGTTTATTTTCTTTCAACGTTCATTATATTCTCTCACCAAATATAACACGTGTTATGATTAATCAACGATGATACCACTCGTTAAAACCTTTAGAAAATTGAACTCGTGCTTCGCACTCGGTCAATTTTCGTCGGTTTTAACTCGGGCTATCACCGATGATAATCATAACACTAGTTATATTATCCCCGATTATTTCATTCTACTTCGTTTTTGACCAATCGTAAGGCTTTATTTTTTGGATTACAGCGATAATTAGATAATTTTTTATTGTCCTTTTCGACTGTTTTTATCTTCGTGACAACGCTGAAAACTAGTGTCACATGTGTCCCATTTTTTACTTTCATGTCAAATACTAATCTTTATGTTAATAAGTAGATGCTTAAATAAACATCATGAAATAATCTTACCGAATTACATGCTCGTGCTTCTGAAATTATCTGTTGTAATACTCAAGTTGATTAAAACGCAACACTCGTGTCATTTTTTGACAAATTTCCCTCCGTTGCACGTCGGGAAATTAAAACGTCAAAAAATGACACTCGTGGTTGCTAATCAACGTTCGTATTACAAATCGATAATTTCGAAGCACTCGTGTAATTACAAGTGATTATCTTAATAGTTATACGTACATACATAATCCATTCCCCTTTTACCGCATTTTTGCAGTGTCGGGGTTTCACACAAACTCTTATGGGAGTGCAAGGTTTATTCGTTATTTAGGATTAAAAATTTTTATCTTAAATTATAGTATGAATCAGTTTGTGCCTATTGGTAAATTTGGAACACAACTTTATGTATATGTTGAAAAACTAATAATTAAGGATTGTGTTATAAAAAAACTATTACCTACTCTTTGGATTTGTTAATTTTTCATTAAAGGTATTGGAGGTACGTACTAACTTGCGTACTACGTACCTGCTTTTAGAACCTATTGTAAATATTTCTTTGTGGTCAGTATTGTGTATAATCCGTAGAATGTTGTAATATTAACGTATAATGCTGTGCACATAAAAAAACATTTACAAAAAATAAATAGGTATAGTATAAATAAAACGGGATTGCACTGCAAGGTTTCTTTGTTGGTGTTAATTTTTATGGGACCTAATATGAGGGATTGCAGATCTTTCCATCTACAGGTTGTTCCCAGCCAACATACTGACGTTTGGCGAGTATTGAAACAACGCACACTTTTGTTATGGGACTATTTATTGGCCAATTAGAGAAGAAAGGGGCGTGTACAAAACTTCAAAATATAGCCGCCAAAGACATGACTATTATTTCGCCATAAAAAGTGACTACCGTTTAGGTACATATTTTGCATTACGTATTATTTCGTTAAATATATGGTATTTTCATAGGTATGTAGCAGGACATAATTAAAATGCAGATTTAAATCAAAACAGTGTAATGGTAAAATTAATCTTTTTTGCAAATTATTGCAATTATTTTTGCAAACCAGTAATACTGCTTTCATTTATAACTAGATTCATAATATTAATAATTTTTAACTTGTGTTTAATTTGGACATCCTTTACAAATGTCAAAGTCATTAGGAAATTTATCACTGATAATAGAATATAGTAGATATTTGTTTCGAGGACCGTTTAAGAACTGAATTGCATCAAGTAGAAAATGAAAATCAAAATTTTATTTAGAAAAATTTGCTACATATCCACTTGAGTAGAAGCTTAAATAAGAATTAATTTAAAACTAACCAACTCAACCAAGCAAATGTTCAAAGTGTTGTCCATCATGTTCCAAACAGATTCTATTGCGTCTCATAAAGGATAAAGGAACCCTGTTTAAAGTTTCACGTGTTATTTCCCTACAAACTGCACGTATCTTCTCTTTCATGGCCTCCATGTCTTGAAAAGGTGTTTCGTATACTTTACTCTTAAGAACTCTGTGGCTGTGTCTGTGGTTTAAATTAAGGTTGTATAGAGGGAGGTTGGGACATCCTAGCCCCACCCATGATGCATTGCAGCAATTGTCATAAGGTGACAACTGTCAGGCAAAATTTCAAATATTTGAAATTGAAGATGCCGACTTGTTGCGTCAAGAATTGCTGTAATTCTGCTGCAAAGGGCTTCCGATTGTTTCGATTTCCCATACGTGAGCGTGAAAGACGAAATTTATTCAATTATAAATTGAAAAAACATCGGCGGCCATATTTGGGGCTATGACCTTGAACATGATGTCCCAACCTCCCTATATACAACCTTAGTTTAAATAGCGCAAGGCGTGGTTCGACGGTCGGCCTTATTGGCTGAATGTACATCGCATAACATAAGTGTGCGTTGTATCAATACTCGCCACTTGCATGCGACACCATTCATTTTAACACGACCTCCTTGATTTGACGTTTCGTTTGACGTCAAACGTCGAAATCGAGGAGGTCGTGTTGTTGGTGTCCAACTTAAATTCCCTAAAAATCAATCTAGGGGCCCTAGATTTTGTAAACAGTAAAGGCACATTCACAATGAACCTTGCCTTATTCGTTGAATAACTAACCTTGCCTACAAATGTATTGGTGAAACAGCAATTTAGTTAACCTGAAATTAAATTATATTCATAGAATAACTATTCATTGATTTATTTAGCGTTGGTGAAACTGAAACCGGGCCTTAGTTTAGTACCTAGTTTACGAACAATTATCTTTGAAAGTCAGAGGACTCTAGAAAAAAAAAGGATAGTAGTCAATTTTTTTATTCAACACATTTTTGATCGCGCACTAGATACACAATGATTACTTGTGTATCTAGAGCACGAAATGCTACTTTGGTGGGCACGAATGAATGTCTTTTGACGAGATTTAGCCGAGTCAAAAACTCAATCGAGGCCACCAATATCATTTTGAGCACGAATTGCACACAACGTTTTTTCTACTGCGTCATTCAAATAATCGAAAAAGTAGAAAAAAAATTCATAAAAAAATAACACAAGGAAATTTTTATTTTAGCGCAAAGTGGACAGTTTCGTTGCTGCTACAGAAACGAAATTGCTCAAATATGCATATAAATCCCATAATGACTTTTTGTAACGAAAAACCGCAATGAAAGTATTACTTTTTTGTAGTATTTTGTATTACTGTTTTGCATATTGATTATGAAATTTGACTATTTTTAACGAAAAATCGTAATGAAAATAGCACTTTTTGAATTATTTTTGAATTATATTTGTAAAAAAACATCAAAAAACTACAATCTCCTCGGAGATTATTGTCAAAGAAATGTTTTCTGATATTTCTAAAATTTTGTATAAATGCATAAATTTTAAGACAAATTTTTTAACTTACAATACAATGCAATGCAAAAAAATGTCTGTACAACACGTCACGTTATGAAAGTCTCTTTTTTTCACTCATTTGCTCGATAAACTAGGGCATCGTTAATCAAAACTGCAAAAGTGAGAAAAAGTCTTACTTTCATAGCTAGTTGTGCAATATACTATTTGCTATAAGCGAAAAATATTTCGTGCACGTTGTCGAGTAAACAAAACCAATAGTCGGTTTCCTAGAGAAAAATTCCTCGGAATTTGCCTTTTGGGCACCGATTTTGATGATTTTTTCTAAATTGTAGGTAATCGACTATATTTCAAAGTCTAAATGCTGGATTTTCCCGCTAATGCCCTGTTTAATTGTTATTAACAAATTATTATTTTTTGCATAAGGGGCTAATTCATAATTAAATAATTTCATCTAATTTTATTATAATTGAATAAAATTAGGCACTTATAGCATTTTGGGGTCGCAGATTACGAATTCGGAGTCCAAATCAGACAAAAATGCAAAATGGCGGCTACAAAATGGCCGCCGAGGTCAGAAATTTACTATTTCAAATGGCAAATGAAAAATAGTATTAGGAGGTTTTTAAAGTCGCAAATGCGATGTTATAGTTATTTACGTATTAAGATCTGTTAAGATAGCTATAACGGCCAAGGAAGTTGTTTAAAGCTTTAATTTTTAAGTGCCGATCACAAAATGGGCGGTAAAATTAAAAAATGGTATAATGTTATCTCGAAACAAGGGCAGCTATAGTTTACTATACAGAGAAAGTTTTATACTAACATTTTAACCATCAATATACAACACGAAACTTTTGCATAGAATATTTTTTTAACACTTTAATACTAAATATGTATATACAACATTCAGAAACTATTACACCCCACAGAATTTTGACCAAAGAAATTGGATACGATTTTTTTTACACTACATTATTGACACTGCGTTATTTAAAAACGTTTAAAAACATTGTATCAAAATTGTAGTGTAAAAAAAATCTTGTTTGATTTCTGTGGTCAAAAGTCTGTGTTTAAAGCTGGACTGCTAAAGTTACCTGTTGTATGTTTATTTTAAGTGTTCAGCTTTTATTGTGTTAAAAAGGAATCTCCGCAAATCTTTTATGTTGTATAAATATTCATTGTGATCAAAACATGAGTGTAAAGTTTTTTAGGTGTAGTAACTATATCTACCAAAACAAGTTGACGCATGCAATTTAAAAGGTTTCCAAAAAATTTATTTCCATGAAGAAACGTGTTTCGCCCTGACTCGCACCCTGTGTGCCAGCAATACCGATTGGTGATATCGTGTTGTATGTTTACCAAAGCCACGGCGAAAAATAATTTTGTAAATTTAACTGACTTGTGTCCAGCACTCGATTCTGCGCAGCAACATTTAAAGAGTGTATATCTGCAAGTTCAACTATGGCTAGAAAAATAGTATGACAATTCAAGACTAGGGTTGGACAACTATGAATGTAATCTTTTACCCCATAAGGATGACAGAACCTGCAGCTTCAGCAAATGTATTACAGATTATATTTTGCGGATGCAAAACTGGACGTGGAACAGCATGTGGGTGTAAGAAATAGGACTATACTGTACTTCAGCTTGCAGAAAATTCAATGGGGATATTTACTTAAATATACAGCCGATTTTGTCGATGCCAGAAGTGGATGATGAAACTAACAGTATGTTAAAAGAAATACAAGTAAATAATAATTAATACAATAATCTTTATTTAAATCTGACGATGAATAAAGTTTCAATATTAAACGGAATTATGGTTAAATTATGGAATATTAATTTATTTTAACACTATTCAAACTAAATTCCTTTCCACCAATTTGAATTTTAATTAAATAATACTAATTTATACTCGTATATAAATCCATCTTAAACAAACATGTCGTAGAGAATAAACATTTTGAATTTTAATCATATTTAGTTTCGGTGGCCATTTTGTAAACGGCACTATGCATCTAGGTCGTTTTTAGCTTAACATCGGAATTTGTGACTTTAAAAATTCCTAGTATTATTTTTCATTTGAAATTTCAAATATTAAGTTTTTGACCCCGGCGGCCATTTTGTAGCCACCATTTTAGACTTTGGACCGATTTGGGCAGTTAAAAGAGGTTTCAACAGACGGTCTTTTTTAACGACCCGCTTTTTTCAAAATTTTCATGGCCAAGGTGACAACGGCGTCTACGATTTTCCGACCGCGGAAGCATTAAAACCCTTCTTCGCCGGGCTACAAACAGCTCCCTTGGTTGTTATAGCTATCTTAACAGATCTTAATACGTAAATAACTATAGCATCTCAATTTCCGGCTTTCAAAATCCCTTAGTAAGTCCTTTTTTTTATTTGCCATTTCAAATAATAAATTTCTGAACTCGGCGGCCATTTTGTAGCCGCCATTTTGCACTTTTGACCGATTTGGACCTCGAATTCGTAATCTGCGACCCCAAAAAGCTATAAGTACCTAATTTTATACAATTATAATAAAATTAGATGAAATTATTTAATTATGAATTAGCCTCTTATGCAAAAAATATTAATTTGTTAATAACAATTAAACAGGGCATTAGCGGACAAATTCAACATTTAGACTTTGAAATATAGTTCATTACCTACAATTTAAAAAAAAATTATCAAAATCTGGTCCCAAAAGGCGAATAGGGTCGTTGCATGGAATTTAAATTTTGACATAATTTGTATATTTTATTAGTATAACAGTTATCTAATGAACAGGTCCACATAAAATCGATAAATGTATTACGATAACTTAATAATACAAATTGAAAGTTTAAATATTTTCCGTCCTTTTCTACATCGCTGACGTCATCGTATTATTCAAGATGGAACGCGATTTGCATTCATAACATTGGCAATACTGGAAATCTTTGTCAGCGACGAGCAGATAAACCGAATGTGAGACGCGACGGGACCCGATCAAATCAGCTGCTGTACTTTAAACACAGCGTGCGTGTTCCACGTTTTCTCTTAAAAGAAAAAGGGATAATGAAGACAGCCTTTAATCAAACTACAAGCAAAAACATGCACGAAATAAATTATATAAGTGTTCAGATAATATACTGTACTGTACCAGAATTGCATAATAAAATGTTAGTTCTTCCAACGGCCAACCACCACGTTTTCCGATCCCGGTAAAAAATTAAAAAGAATTAAAATAAAATAAAACTTTAGTGCTGTTCAAAGACGCGTTTGTATACGACAGCACGAAACACTTCTTGAAATCCATATTAAATATTAATAAACCTTGAATAAAACATGCTAACTTGTTTAATCATTTACGTATATTAATAAAATTCACATTTTCCCTTTTCCGTTTATTAATAAATACGCCCGTCGCATTACTTGTTTTATTGAACATGTATAATAAAACAACAGCTGATTCAAACGTATCAAGTTATCAACACATGCGGTAAATATAAACACAACAGTTGTCAAATGATTTCGTATTGCCAACTTATATATTTAGTTTTAAGGAAGTTGTGGCTGTAGAAGAAAATGATGAAAATGTAAAATAAATTAGTGCAATTGATAGATTTTAATGCACAAAATCATTTTCTGAAAAATCTTTAATGTTTAGGAAGTTTGCTTATGCATAAATTGCATTTGAAAATAACACGCGATCTTATGCAAAATGGTAAATTATTGTTACATTTATTATAATAACTTCATAAGGAATGATAAAAGAAATTGACACCAAAACATTTCACGTAAAAACGTTGTAAGGTTGTGCCGTTAAAGTATCAAATTTGTTAGAAAAATACTTTTGACAAAAAAAATTATTACGAAGAATTTGTCTATTGAACGCTTGATATAGCTTGCAAAGTAACAACGTTGCATTGCGACAAACCAACGAAAACTTAAATGCTTTATATAGCTACATGCAGCACCACTGGCCGCTCCCAATTTACATCTCGAAGACCAAATCAGTTGTATTCTTAGAATATAAAACTGTAGGAAGGAGCGTAGCTACCCGGTGCGATGAGCTTTAAAAGCGACGGATATGACGTCACACTGGCCGCCATTAGACACCATCTAAATCTGCTTTTCTCTCAAACTCCGCTAAATACGAAGCAGAAAATTACATTTCATAAGTAAGTATTCGTTGGTTTAAAATATTAAATATAAAATTTTTATTCGAAGAGTAATTTTAAAATACTGTTTTAAAATTGAGGTTATGTACGCATTTCGAGACAGCGAGAACCGCCAATGGAAATATCTAATTACAGTTAACCGGAAACACCTACTCCGCCATATTGAGACCCCCATCCCTATAGCATTTGGTAGATGATTATGTTTCTTCCTACAGTTTTATATTCTAAGGTTGTATTAAATAAAAAGATACAGGTACATTTATTAAATAAAGACGATTTATTATTATTATTATTATAATTCGGAAATTTTTTTTGCTACTTCTTAAATCGTAACCTCCGAGAAAATAGAGGCCACGAACAAGGCTTGTGTCACGTGATCTGACGTCACGAATGGGGGCTGGCGGGACAGACGATGCGGACAAGTCAAACGCCATTGCAGTTTACATTTGCCGTGATAGGTAGTAGTCGTGTGAACTAGACTCTTTTTCGAGTTTTTCTAGAAGTTTTTCTTTCAAAAACTCTCATAAATAAGTTCAAATAAGTTAAAGTGTTAAATTAAAGGTGTAGAATTTCAGATTTACCTGATTTATGTGAAGACAATTTATAAAATCAGTGATTGTGTATTGTGTCGTTTACCTATATAAAATACAATTTCATAAATATTTTGATTAGTTAATCAAAAAAGCCAACAGTTTGACGAGATACTTGGGTGAGTCTTGTTTATTTCATAAAAAATGCCTGATAAATGTTGTGTGCCTAATTGCTCAAGCAATTACGATAGTACCCATACGTATGTGTCCGTCTTTTCTTTTCCAAAAGATGAAGAGAATGTTTCTGATCCGCAACAACGAATTTATTTACTTTTTGATACTGTTCATTTATTAAAATCTATTCGAAATAATTGGTTAAATCAAAAAAATAAAGAACGATCACTTGTTTTTTGCCATTTCGATAATTATAATTTAATTCTATTTGCAAATTTGTCTGACCTGGAAAAAATACATTCTATCGAATGTAATAGCATCATTAAATCGGCTCCGGCTTTGTCAAAAAAAGTTTTAAATCCCTCTTCACTAGAACGACAAAATGTTCAACTAGCTGTCAGATTATTTGATGAAAAAAATATTGAGGCACTGAATCAACCTTATAATGAAATCAACACTGTTGGTACAGCAGAATTTTTAAAAACTATACTTCATTGGTGGAGAATAGTAAATGTACGTTCACCCAAATCAGGATATCATCAACGTGATCCTTTCAGAGACCCAATAAGAGAACCAAATGACAAAAATATTCAGTTTTTGTTAAAATTTTATGATTTCCTTTGCGCCTGGAAATCTTTACACGTTGGAACTTTAAAAAATGGTCACACTGGCAAACTAACATCTGATACATTTTTTGCTCTGAAACATACGACAAAAGCATCAATTAATTTAGTCCAGTATTTGTTTGAATGCTTTCAAATTAAATACGTTTTGTTAGGAAAGTTCCAAACCGACAAACTGGAGGGACGTTTTGGCAAATATAGGCAAATGAGCGGGTCACACTTTCATGTTTCAGTAACACAAATTCTAGAGTCAGAAAAAAAACTGAAAGTTTTTAGTCTTCTTAAGTTAAAGTCCGCCAAGTTTGGAACATTTTCATTGAAAGATTTTTCACTAGATGACACAGATGAAAACGATGATGGTTTCTTGCTGTTATCTGAAAACGTCTCTTCTTTTTCAGATATATTGAATAGTTCATTTGATGTTGCACTGCATGCTTCTGTATTATCATCTTTATTCTATATTGCTGGATACTGTGCACATTCACTAATTAAATTTGTTAATAGTTGTGAAAATTGTTTAACATCCATTACTACCAATTCAGATTTTGTTATAAATTTTACCAACTGTGGTGAAAATGACTCTGCAGATATTAGCAAATATTTAAAAAATTTAACAAGAGGTGCTCTAAAACAACCATCTGAATTATTCTTTGAAGTCTCTATTCAGGCGTATCAGATATTCAGTGAGCTTATTTCATATAAATATGAAACTGAATTTCTAAAGACAGGTAAACAAAGGATTATTTTACGGGAATTGACAATGTTAAAATTGGAAAAATATGTACACGAAATCAATGAGAAATGTATTTTATGTAGCAAAACGTTGAAGTCGATATTGTTAAAAAATTGTCATATTCTTGCCAATATATTTCTCAATAACTATTCAAAAATAATCAACGACAAAATTAACACCCAAAACATGGATCTATCAAAGAGAAAACTGATTAAATTTAATGGTTAAGAAGTTATAAAACACATTAACGCATGGAGATGGGGCTATTGGCGAGGCCTCCATAAGAGCCAACGCGTCTATCATGGGTACTTCAACGGTGACGTGAAAACCCTATTCATTGTTTATCATAATATAAGTGCTTTTTTTGAAATAATATTCAGTTTTACTCAGAAATATACAAGTGTCTTTATGTTGGGAATTTTACGTTTCGCAATTGTTAGCCGGTTTTCGTGACGTCACGATTGCTTGGTCGCGGCCTCTTGATATCTCGGAGGTTACGCTTAAATGAATCTGAATAAATAGTGTTTCATCTATTGTTTTATATACATATATTTGCAAAGATAACCTCAAGACTTGAGTCAACGTCATTTAGTGCATTAATCTGTTTTCATAACAACAAACGAAATGCTGGTGCCAATTTAAGGCAACGTTGTCACTTTTTCATTACTCTAGAAGCGTGTAATTTATTTATATCTAGAGAGATCTCTTTATTTTTTAGTGTTTACATAGTAATATTATTTTATTCTTTACTGATAAAAAAGATAAAAAGATAAAATTTTGAAAAAAATACTACTGCTAGAGTTATTACTAATTATATAGAATGTTGAAACGTTAAGTTTCAAAATTGTTAAACGACCCTATTCCGAGGAATCACTCTTTATTTGTCTCCAGGAAACCGACTACAATGTAGCATTTTGCATACAGATATTAATGAAAAAATGTCATCATCTTTTGACAACTGTAGAAAAATAATTAATTGTTGTCTTATTAACCGTCTCTAAGAGATTATAAAATCACTTAAAATTTAAATAGCTGTATTGTTATATTGATATTATTGGAATGATAACAATGCACACTTGTATATTAAAAGATTAAATTGTATAAGTAAAGTCCACTATAAGCATTTACTGTTATCTGTTATTATATTGTTTGTTTATTGGGTTGCCTATTTACAAACAAAAATCAGATGTAATTTGATAACAAACGTCAGTTGCGATTTTCATTTCTTAACAACAAATGTAAATAACATCAGTTTTGTACAAGTATCTGCAATAAGAATGTCAGACCCATCAGAGGAATCAAATGATGAGAATCAGTTGGAGTTTCACATCTCCTCCAGTGATGATGTAGAAGCACTGAGTGACCACTCGGATGATAATGTCTCACCAAGTGATACGGAAAATGGTAACAATTACACCTTTCTTTCCTTATAGAATTATTTGTTTAATATGCCATGCTTTTTTACTTGCTGTACAGAAGACGATGTAGAATTCGATACCAACCTGCCAACAACACATAAGGTAGGCTTATCAACACTATAGTAAATCTTTAAATTCACATTGACATTCTCTAATTTAAAAAAATTAGTATTTAGGGAAGCTAAATAATATTAGTGGGTATACATTACTCGATGATGGCGAAATATTAACATTGCTGGCAATCTATACAAATACATTGGTATTTCCCGGCTTTACCTTACCTTTAGTGATGAATGATCGAGTTGAACAGTCAATAATGCAAGATTTCATAAACAAAAAGAAAATCTTTGCTCTAGTTTGTGCTGAGTAAGTTTGTAGCTTATTTTACCGGGTGCTGCATTGTTGCCCGCAACATTGGAAATCATATTATTTAAGACGCAAAGGTTTCAACAATCATGAAAATCAGTGAATACTTTTTGAGGAATAGTTTGTAGGCAATAGAAGGAGGTGAAATTGGGAACATGATTCCTCTTTGACAATTCTTCAATAATCCCTAATAAGACTTTTCATTAAAATAATAATTAGGGAAACCAATAAATAATTAAATAACATGCAATTTCCAATGTTGTGAATGACTGTAGTCATGTGAATGACAGCACCCAGTCTAAGTTATTTAATTTTTTTGTATATTAATAATAGTGAAATGGGTTCCAAACTATATAAGTATGGTGTTACAATGGAAGTATTTGAATCGTTTTCTAAACAAGGAATTCTATACCTAAAAGCAAGGGGACGCCAAAGATGCAAGATCATACCAGGTAGGGATATTCGACATCTTGGAGGAAGATTACAACAAATAACTGTGAAAATATTAGCTGAACCTGGAATTAAATCACCTATATCTGATACCCAATTGTTGACATTAAAGTCGCGAAGGATTTGTTCTACTGAAGATTATGAAAGTTTGTTGAAGAATTACAAATATAGAAGGTAGGTATATTATTTTGGTTTTATGTCAATAATGAAACTAAAAGTCAACATACCCTTTGCTAGATTCCATTTAGCACAGTTTCCAAACGCCACATGGATCTACGATCACAATGAAGTTTGTTACTATGTTAAGTTGATATTGGATCAATTAAAGAAATTTTATGTTGAAGGTAAGAGAAGGCTGATAAACATAAATAACTGTTTAGCAAGTGCAGATTCTGAGATTGCTATCACTCTCACACAACCTCCTCGATTTGACTGACAGTTTTCTGCGTTCTCCGCTTGACACCACATACTGGAGAATTGAACGCATTAAACTGTTCGATTTTATTTAATGCATTCACCCATCCAAGCAGACTTATAGTAAATGCTTGTAATGTTTAAAAACTGTGATAATATTTTAAAATAAAATCCAGACATTTTTGAAGATTGTTGATAAATATTTGACTTTTCTAAGCTTTATTTTACTTTATAACGAATTTAGTGCGTTTGATTTTGTTTGATAAATTCTTGAATTAAAAATAGTAATTTTATTGAAAAAATGCCAATTCACAACAAAAAGTGCTCTTTCGATGCAAAGTGCTGTTAAGGGCTCTTTCGAATGCTCGTGAAGCGGTTCTTTCTACATATAGTACATGAGTTTACCTCTAATATAAATACAAGGGATAGTTATTATAGAAACCAAAGTTTTTTCGAATTATTATTTATATATTATATGTATCGCGATACATCGAGTTTTGTTGGTTATTGTAAATAATATCAAAATAATTTAAAAGCTCATGCTCGGCACAACAGATTTTCAAAAATCTGAATTAGCATACAGGGTGTTTTGGAAAATGTGTCCTTTCCGTTAAAGGGCAATAGGGAAACATGTATAGAGTAACATCTTACTAACAATTTACTGAAATGCCCCATTGAAATGACAACCCCCCTTATAAAAATAATAGGCATGTCACTGCAAAGTAGTAGATAAAAGTGTATGAAAATTATGCCTATTAAATAGTACATACTTTTAAAGGTCATCAACAAAATGACCATAATAAACCCAAGCAGGTAGCCAGGTAAAAAAATTCTTCGAAAATAATGAACTCGCCTACTTTTTATGTTATCGAAGAAAGAAGATATGTCATCTCATACATGAACCTCATAAGCACTAAAAAGTTTTCTAACACTGTTTTCCTGAGCTACAGATTTAACTACCCCTGTCAACTCCATTGTTATAGCCAAAAGTTTATCCGAATGATTGAGTGTAGACTGTTAAACGGACAGATCTCGTTAAGTGTCTCTAACTCAGTTATTATGCATTTTAGACCTGTAGTACCTTAATATTTTCTTATTCAAAATCACATTTGCTATCGATTTTCATTTTTCAAACCTAATGGTTCCATTTAAAAAATCCCAATGACGTCATATCCCGTACCAACAAAAGTTCTAAGATGAGTTCTAATACCAATTTCGTAAACTAGAGATCGAATTATACGAAATTCTTTTAATTTCATTGCTGAAGCCAGAAGCTTGTCCGAATGATTGAGTGTAGACTGTTAAACAGGACAGATCCAGTTAAGTGGCTCTAGCTCCGTTATTATGCATTTTAAACCTGTAGTACCTAAATAATTTTTTATTCAAAATCACATTTGCTGTCGATTTTCATACTTCAAATCTAATGGTTCCATTTAAAAAATTCCGATGACGTCATATCCGGTACCAGCAGAAGTTCGTAGATGGGTTCTAATCCTGATTTCCTAAACTAGAGGTCGAATTATACAAAGTTCTTTTAATTTCATTGCTGTAGCCAAAAGCTTGTGCGAATGATTGAGTGTAGACTGTTAAACAGGATAGATCCCGTTAAACGGCTCTAGCTCCGTTATTATGCATTTTAGACCTGTAGTACCTTAATACTTTCTGATTCAGAATCACATTTGCTATCGATTTTCATTTTTCAAACCTAATGGTTCCATTTAAAAAAATCCCGATGATGTCATATCCGGTACCAGCAAAAGTTCGTAGATGGGTTCTAATCCTGATTTTGTAAACTAGAGGTCGAATTATACAAAGTTCTTTTAATTTCATTGCTGTAGCCAGAAGCTTGTCTGAATGATTGAGTGTAGACTGTTAAACAGGACACCCTGTATATCACCTATGTCCATGAAGATATTGAAATTAGGGTGCAATGTATAACAATTATTAAATAAAGAAATCTGTTAATTTAATTTTTAGTATAAAAGGGGGTAGATAAATAGATTGCAGAAGTCTGTAGTTTAGCCAAAATGTTAAATAACTTAAAATTACAGAGAATCTACCAACTGATCCAGTGCAATTATCTTACTGGTTTTTGCAAAATTTCCAGTTGGCACATGAGGAGAGGCTACATCTTATGAAACTAGACTCTACACTCGAAAGACTTAGATTAGAATTAAGATTTTTAGAAATGGTAAGTTGCTTTATCTTTAGTTTAGGAGAATATATTTTTGTGCCATTATTCGGTATTGAAACACATTGTTTCAAGCCCAGGCTAGCAAAAAGAAGATATTTCTTTATGGTTATCAGTTTCAATCTGCTGTCAGCCTAACAAAATCTTACAGATTATTGAGCTAAAATGTTCATTTTAACATAACTGTAATACAAATGGTTTATTTTAGCATTAAATGTGAGTGTAATTGAACATGTGGTTGCAAAATAATAAAAATTTTATAAATGTTTCCAAGGTTTGTAAGAAAGCATATTAATTATATTAAATCTCAAGAAATTAGGTGTTGATTTTAAAATTTAAGTCTTTTAATGTCATCAACATGAAAAATTAACTAATAAATATAGTGGAGGAGCGTTAGGCAAAAAAAAGAGCGTTATCTCGGAACCAGTTAAGACTACTCGGATTTTCATGATTCTTTTTTAAAATCTTATAAATATAAAATGCTAAAACCTTTATAAATTAGAAATTGACGCTCAAATCGGGAGATTTGGTAAAACTCGAATAACCTAAAAATTTTCCAAGTGATCCAGTACTGATTGCTCGACCATCTCAGAACAGGATAGTTTTTTGTGTGTTATTACACCTAGGTATTGGTAGTTCTAAACCATTATTAATTTATTTTTGTTGCTTTTGGTTTAAATATGGCAGCCATATTTGTTTCGTGAAGCATGACTTTTCTTGCAGTTTTCTATGTAAACGAAAATCTCGATATCTCAAGAACGGATGATCGTAGGGACGTGTGGTAAAAACCGTTGTATTGTTCACACTTCGAACTACATTTATTATTATAACATAGTTTTGTAAGCTGCTTCTTTATTGGTGCAATTTAAGCCCGAAGTTTAACACCTTTTCTGCAAAATTCCCACTTTTTAGGGTGCCACATTTCCAGGAAAAGGTGAGGTTTCAGGGTTCATCTTTTCTTAAAAGGTGCACAATTAGGAATAGGTTAAAAGTTGACGATCATAGTTAACTACTAATGAAGATGGTCATATTATATTAAAGATACATAGTTTATCACTGGATCGTGTTATAGTCATTTACAAGATTTCTTTACAGTCTTCAAATTAGCATAATTCTGTTCTCATGCGAATATCAAAATTAGAATTTTTACCACAGTTTCTCATCATATATTGCTTCACTTGCCCTGACTATAAAAAAAAATCTATGCATGCCCATCATGAGATGTTGAGGTCTAAACTTGCTCAAAAATGAAGAGAACAGAATTATGCTGATTTGAAGAATTGTAAAGAAATCTTGTAAATGACTATAATACGTTCCAGTGATAAACTATGTATTTTTAATATAATATGACCATTTTCATTAGTAGTTAACTATGATCGTCAACTTTTAACTTATAAAGGTTTTAATGTTTTATATGTACGGCATTTAAAAAAGATCTTTCAAATCCGGTAGTTTCAACCTGTTCTGAGATAAAAACGATGGGCTTTTTCTTCATTTTTGGGCAACTTTGGATCTCAATATCGCTGATGGAATTTTGTTATATTATGTGCATTTGAAGTAGTATATAACCGCAAACTGTGGTAAAAATTTCAATTTTGATATTAGTGTGAGGGCAGAATTATGCCCAGTTGAAAACAGTAAATGTAAACCATTAGTATTACTGAATAAATGTACTTTATTCTGGTGCTAACATTGGTTTAGGAAAGTAAAATTATTATTACTATTATTATATAGTTATATGCTATTGATAAAAGTCCTTGCAGTGATAACTACATATATTAATATAATAAGGGTGCTTTTTCCATGTATTTTCTTACGTAGTCGATTTTCCTCTAAATCTGTGTAAATCGTATGATGGCTAACATTAATGCAGCACAACTTTATGCTCACGCTAATATCAAAGTTAAAATATTTTTACGACAGTTTGCCATCATATATTGCTTCATTTGTATGAAATATAAAAAAAATCCATCCATCCATATATGCCCATAGAGAATATTGAGGTCCAAAGTTGCCCAAAAATATAGAAAACAAAAATTTCAAAAGTCCATAAATACTAAAATAGTGAAGTTTCAGATTTCAAATATGTTAAACATTAACTATTCCTAATTGTGTACCTTCTTAGAAAAAATGAACCCTGAAAACTCACCTTTTTCTGGAAATGTAGCATGCTAAAAAGCGGAAATTTTGCAAAAAAAAAACTTCGAACTTAAATTGCATCAATAAAGAAGCGATTTACAAAATTTTTGTTTAGAACAACAAATGTAGTTCAAAGTGTGAACAATACAACGGTTTTTACCATACATCTCTACGACTAACCGTTCTTGAGATATTAAGATTTTCGATTACATAGAAAACTGCAACAAACGTCGTGCACCACGAAACAAATATGGCTGCCATATTTAAACCAAATGAATAAAAATAAATTAATAGTGGTTTCGAACTACCACTACATAAGTGTGATAACACACAAAAAATTATGTTGTTCTGAGATGGTCGAGCAACCAGTAGTAGACCACTTGGAAGATTTTTAGGTTATTCGAGTTTCACCGCATTTCCCGATCTGATCGTCAATTTCCAATTTGTAAAGGTTTTGGTATTTTATATTTACAAGATTTTAAAAAAAGAATTATGAAAATCCGAGTAGTTTCAACCGGTTCCAAGATAAAAACCTAAGGTTATTCCACTAATATTTAAACAAACAAATAGTGTATCATATGTCCAAAGCTGCTTTGCGGGAACTTGTATTTGCAGGTGTCAGCTATTCGCCTTGGCTCACAGACTATTCTTATACTCAAAAAAGTAGTTTTTGGACTAGTGATACTAAGCAATGTTGCTTTTTTTTAAATAAGTGCAAGTCATTCAATTGAGGGGTATACCACTATTCTTTAATAGTAGTATATGGAACAATTGATATTATTTAATAATGCTTTCAGGAAAGACTGATTTGTTGCGGAGTTTGTAAAGCAGAAATTGCAAATCAAAGTGATATATTTGCAATGTCTAAAGATGGTGTGCAAAGTAATTACTGCAATCCAGGTATTATATTCTGAAACAATTAGATTTTAAATCAGTAAGAATATTTATTTGTAGGTGGACGTGTCTATGAAACCGTCACTGTTTCAGAAGCTAAAAATGTCGATCTAATTGGTACACCTTCAAGACAGTTTAGTTGGTTTCCTGGGTAAGTAATCATTAATGTTAACAATCAATTTTTTTATTATAAATATGGTAAATTTAATATTATTTAGGTATGCATGGACAATTCTGCAATGTCGAATATGCCACAGACATATTGGTTGGAAGTTTACTTCCAAACACTTGCAGCCTCATGCATTTTATGGTCTTGCTAAGAGTGGTTTGGATATAAAGATTGTAAATGAAAATATTAATCAGTCTACTAATACATAAAAGGTATATATATATATATATATATATATATATGTTGTTTAATGTTATTTATAATATTTTTTTTATTTTCTCTAATTTAAATAGTTATCTTATAAGAATACATAATTATATTTAATAATTGAATCACTTGTTTGAGAATCTGAAACTCCATTTAGCTATGTAAAGGCACGTAGTCTGTCATGTTCTACAAAAAGCTGTTTTTGTTAAGTTTAAGTAAAACAGGAAAACATTGTTTGCTTTTGTAGTCTAATAATTTAACTTCATTAAAAACTGTAGTGGTCTAAACGTGAAGGCTTTCTCAAATAAGTAATTGAATTATATTCAGAAGATAATGAACTTTGCTACTGTGTGAATAATGTAATTGTCATTTATAATGGCTTGTGTTAACATTTAAAATGTTTTGTTATAAATAAAGTATAGTAGAGAAATCGAGATGGCAAATTTATATAAAATAAATAAAAGCATTTAAAATATTCTGAAATATTTATCATACCAAATGGACAGTAGCAATATGCACAAAGATTTTACACAAAATATTAGTTTTACTACAGGTTCTGAAAATCTTATTGTAATATTTAAAAGTGCTGTAAAATTTATGAAAATTAAAGGTATTTTGTTAATCTATCATGTTTTTGAATACTTTTGATGCTTTCATTTGGCAATTGATCATTTAATAAATATTATTTCTATTCACAACTTGAGAATATTGAGAAGTATTAAGTGACATCGTGTGTACCTTGGAGTTTCTTGTTTTATAGTTGATCGTGTTTATTATCTACACATTTATCGCTTATTAATTGCTCTGAAGACTAAAATTTTGTTTCATTTAAGCTAAGATCACACACGGCTACTTTTGCTGCAGTGCAGCATAAAAAACAGCGCAGCACAAGTGAATCCCTGTGTGAACTCCCCTGCAACCTTAAAAGTAGCGCATGCAAGTCGGTTGCTTGCAGTATTTGTTTGCTGCGCGCAGTCCAAAAAGTAGCCACGTGTGAATGGAATTTTTAAGAGTTGCGATGGCTGCAAAAAATATATATTTGGTTGAAACTTTTGCAGCGGCTGCGCCTGCAGTATCAATCTAGTTCTGATGAGAGTGTGTTTTGTTGTTTATTAAAGGTGTCACGTTTCTCAATAATGCAAAAATTACTGTTATGCATTTTTCTAAACGTAATTATGTTGTAAAGAACTTTTTGTAGTTGGAATTTGGTTGATGCAATAGAAAATAGATAAATGTTATCCTTTTAGCATGTCGATCTTGAAATTTTATAATAAATAGTATAGCGAAATATTTTAATGCAAAGTGGAATCATTTTAATCGAATTTACTTTCATTTATTTAAAGAATTAAATAAAATTTCAAAAACAAACACCCTCGTTCAACAAAGCAGATCATTTACTTTCAGAAAAATGTCAGTATTTGTTTTTAACTTCAAAGATGTTCCTGATTTTGTATCAAATTTAAGTCTGTATGAAATGCTGTCCAATCAACATAAAGCTAATGCCTCTGTAGGCAATCTTTCTGAGGGGCTCTACTCTCCTGAAGAAGTTATCAATGAGGTTTGTGAGCGCACCCTGAGGTAAAATAATATTGTTTTCGGAATGCCTGATGGTAATGATAGAGATGTTGATAAAAATCTAATTACTGATATACTTAAAGAGGTCAGAGTTACCAATCCTGAAAATTTTAAATATTTTAGAATTGGAAAAACAGTAACACCTAACAAGTCTCGTCCGCTAAAAATTATGTTTGATAGCGAAGTTTCAGCAAAAACTGTTTTTCAAAATATAAAATTACTGAAGACTATAGACAGATTTAAAAAGTTAGTATTGACTGATGACCGTACCCCAATGCAGATGCAATATTTCAAGAAAATCAAGACTGAACTTTTAGAAAGGACCTCTAAGGGGGAACAAAACATTAGAATAAAACACATTCAAGGTGTCCCAAAAATTATTAAAATTCAAAGTCCTGATTTAAACTAGATTTGTCTGTGTTCTATCAAAATGTTAGAGGCATTAATACAAAGATTGATGAATTTTATGTTGCAGTTAGTTTAGCTGATTTCGATATATATGCTATAACAGAATCATAGTTAACTTCAAGTGTTGCTAATTCTGAAATCTTTAATGAACAGTATACAGTGCTACGTTCGGACAGAGTGGAGTCCAAAGGCGGGGGAGCAATTTTGGCAATTAGAGCTGAGTACAACCAAGAGCCTATTGATTTGTCATCACTTCATGAATCTGTGCCAAGTATTGATGCAGTTGGTTCATGTGTAACTTTCTTTTCAACTAAGATGTATGTTTTTGTTTTGTATATACCGCCAACTACAACTGTTGATTATTATTATAGTCTTTTTGAATGTCTTGAATTACTTGAGATTATCTATGGGGAGAATATTTTAATAATCGGAGATTTTAATCTTCCTAATTATATTTCTTATTTCAACAATGAGATTATAGAACAAGACACGAAATGTGAGCTACTTTTAAATTTTCTAGAATTTCTGGATCTTAAGCAATTCAATGACATATTGAATAATAATAATAGGTTATTAGATTTAGTTATTTCTAATCAAATCTGTCAAATAGTTCAAGATATACCCTTAACAAGAGAGGATAGTCATCATCCCCCCTTATCAATAACTTTGAGAATCTCTAGAAAGAATAACATACGTTTTGAAACTAACAACAATAAGAATCAACCTGATTATAACTTCAGAAAAGCAAATTTTTACAAGTTGTATGACGAACTTTCACATATTGATTGGAATTTTTGCGATACCGAAACAGATGTCAATAATTTATGTAGTCGTTTTTATAAGGAAATTTTTAAGGTTATTGATAAGCATGTGCCCAAATACAAAAATTTCAAAAGATATTACCCAAAATTGTATACCAGATACATTATTCAAGATATTAAAACTAAACATAAACTTTTAAAAAAATATAAGGCCAGTGGGAACATAGGTCATTTTAACAATTTTAAAACTTTAAGAGCAAACGTTAAAACTAAAATTAAACATGCATACCTCAATTATGTTAACAATTTACAGAATCAAATTAAGAACAATCCAAAAAATTTCTGGAACTTTATAAACAATAAACGCAAATCTTCTAGCATACCAGGATCAATGATATACAATAACAAAAATTTAAATGATCCACACTCAATCCTCTCAGGATTTGCAGAATATTTTAGCAGTGTACATTGAGTCCCTAGATAAGAATATTGACATTACAATTAGTATATCCACTTGTATATCCTTACCACAATTTACTGAGGCTGATATAATAAAAATTGCAAAAAAACTCAAATCAAAGCAATCCTGTGGGTCCGATGGAATTCCCAGTTACATAGTAAAAGATTGTGCTGTAATTTTTTCTACTTCTCTATGCAAAATATTTAATTTAGCATTACAAAAGAATAGCTTTCCAGATTGTTGGAAAAATTCGAAAGTGTGTCCTATTCTTAAAGGAGGTAAAGCTAATGATATTACAAATTATAGACCAGTGTCATTAATTTGCGGCTTTTCAAAATTGTTCGAAATGCTTCTTTATGAATACCTATATCCCAAGGTTAGTAATATGCTCTCTGAACAGCAACATGGATTTATGAGTAAAAGGTCCACCAACACAAATTTATGCTGCTTTTTACAGTTTTTGTCAAATGCTTTGGACAATAGGAAACAAGTTGATATTGTTTTTACAGATTTCTCCAAAGCACTAGACAAAATTAATCATTCCCTTCTATTGAAAAAAATGCATGCATTTGGCTTTGCCAATGACCTAATTAAATTTTTTCATTCTTATTTAATAGGACGTACACAATTTGTTCAGTACAATAGATTTAAATCCACGCATTTTTTTATCTACTTCAGGGGTACCTCAAGGGACAAATTTGGGACCTCTTTTATTTCTAATTTTCATAGATGACATAACTGAAGTTATAACTGTGAATAAACAAATATTTGCTGATGATCTGAAAATATATTCAATAATTGAAGATAGTCAAAGCATTGCAGTATTGCAAAACAATTTGGAACAAATTAACCACTGGTGTGAAAAAATAATTTGCAATTAAATTTAAAAAAATGTAAGATAATGACAGTCACTCGGCGACAAATCCCCGAAATTTTTGATTATGTTCTCAACAACCAGATTCTTGAAAGAACCAACTCAATAAAAGATTTAGGTGTTACAATAACTTCTGACTTATCGTTTTCTAATCATATTGCTAATATAACCAATTCAGCTTCACGTATGTTAGGTTTCCTTATAAGGAACTGTAGATCGTTCACTAATATTGAGGCCTTAAAATCACTATTTTTTGCACTAGTACGTAGTATCTTGGAATATGGCTGTGTCTCCTGGTCCCCACTTTACAACAAATACGTTGAGGAGATAGAAAAAATCCAAAGAAAATTTTTAAAATACCTCTTTTTTAAAACTAATAATCATTATCCACCACAAAACTATCCTACTTCGGAACTTTTACGTCAATTCGATATGTTGAGCTTGGAAGATAGACGGCAACTGTTAAGCTGTTGCTTTGTACATAAACTATTGAATTATGAAATAGATTGTAGTGAATTATTAAGTAACCTGAATATCATTGTTCCAAGACTAAATAATAGAAATACCGCATTCTTTTATTTACCTAGGGCTTCTACAAATATAATGATGTCATCTCCTATGTATAGAATCTGTAAAGCATATAATGCAATTAGTAAGGATTGTGATTATAATTTGAATGAAAGATTATTTAAAAACAAAATTTTTTCATATCTAAATACTTTAATATTGCACTATTATTAAATTATTTATTCTGTAGTTATACCTCTTTTTTTTAGTTTTTTTTTCGACTGTTGATGTACATTGATAGGCTTATAGAACGAAATGTTAGGTATAGTATATATAGTTGTTTTTTCTTCTTTTTTTAGTATTACTACTACAATAGTATAATTTGATATCTTTTGTTTTATTATTGTGTATACGTTAAGTTTCTTACTCTAGAATTGGGTCTTGTACCTGTTGAGTAATTGTATAAATAAATAAATGCATCCCCACAATAAGAGAACAGCTAATAAACTGTTGCAGTTGGCTTTGTCTTGTTACTATAATTACACCATATTGGACACAAATTAATGTTTCTTATTAATTCAAATTTGTTAAAAACCGACAAGCACAAAACGAAACACCAAGGAATCATAAAATATAATAATAATAAAATACTACACCTATGCTGCAGCTGTGGGTTGAACGCTGGAAAAGCGTGTTCTGAGTGAACACTATTGCAGCCTTTTATTAGTCTTGCAGTTTTAAAGGGTAGCTGCAGTAGAAAAACTTGCATGCTGCACGGTACTTTTAGGATATGTGTGAACACCACGCGAAACTTTTGCAGCCGCAACTCTAAAGCTGGGCTGCAAAAGTAGCTATGTGTGATCTTAGCTTTCGAGTGAAATGTTGTCTATGTTTGTTAAGTCTGGCATTATATTGAAACTTTTTTTGTGGATTGATATTTACATGATTAAAGAGTACATCTTTCTAACATTATAGCATGTAGAAGGATTAAAGTGTATGTGTTACAGTAAAAGTGTGTAGAACATGTTACGCTAAAAATTCGAATACTACTACTAACTCAGAATTTACACTAATAGTAATCTAACTTAAAACCTAACAGTAACCTAATATAAAATGTTAGGTTCCTATTCGAATTTACCAGTACATTCTAAGGTTGTCGCTATTCATACTTTTACCGTAATAGTATATGCATTTGACCCGCTTTGCTGCAGCGTTGTTGTTGTTACATTGATAAATAAACTGTATACTGTATATAAGGTAGGGTAAGCTAAACTCTAAGTTTAGCTGATTTTTCAATTGTTGAATTGAGGTTATAAATTAACGAACAAATTCTAAATAGCCAGTTAAATTTACCTTTCTTATGGGTCATTCCATGCAAAATTGATCACTAAAATGGGTCGATCTCACGAATTTCAATGAAAATCAATTATAAGGTAGTAATCAGCTAAAGAACATAACTTTCATTCATCAATTTGCTAGAATACACAGAACTTCGGAAATATTCAAACTGGAAAAATTATCAAAACTGCTTGCACGTCTTTAAAGAAATATAAATATCTGGAAAAGTATTTATCCTAGAACAAATTTTTTTTTATATATTGCTCACAAGAAGACGGGCTTTTTGGACGGCCTAATAATTTTTTGTTACTAAACGTATTTTTATTCTTTTTTAAATGAAATATTTTAAAATTGCAGAAAAATTGGTGTGGTCACATTTTTAAAAAATTGTACAGATTCTTTGAACATTTCTGCGTTTAAATGCAAAATGGCAAGCCGGACGTTTTAATAGCTTTGGCAGGGCAAATTCTAAAGACTGCGTTGCAGGAAGCGGGCGCAGCATAGTTCACGGCCAGCGAACGCAACCCGCATTTGTTACCTTCTAGTTAGTAATAATACGGTCCATATTACCAGCGGTCTGTCTTAACTAATGTACATAAGATAAATGTATATCTGTGTGGCTATGATTGTACCTGCTGATTAGTTAATTACTTACATATTTAAATCGATTTCTTCGATTGTGTTACATAAAGCATTTATTTGCAGCCGTCAAAGACCCTAAAATTATAATGCAATAGCTTAAATACCATTTTTATTTACAGAAAATGAGTTGTTCTTGATCCTCTAAATTTGAAAAATAGATGTTTACTGGGTGCTATTGTAGTTAGCAACCAATCACCAGCTTACATTGTAATTTATTATTAAAATCCAGTTCGGGCTAGAGTGTCAAATTTATTACCGTCAACCACTACATACTAAACTATAGGTTCATTGCAAATTCAATATTTGTATAATATCAATTTCAATGATATTATCCTCTCCAAGAATTATCATCATACTTAACTTACTTGTACCATAAATAACTATTACCGATCTTTATTGTAGGTTCTGATGTTTAATAAGGTCAGTTGCAGTAATTAGAGCGATGGAGTAACTGGAACTTTGCTTAATAAAAGGTAAAACCATATTAAAGGTCTATGAGAATTACATGAATTTTTAGTTTTATCGATGTTGCCCTATACACTCCCTATACTCTCTAATTTTTTCGGGACATTTTAATTAATATGCTTAAGGTGTCCCACTTACCCAGAACATATTATAAAGTAATGTGGATATAAAATATAGACAATGGTTCATTTCCCCAATCTATTGGGTGACTCGAACCACCCATGTTTTTAAAAAATATTTTTTATTACAGTAGTTGACTTGCTTTATTTTTACATTTTCTTTTGGAAAATATATTAATGTTACTATAAAAAAGGTCCTTTGCCCCAACTGACTTTAAATCTTAAATTAAAAAAGCTGTTGCATTATTTTTTAGGGTCATTGACAGCTGCAAGAAAGATACTTTAGGTAACACCCCCGAAGAAATCGATTTAAATACATAAGTAATCACTAGGTATAATCATATCCACACAGATATACATTTATCTTATGTACATTAGTTAAGAGAGGCCACTGGTAATATGGACCGTATTGTTACTAACTAGAAAGTAGCGAATGCGGGTTGCGCCGGCTGGCTGTAAACTATGGTGCGCCTATGGCTGCATGTAACGTGGTCTTTGAAAATTTGCCTTGCCAAAACTATTAAAATGTCCCACTTGCCATTTTGCATTTAAATACAGAAATGTTCAAAGAATCTGTACAATTTTTTCAGATTTTTAAAAATGTGACCACACCGATTTTTCTGCATTTTTAAAATATTTTGTTTAGTAAAAAATAAAAATACATTTGGTGACAAAAAATCATAAAGCCGTCTTCTTGTGAGCAATAAATATATAAAAAAATATTTGTTCTAGGATAAATACTTTTCGAGATATTTATATTTATTTAAAGACGTGCAAGCAGTTTTGATAATTTCTTCAGTTTGAATATTTCCTAAGTTCTGCGTAATCGAGCAAATTGATGAATGAAAGTTATGTTCTTTAGCTGATTGCTACCTCATAATTGATTTTCATTGAAATCTGTGTGATCGACCCATTTTACTGATCGATTTCGCATGGAATGACCCTTATACAAAATAACTTCAAGTATACATTAATTATTTAGTGTATCATAAAATGTTACAAAATTATAATTATGCATATTAAAAGTGGAGAAAGTACAACAAACTAAATATACAGTTATCAAATGCAGGCAAGGACCCCACAGAATCCTTAGGGAAAATGGTTTTCACCACATTGCTCTGAAACTTCGCTGAAAGATAGCTTTCGATGTGTAAATCAAAAGTTTCAATGGGAACAAACTCCAAAAAATTATAGTTTTCGAATTACAGCTGTTTGAAGGTGACAATTTTCTGCACCCATCAGGTGGGAATGGCCGCGGCCAAGATTGTTGCAACTTTGTTAAATGATAATCCCTCATGTGTAAATCAAAAGTGCCAAAGGGCATAAAGTCCAATTGCTCAAAACTTTGAACAGTGTTGAACGGTGTTTTGTGCTATGCTAAGTATATTAATATTCAGTAACAATGTTGAAGTACTATATGTATCCAATCAAGGGCACATAAGTTTTGATTAATACGACCCACCTACCTTTACCCTTACCCATACCCACTTGGTGTGCCATTATCAGCACTTCATTGAATTCTATCTAAGCAGAATCCCGTTATGTGCACATAAAGTCTTGAGCGTGAGAGGCTATATATTCACATCAACACCCCTTTAATGTAGTGGCTCCAGATGATTTTTGTGGATCATACAACTGCAACTGCACAGTCATAACATGATCCTCATATACTTCCGTCACCACTATCTGGTGGCATGCAGTTTTCCATTGTCCGGGAATTACCCCCCAACAGGGATAAACCTCACTAGATTTTCTTCCATCAAACTAAGTCTATCTTGAGAATTAAATCCGCCCACACTAGGGTGGACCGTAGTTACTCTTGACGAATTATTTTTTTCAAAATTAGATCCACGCAATCCCTGCAATCTATTCTACTTACTGAAAAGTTAATTTTTTCCAAATTTGGAGTCGATCGGACAATGGGAAGACGTGCCACAATGGCTTTGTTTATGAAGAAAACTTGAACTTCGACAAAAATAATTTTTTTTCCATTTTTCCAATTCCATTGATTATTATATATTATTCTAATGTAATATTCTAATTATTATAGGAAAAAGGAAATTATTTATAAGGGAAAAACAAGAAAAAAAGTGACCAATGTTTTGTGTAATTGTTTAGGCTATTTACTAACGCATATAAACTTACAAATTACAACTAAGCTTATTAAAATAAAAAAAAAATCTGTATGTTATTCATACATATGTACTAATTCGGAAAATAAGAAACAATAATAATACAGTGAAACTCCCATAAGTGGACACCGATGGTGCCACACTTTTTGTCCGCTTGTTGGAGACGTCCACATAAACAAACGAGTATGTCCGGTTATAGGAAGTGTCCACTTAAGAGAGAACTACAACTCGAACAATACATCTACATCGGCGACGATTGTTAAAAAATTCAATCATCGGCAAAATGTACGTCGATGATTCCGATTTATTTACTCTGTGCAAAAAAGACAATCAAAATTTTCTTGAAGTAAAAATCAGCGTTTGCTAGCAGTATATTAAGTTCGAGTGAATTAATCATTCTGTTGCGCATTTGCACGTAAGGCGTGAACTTGCATGCCGCATATTTCCCTTGTAATTTTTAGGGTAATAACACCAAAAAGCAACTAATATGTCTTATATCATTGTTTTTTTAAACAATGCACGAAAACAATGACGAAATCGTCGAAGAGCTAAATAAAGCTGCAATGAGTTTTGAAGAGAAAACCTGTTGTTTTCCTTGTCTCAGTTTGGATTGCTAGACCCAGGTATATCCATCATCTTCAAGTAGTGGAACATTCGTTGATTCTTCATCGCTGGATGACGTAAATTGCAACTGTAATTGTTTTTGTAATTCCAAAGAATATTCACTAAATTTATTTCTAATAAGTTAGAAATACATTTAAAATAATTAAATTACTAAAAATACTTTCAGTGATTGATTGTTGAGCCTTTTTGTTGCAGCATCTCTCTTCGTTCTGGTCAAAGAGTTTTTCGTTTCTCTTTTTCCGATAAAAATCACTAGCACCCATTACTCCAACTTGCCCTTCTTTCCCCTGCTTCGACAGAAATATTTTGTCTTCGTCGTTGTTCATCATGTCTAAAGAATTTGCACGACTGATATCAAATAAATCGTCCAACGATTCTTTAAATTCTTTTTCTCATCATATATGAATCGCAATTCGTCGATTTAGTCTTATTTAGTGTTCTTCACTTCTGATAAAGCGATGCTAACTTGTTAATACTATGTGCTGTATTCTTCACTAGAATTCATGTATTTTGACAAAAAGTTTCAACTTCTTTTAGAACTAGAGCCGCAGTAGTGCGAAGATTCAAGCCCACTTTTCGAAACTTGGCCCACTTGGCAATTTTGCACCAACAATTTGTTGTTAAAAATAGTCTAATAAAGACAATTTATCACTTATTCTTGTTTCCATTTTTACTCACTATGACACAAGTTGTACTAAAGGACAATCAAGCGAGTATGAAACCGGTTATGAAAGAAGAGGAACAGTCTCTCGGTTCAAACAGGAAAATTCCTATGGCTAGAGCCGTGCCCTCGCCTAGACAGCATCGTCGCTGTAGTTCTGCTCCATATCGCAAACATCTAAAGTCTCGAATAAATTGTTTAAACTTTTAAGTGAATATTGTTATTAAAGGATGATACTTTTATATTATAGCAATAACGTTCATATTCAAAATGTTAAATTAGAGTTATACGTAGAATTAGAGTAAAATTATTAAAATTTTCAAATTTCAAATCGATTGTGGCACCTCTTCCCATTGTTCAATTGAGTTTTCCTTCTGCAAGACTTATTTTTTTCCTGACTAGAACAAATCTAGAGGGTTGCATGCAAAAAACCCGATGGTCAAAAAATAAGGTCCACCCTAGCCCACACAGGTACTCATGTCTGCAGACCTTCCTTGCAACATTGATAAGTTTTCGTTGAGAAACACTACGTGCGTCTCTACCATACCTCAGTTTCCCAAGTTAGGCAGGTACTCCCTCAGGTCTTGTCTCGGATACTAGGTAGTCCATCTATCAGAGATCTCAAACGACAGGCTGGGTAATAATCACTCCAGATCTCGTCTCGGATAAACTAACCACCCAACACCACAAGCGACGGCTGCAACCAGGACTTGTCTCGGATATTAGCCAAGTCCGAAATCTCAAACAACAACCCAGGGCCTCTGTCAACCCTGCAATTCGTTTTGGATCATAGTCGGGCTTGACACCTCAAGCAACATTATACAGGGTGCAGAGAAAGTCTCACTTATGTGCATGTCTCGAGATATTTGACAGTTCCGGGACTTTCTCCGCACCCTGCATATACCAAGCTTTCACTGTGCCTGAAAAATTTTTTGAAAAAGAAAGTGCAATTCAACAAAACATTAAAAAATAACAGACATTTTTAATATGTACTTAATTTCGAAATATATTTTGCAGTCTTTATATTGTGTACATATGTATGTGTATACATATGATTTATTACAGATGCTTATTAATACCAGAATAAAACAAAATTCTAGTTTTACTGACCTTTGAGAGACATTCAACATCATCTCTATAACTTGAATTTTGAAGCTTTTGCTTGAAGAGGTTCGACTGTATATAAAATTTTGATTATTTTTTCAAACTGTATGTTACTTATTTTGTGATTTCTTTGCAAGTAATTCATTGAACAAACAAAGCCATCCTGAGTGTAAATATCGAAATAATTATGCATATCCTTTATGGAAGGTCTTGAATATTCATATCATGAATTCTATCATTACTTTTGGAATACAACTGGTGAGTAACCTGACAGTGGTCAGAGTGTTGAGCATTGTCATAGATCATGTGGTATATATGAATGAAGTATACATTTTAAGTTCTCTTCGAGTTACACTTACCATACACTTAAGAGTATAAGCATATTCCAACAAAAAATAGAATATAATAAAAAATCCTTCTCTTCGATGACCGAAAAAAGAATATGAACAAATAACTATTAATGCTATTAATAGTTATTTATGGTACTAGTGAGTTAAGTAAGATATTATCCACGAATGAAGAATTAACCCACGAGGGCCGTAGGCCCGAGTTGGTTAATTTTGTGGAGTGGATAATATCATTAACTCACGTGTGCCATACAACATTTTATCCAATACCTAATCATATTTCATAAAAACATAATTTATTTAAGATTTTATACATTACAAAAATATTATTTCATGATGGTACATGCAATAGTAGGTGGCTGTGAAAGTAAAAAAAGTAGTAGCTAGTTTGCAGGTCTTGGTTTTACGAATTAAAAACAATGTGTGTTTGACGTTTCTTCTTTTAGGTTATAAGATCGCATAAACAACTGCTATGTGTAATAAAGTCGTGGCAATCACTCTTTTTACACAGTTGTTGATTCTACTTTATCGTAAATAAAATTTAATATTTAACATCTTCTATATTATAAGAAGAGATGCTTATTAAAATCTGAATTTTATATCTGATAAGATTATATCTATGAAATTATAATAAGCATTTTACCCTATAATTTAGTTAATATAGAGTTTCTTTTATAAACTATGAATTAATATTTTATTTAGGATAAAGAAAGTAGAACCGACAACAGTGTAGTAATCAATTCCAGCGACTTTATCAAACATAGTTGTTATGATCAATTCGCATTGGGGAGCACAAAACTAGAAGATTACCAAATATCTATTATGTTTTAAATAACTATTTCTTATTATAAACAACCGAAAAATTGATGTGTCTGTTCCTATCAGCTTGTAGCGATAACAATAAATATATTTGTGGAATGAAACTGAAGGTTTGTTTCCAGGGAGTGAGTTTTTCAAAAATAACCCACGTTGCCCTTAGCAACGTGGGTTATAGTGTAACAAAAGAGTAAACAATCACTTTCCTTATTTATAATGAACACAGTAAACATGGTATTTATAAAGAGGTGTTGGATAAAAAATGTTAGTAGTATTAAATTAATACATTAATGTTAACAATTTTTTAATTGACAATAGTAATAATATAATACATGAAAATGTAATGCTAGACTGGAAAATATAATAAATAAGTCCTATAATTGATATTACAATATTATTTACAATTCTAGTATTAACAGGACACAAATATGTACATACAATTTAAATTCTTCAGCAGAAAAATATCATTGCATTGTTAATGTCTTTTGTACAGGTAGGTAAATATTATAAATATCTTGTCCATTTTGTAGTTTCATTTCAATTAATATTAAATACTATGCATAATTAGCTTTACTTAATTATATTTAAAACATGGTTTAAACACAAAAGATTTAAAAAAGTAATAGAAAAATATTTCATTTGTTCTAAATAAATAAATAAATAGCAAAAATATTATTAAAAAGAAAATCCTTAATATAACAGAAATGGTAGCCGATATGAAAATTAAATCTGATGTATCAAAAATGTATATACTATATAAATTAAAATATAATATTGGAGCAACAATTAGGAAACAAAAAGAAACTCACTATGGAGGTGTCCGACTTCGATTACTACGATTTCTATTTCTAAAGTTCCTTCCGCCATTATTTCTATTATTATTGTTAAAGTTTCTACCTCTTCGTTGTCTGTCCCTAAATCCACCACGACCACCACTACCTCCTGCATTGCTGCCACGACCCGAACCTCGCGCACCGACACCACCACCACCGCCGCCGCCGCCACCGCTGCCGCCTTCCACATAATTATTTCCTTCGTAATAGTCTTCATTGTAATTAAAGTTTGGATTATTATTATCATTAAAAGGGATGGGTGGTGCATTTCCAAGAAGACCACCTTGCCTTGGATCAAAATTCAATTGGAAATCTGGTGGTAGATTTGGCACACCTGGTGCAGCTCCTAATAAACCTGGCTGTACTATGGATTGTGCCATTTGGTTTACAATATTTGGATTCTGTTGAAGTATATTTGGATTAACAGATTGTGAAACAAATTGTTGGTTTTGATTTTGAGCAATTAAACTAGGATTTTGGATCATCTGTGTTTGTGGCATGATAGGATTCATATTGTTTACATTTGCAAGGATATTCAAGGCACTAGTATTAGCTGCAGTATTCACATTAGGTATAAGTGCAGTTGAAGCAGCGACCAATCCTAAATTTGTCAAGATTCCATTCAACGTTGGATCATTGCTACCACTATGATCAGCTTTTGTGGATAATTCTTGATTCAGCAATACTTTCTGACTGCTAGTTAAACTTTGGTAAAATGCAGACTTTTGTAAAAGACTCAGTTGTTGTGCATAATTCATCTGGGTGGTGTTATCTGTAGATTTCTCTTCTCTTCTACGTCTTGGATCTGTTCGTATGATAGGTGTAGTGGCTTTAGGGCTTTGTTTAGGACTTGCTGGACTATCTTTCTCTTCAGTACTTAATCTAAAGATTTTCCTTAACCGAGGATCTCCTGTAGTTTGAGCATCATGTGCATTTAATTTCAGGCCAGTATAATCAGGACGTGGAATGTCTACTAAATAGACTTTCCATGGCATTGGTATATGAGAGTTGATGCTTGCATCTATTTCTGAAGCTGGTGTGTAATTTTGAATGGCTTTGAATGGCAATCCCAGCTGACGAAGATCAATGTCAGGGCGACCAGTAGCTGAAATTAAAGGTATACATATAATATATTTGTATTTGTTTAAAATGCATGAAAATTAACATGAGCAAATAACTAATTTAGATACAAAAATATTCATGGTTGTAGAATTAAAAATAATATTGATAATGATACTTCATAATCAGTTAGCATTTTTTGTACAAATTTGTCAGATTGTAAAAGCAGTTTTTAATACAGCTTGAAAAACAAATTGATGGAAAATGGACTCATTCAAATTCCCAAGAAGTACCTAGATATTTGATGAAAATATTGTTTATAAGGAACTTTATAGCTATTAACATATTTTTGAAAAACTATCAGTACTATACCTTGTTCACCTAACAGAAATAGTCAAGCCATTCTCTACAAAAGTCTGCTATATTTGAATAGAATTTCTCTATTCAAGTAAGCGTATACTTGACTGTTTCGAAAGCTCCAAGTGCTTTACTTTATAACTTTCTAATCAATTTTTACTTTTTATAACAACACATTAAAATAATTGTAATAATCATTTATTAAAAGAAGATTATTATCATTTATTTAAAAAGAAAAAAATACACTGAAGAGATGAAATATAATCAGAGGTTAAATCCCAAGAGCTCAAAGTTTTGCCGGTTAATTTAAGAGAATGTGCTGCTTGGCAATGAAGAGTGCAAATTTGACAATATTAAAAGCCCGACAGCGTAGCTGGAGGGCTTTTTTTGTCAAATTTGCACGATTCATTGCCAAGCAGCACATTCTCTTAAATTAACCGGCAAAACTTTGAGCTCGAGGGGTTTATGTCAAGATTATTTCCCAAATAACAAAACTATCAGTATAAACATTTATTATTTATTAACAAATAATAATGACAATATATGAAACAAGAATAATAATAACCTAAAACAACGAACTTACTACTTTGAATTATTATTACACGTTTGTTGTTCCAAACCGTTCCATTTGTATTGATACCGACACGGCTTTAAGTTCGCAATAATTTACAAACACCAAACAAATTAATTTTTTGACATTTGTTTTTAGAAAAAATTGTTTGGAGTGCCATGGTAACCAGGCGAAAAGCTACATGCTGTTTAATCACCTTCAATATTCGCATTAGATTGAGCTACATGCCGTTTTATCAAGAAAACTCGATTGTCATTGGCTGACGTTTGAATTTTTGAGACATTTGGTTGGCTACTAATATATGAGGGAAATAATCAAAGTAAAAGATTAATTCAAAGTTTCACAAGTTTTATTAGTATCTTAACCTGACAATATTGTTTCGACATTAAATGTCATTATCAAAGGTAGATAAGATTGATAAACAAACACGTTGCTAAGGATAAATACATACAGAAAATAGGTAACTAGATACATATATAATCCATTCCCCATTTACCACATTTTGCAGTGTCGGGGTTCCACACAAACTCTTATGCGAGTGCAACGGAGGTAATGGAGCTATTGTAGCAAGTACATTACGCTCCCCCATACTTTATCACTCATACTACTTTCATACCTTAACTTAAGGAGCTCAAACACGATAGTACTAAATTTTTAAAATTTTGTCGCAACCGAGGTTTGAACTCCTGTCCCTCTGAACGAGAGGTAGGATCTCTACCACTCGACCACGGAGGGCCTGTAACTAGATACAATACATACAAAAACTAAATATCTAACACTTCTAATAAAGGAGAATCACTAAGCTCAGTTTGTTCATTCATTAAAGGTACTGTCCGTTTATGTTTGTATATTTCAAAAGCTTCTAAAATGCCTAATTTGTGTTTAAGGCTGGAGACAGTAAACACTGAGGAGAGGTTTCCTTCTCAATTAGCATCGCATCGCAGCACTGTACATTGTGCGATAGCCAGATAATTTCATTTTGGTGGTTACAGTTGTTTAGTCGTTGTTTCACTGTGCTCTTATTACACGAATCATTGGTGCTTGGGGTCGGATTAATTAGTCTTATACATGTTATAATTTTTAATGTGACAATTGTATATTCTTTATAATTTCTTGTTAAAAATAAAACTGCACATATACATTTTATGATTATTGCAAAATGAGTATGATCTTAAAACTATAAATAACTTTGCGAAAACAAAAGTCAACTGAGCGCAAATGGCTTCAAAATTTCACAGAATCAAAGCTGCTTGGTTTGAATAAATTTTGTGCTTTTTCAAGCGAGCGTTTTGCTTTTTTCAGGTTTACTAATCTGGTGTCTAATTAATTCTTTCACAAGTTTAGATAATTAGTTTATTTTATAACTTTTTAATCAATTTCTACTTCTTATAATAACAGATTAAAATAATTGTTATAACGATTTATTAAAAGATTGTGTTATAATTTATTTAAAAAGAAAAAATTCTGTGTATGAAAAACTTCACACGCTTTTATTAATTTGTAGCGTGTGAAACTGTTCTACCAAGCAGAAATGTTGAGTGGCTTAACTAATGGTGGTGGGTGAACTATGTACAGATGAAACAGAGAAGAACAGAATAAAATTGGTGCCTGTTTTAATTAAAACTGAGACAATCAATTAGGCTCTCAGATCATCACTCAATATTTATACCAGTAAGTTAATATTAAAATAAAATTTTATGTTAGTACTGTAAATTGACAGTAGTGGGATGTAAATTTACATGCATGCATAGTCATTACTCCAATGTGAAAATAAACAAAAAAACTACAGTGTGCAAAAGTGGAAGAATGTATTGTGAATAGATTAGATGCATCCAAATTCAAAGTACCGTATTAACCCAAATATAAGACTTTTTCACAAATATTCGGATCGTTCGATTTTCGGGAATTTTCGTGCATGAAAAGACGTAAACAACAAGCTCTTGAATCAGTCACTTGTGCTGGCGCATTGCTAGACGAATCGGTCACTTTCGGGCGCAATCTAGTCTGTCACCTGTTTAGCATAAAGCTGGATACTCAGTGTGCGTCAATGTGCAATGCCTCATATGTATTTTGTGTACTACGTTATGCAACAAATAAAAATTGTACAGACAATGCGAGATTAATATAATTTAATTGTTTTGTTTACAAACAAAACAATTAATTAATATATGCATTATGCACACCAAGTTCATACATGATTCGCGTCCAAAAAATTCCTTTGATGCGGCGAACTGCAACCAACGCATTGATGCGGATGCATCAAATTTTAATTTCCATTATTCACGAATTTTTTAATCACGCATAGTGAGTAGTTAGCTTAACAGAAAGCAATGTAAGACGATTATGACAACAAAAAATGATGAACTACAAATGCACATTTTACAAGAAAAGTTTTTCAAGTTTTGATTGTATTTTTCCGTAAAAAATAGGACTCGCGTTATATTCGGGCTAATACAGTATTTGGACAAAAACGCGAAATAATAGCTATTTATGTAACAAGTACATAATGTAGACCTTTATAGACAAGCCCAGTTTATGGCCGAGCGAGCGAAGCGAGCAAGGCCTATAAAAAGGGCAAAAAAATAAAGAATATTATTAGAGTGTTATCACGCCAACAATAAACTAAGGAGGTGGTCCAGTATTGACCTCAGTTGTTTTTGAGTTGCTAGGATGAACAACTTAATCAGAATTAACTGGATAATAAGAAAAGAACATTACAGACTTCCTGGGAAAAAGTGTTATTCCATCAGACCTATTATGCTTATATTATGCATTGTGAACAGGATACCTACAAGCACAAGAAGATGAATGAATCCTAAAAATCTGATCTGAATCCTGTCGAGATCCTGTGACAGCAATGCTTTTTTATAATTTTACACACTAACTGGAGGTGTTATAATTATTTACGGCCATATTCACCATTGTGTCACTTAACTAGCTGGTAACAGACTGTTATAATTTAACAGTCTGTTATTAAAATCTTATATTCACCATTACATTTCCAGTGACAGTTAACAGTCAGTTAGTAAAAAGTGACTAAATTATTGTTGGCAATATTTTTAAAAAACAATTGAACTTTTTCAAATTGTTTTACTATTGCTATTGTTTTGACAAATAGAAAATAATAAATTATCAGTTAAATAAAGCAGTTCTTGCTAAAAATTAAATAATTAAAATGTAAGTATAAAGTTAATAATTTTTAAGTGATTTTAATAATTATGTATATGTAATTTCTTATGATTATAGGGATACGACTATACGAAAATCACACGAAAAAAGACGTTCATGTAATTTCACAGAACGTGAAAAAGAATGTAATTTATCTTTAGTTGAGCAAAATTTAAAAATTATTGAAGACAAGAAAACCAATGCAGTTTTTAACAAGCAAAAGCTCGAATGATGGGAAAACATTGCAAAGGCGTACAACGCAATCCAAACCAGCGGATTACGGACTGCTACTCAAATTCGCATGGCATATGAACAAATGAAAAAAACTGCAAAAAAATAAATCAGATGAGAAAGTCGAGATATTTAAGACGGGAGGAGGATCAACAAGCACAAGCTTACAACTACTGATGAAAAGATTTTAAGTATGTTATCTCAAAATTATTTTTCAATCGATAATGATTTTGACTGCAACAGTGACAAGAATATTATGGAAGATGCCATTCATGACATCAGTGACAATTTTTACACAAATACATTAGTAGAGATTAATAATGATAAAATATTTGCTACTGAACAATCATTAGATCTTGTACAAGAAGATGATTTGACAATATCCAGTAAGCCTCCGCTAAAACACCCCAAACAATCTATAACATCCATTCAAAGAAATGCAAAGAATACAACGAGAAATGAAGGCAAAACTCATTCATCTTCTGCAAAGCAGAAAGTTGAATATTGTGATGTTCTCAAAAAGAAAATCGATATTCTTGAAATTGTTGAGAAAGCAGAACTGGAAAATTTAAAAGAGAAGCAAATAGACAATGAAATTAAAGAAATTATAAAAGAGGGAACGTTTAGAATTAGAAATAAGAAAGCTGGAGTTGGAAAGTTTATTAAGTAGAAAAGAATAGGGATACATCTCATTTCTGACGTCTATTTATTTTTAATTTTGAATTTGTTGTGTTTATAGCTAAATATTTAATTATTAAATAATGTTTATTATAGTTAATTAAATAGGTACTAAGTAGTTAAATTGTAAGTAATTATTGTATAATAAATATTAATTAATTTTCCAATATTAATTATAACAAGATTCGGCAATGAAAACCAGAAGATTAGCTAAAAACAGTGGTTATCAATGCACTTCTTACGGCAGTGTTATCCTGCCTTCCCTGATGAAGAGCACCATGTACCATCCATCATGTTGTCATTATTGAAATCATATTCTTCATTAAAGTCTTCGCCTAACTCATTTTCATCGATGCACAAATTATGTAGAACTGCAGTTGCCACAATAATTTCACATGCACGTACAGTTTTAACTCTCATTCCAATACACAGACAAGGAAAACGCCTCTTCCATACACCAAACAAAACAATCTTTCCACGGGATTTCTAGTACGAATTTGTGCTGTATTATATCTCCTTTCAGGTTCATTGTTGGGATTAAATAATGGTTAAATATAACCTACACGGATATCCACTATCTCCAAGAAGATAGTATGGAGAAAACTCATGGTTTTCGAATCTTGCTCTGATAATAGAGTCGTTGAATATTGTTGTGTCGTGGACAGAACCTGGCCAACGAGCAACGATATCATTTATCATTAATGCAGTTTCCCACCACCTGTACATTAATACTAAACCATCCTTTTCTATTTCTGTACACTTCTGCATTTACACCACCTGGAGATTGAATTTTAATATGTGTACAATCTAAAGACCCTATTACTCCAGGAAATCCAACAATGTTGTAATATCTTAGTACAGCCCTGCGCTTTTCTTCATCTGTTAGAGGCATTTTAATAAAATGTGGGCGTAGCTGAGCTATGCAGCGAGTTACTTTTGCCATTTTCACAATTCTAGACACTGTAGGCTGCGAGACATTAAATAAATCACCAATATTAACCTGAAAAGTGCCTGTTGCATAAAATCTTAAGCATATTAGAATCTGATTAATTTTTGATATGGGATGATTTAGATTATTCGTAGGTTCCAAAATCGCGTCCAACATTTCTGATTTAGTCGTTGCACAGTCATCTTATTCACTCTAATCCTTTTTCTAAATTCTGTATCATCAATTTCAAATAAATCTAGTCTACCCTTCAATTGCCTGGAACGCCGTTCTTCATAATCACTATCATCAGAAGATAATAGCAAAGGATGAAAATCCACTACTTCCATTCTAAAGTCCAAATATTCACATTTAAGTTTGTTTTTTAGGTAGATAATTTACTTACTACTTTGTTCTAGCATTTAACAATTCAGCTATTAACCAAATTCCTAAATTTTTCGATAAATCAAGATTAAATCAATATTCAGTTGCTTTAAAATTATTTGACAGTTTACAGTTATGGACTGTTATGGAGTTAACTACTGAATCTTGCCCTGTTATTTTAAATTAAACTTTAAATGACTGTTAGATGGTAAATTTGAATGGTGAATACACTAATAACATCTTGTTAAGCATTTAACAGCCTGTTATTTATTTAACTAACAATGGTGAATATGGCTGTTAAAGGTTATTTAAATGTCAGAAACTTTTGAAAACAATTGACAAACATATTACTATAAAAAATTATATGACATCAGTATTCTTGATTTTTAATTCATGCTCATTTCATTTCAAAATAGCAAAAATTGGTGTTTCCATTTTTCTGGCTGCAATAGTACATACACATATTGCTATTTTCTGTGTGTATAATGATAAATAAATATATAAATATTGTTGTATTAATTTCTGTAGCAGACAAGAAAGCGTTTTTCATTATTTTTCTAATGAGTCTGAATTTCCATGAGCCAGTAGGGTGCATTTCATGTTTCAGAATGATATTTCAAGTAATAAGAAAATGGCAGGTTGTTATATGGACCCCGTTCACCTGGTACATGCATGGTTTAAATGTAAATCTAATTATGTTACAGGTAAATACTTACGTGGTCTTAAATCAGTATCACCAAATGTTGATCTCAAATCCATATCTAGCTCGATACTTCTTAAATCAACATCTTTTGCAGCATTTTCTATAGATATGCTGCCCTGTTCATAAATGCTTATTTTCTCAATTCTTTTGTTTTCAGTAGAGCCAACTCTGGCACGTCTAGGATCTGCAGGTGCCAATGTTTTGGGACTACTATCTGCTTGCTGAGCAACAACAGCAGTAGAAAGTCTTGGGTCTTTTGGAGCATCTACTTTGATTTCTTTTACAATATTTCCTTGACTGATAGAACTGAGTAATTTAGTAACTTCTTCCGAGATATCAATTTTTGATAAGTCACCCAGTTTTTCTATAACTTCAACTGGTTTTATTGGTGCAGGTTGGGAACTGACATTATCAAAATTTTCATCAGTTTTTTGTAGTTTAGCATCTTCTATATCATCCTTGATAGTTAAACGACAATCGTCGTCATCGTCAGAATACCAGTCAATATTTTTATCTTCATCGGAAGCTGCTTCTTTATGGTGTTCTGGAACATTTTCTTTCTGTTGTGCTTGAATTCTTAAAAATAACTCTCTTTGTTTTTTTGGTAAGTTTGCTGGAAAATCACTGGCAGATCTAATATCTATATCTTTATTATCAAAACCACTAATTCTATTATCAACATCCCCTTTATTGCTCATATCACAATCATGTTCAGCTTTTTGATTCATAGTATCATCTTCTACAACAATTTCTAAATTAGGTTCATCAGCTGCATTGTCGTTATCATCATTATCTGTATTATTCGTAGTAGACATTTGAGTGTCGAACTGTGGTATTTGTCTAATATCAACATCCATAGCTAAATTAACTGAATTTTCTAAAGTTAATTGCCTAATATCCACATCTTGTGGCCGTGTTCTTATATCTACATCTTGTTTTGACATATCTTTTAATAGTCCTGCATCGCGCATATATTGATTTAAGTCAATTTTCGACAAGCTGTCTGTAGATAACTGAGTGACCGTAGGTACCAAAGCAGGTGGCACCAAAGAATTAAGTTGAGGTGGTAACGTCCGCATATCAACATCTCCATTGCTGTATAAACAAAAAATAGGTTGTTTAGTTATAATGCAATTTACTGTTATGTAAACACAACAAAATAATTTTGTGTATTTATATAAGAAATTGGTGGTATATTTTTTTCATGATTACATAATGCTAGGGTTAAAATACACAACATTATATTAAACAAGCAAAAGATTGTATTTGAGGTGTCACAGGGCTCTGTTGTAGGCCCAATTTTTTTTAATAACATACATCCATGATATTGAGCCATGTTTTGAAGAAAAAACATGGAAAAAAGATATAACAGTTAATTAGTTTGAGAATGACACTGTTATATCAGTATATGGAATTTCAGTTGATGAAGTACAGAGTAGGATGCAAAAACTGTTTGTACAATTTGAAAAGTGATTAGAGAATAACCTTTTATTTGTAAATACAAAAAAGGCAAAGATTATATTATTTGGGAATGTTAACTAAATTAAAATTATTTATAGTTCAACCAAAGTTGCAAGAAATGTTAAATGCATCTAGCATTACGCGAAGGCCACGTTGTAATCTAAATGATAGAATAAACAATAAATGAGCTAGAAAGATTCATTAGCGGAACAAACTCCTTTGTAATTAAAAATAAATGTGAATGAAAATCTGTTGGTTCTAGACGTCGCTGAATTCTTAACAACGTGAAATTTGCACTCTTATCTCACCTCGGGCCGTATTTCTTTATTGCGGTGTGACTACGAAAATGACTCATTTCATGTATTTGTGGTTGAAATATAATCAAGAGTTATGCCTGGTTTATACAGCCACTTAACACCTAAGATGTAACACCTAATCACTAAAAGTATGAATTTACGAGGGTGGTTTGATAAGTCAGTGACTTTTTGAATTTCCCGCGCAGTAACTTTAAATGCAACACTGCTCCCGTCAACTGCCATCTATGAATAGACCATTTAGCGCCAATAATGCACCATTTAGTTTGTGTTTGACAGCCATTGAAACCAAATAACCTCGTGAATTTTAACGAAAATGGAAAAAAGTGAATTTCGTGCTGATTAAACATTATTTTTTGCGTAAAAAAAAACCATCACCGAAACCAAGGAAAGGCTTGATAAATACTATGGGGACTCTGCACCATCAATTTCAATGGTTAAGAGTAGTTTACTGAGTTCTGTTGCGGTCGTACCAGCACAAGTGACGCCGTACGTTCAGATTGCCCAAAAGAGGTCGTCATGCCAGAAATCGTCGATAAAATCCATGGAATGATATTGGACGATCGGAGAATGAATGTGCATGAGGTGGCTGGGCTGTAGGCATCTCAACTGAGCGGATACATCACATTTTACATGAATATTTGTACATGAAAAAGCTTTCCGCGCGATGGGTGCCACGATTGCTCACACTCGACCATAAGAGCAACCACTTCAAAGGAGTGTTTGGCGATGTTCAGCCGCAATCCGAATGAGTTTTTGCGGCGTTTCGTTACCGTCGACGAAACATGGATCCATCACACTACACCAGAGGCCAAGGAACAATCAACACAGTGAGTTTCTCCGGGTGAACGTACACCAAAGAAGGCCAAGGTGGGTCTGTCGGCCAACAAGGTCATGGCCACAGCTTTTTGGGATGCACGAGGTGTCATTCACATCGATTACCTAGAAAAGGGTAAAACGATCACCAGCGAATATTATTCAGAGCTTTTGGATAGATTCGATATTGATTTGAAGCAGAATCGACCGCATTTGGCAAAGAAAAAAGTGCTGTTCCATCAAGACAATGCACAGGTGCACACGTGTGTAGTCACCATGGCAAGAATCCATAAATTGGGCTACGAACTGCTACCCCATCGAGAATATTCTCCAGATTTAGCCCCCTGTGACTATTTCCTGTTTCCAAACCTGAAGAAATGGCTGGGCGGTAAGAGATTTGGGTCGAATGAAGAGGTCATCACTGAAACAAACGCCTATTTTGAGGGCCTTGAGAAAACCTATTATTTGGAAGGGATAAAAAAATTAGAAAAACACTGGACTAAATGTATCGAGCTAAAAGGAGACTATGTTGAGAAATAAAATGCTTATTTGCCGAAATAAATATCTTTTATTCAAAAAGTCAATGACTTATCAAACCACCCTCGTAGCATATGCTATAGAACTCACTTAAGACATAACACTTAAATTATGAATTGGATTTATTTTAAATTCTGTGTTAATTTCCTAGATGAATCATTAGTGCACATGTCTACCTATAAAAAAGCAGGTTAGCCACTAGATTATCAAGAAATTGCCCTTGAAAAATTTAAATTCTTGTGGCAGGATTACAAACATATGGCAGCATGGCATACGCATGTATATTAAATTTATAATTGTTGTACAAACCGGGCAAGACTTTTCTTTACTTGTTACATGTTAAATTTAGTTTATGTCTTAAGTGTTAAGTGGCTGTATAAACGAGCCATGAGACTAGGCTTCGAAATGTAAATATCTAAGGCTAAACAGAGAAGAAGTTAACATTTAATAAGCACATCGAATATGTAATAGACAAGATTTGTAAAAGGATAAATTATTTTCATAGAATTAGCAGCTTTCTATCAATGTTTGCAAGAAAACATCTCAATGAACACATTTTTGTAGGTTATGTTGTTATTAACGAAGCACGGTAAATGTTTCGGATATGCATATACCAGTTTCATATACCTTATGTATCAGCTGTTTACCGCTGGGAATGTGGAATTTTCATAAACCCCTATTATGAATTTGTATAGCAGATATTTCCTAATAAATACTACTACTACCGACTATAAGAAAAATGTATTGATTAGACGATAACAACAAAACAGAAATTGCAAATTTACCTGTTTATTCTCATATCTTGGTCACCACGATCACTATAAAATCCTTTCAAACCGAATGTTACTTGAATTTGCTGCTGCTTCTGTTGTTCTTGAAGAGCAAGTGTTTCTGCTGGATCTGCATCTTGCCATCTTGATGGTCTATTGCGTTCTCGTCCTGATGGTTTTTCACTCTTCTCTCTACCTTTCGCATTTTCTGTATAAAAGAGGAAAGAAAACATACTACAGTTAAACACAAAAATTAAATCCAAGCTAAAACACAAAACACTGACCACCATCCTTAGACAAAAGTTCTGTGGGCACAGGAATGTTTAATTCAAAAAGTGATGGAATAATACTCCTACCACTTGTGTCAGTAGTGGATGCGTCCTTATTGCCTCCGCCGTGTTTCGTTTCTAGGGCCTTTTGAGCTTGATTGATCATGTTCAGTGCACCTTCCCGACTGAGACGTGGAAAATCGCCAAGAATCTCTTTGGGAGCTGTTTCGATATGTTTGAAAAGAATTTGTCTGAGACCTAAAAATTATTAGATAACTTTATATAAAAATAAATATCGAGCAGAAACAAAACTACCTTCTGATAATGGTTTCCCATGTGCAAATTTACAATTATCCCCTGCTTGACAACGAAGCCCAGTGTGATAGAATTTACAAGGAAATTCGGAATGCATATAAAGACATTTATCCCTTTTGGCACAACAATCCATTAAGTAAAACTTGCACAATTCTAATTTTGTTGGATAATGTGTTTCATGAGAATACGGACAGTCATCATTCTGTAACAGATAAACCAGAAGTTGTTTATAAAATCTCTTAAATTCTCAAACAAGAAAAATTAATTTGTTTCAATTTAGACTATCTTATTTATATCAACCCATTCCCAGAACTAGTGGCCTAAACAAACCTTATTACATGTGCCAAGAAGAAACATTTGACAAAGTCCCTCTTTCAATACACTATCAGTCTTTTTTTCTCTGTTCTTGTCCCTATTCTTTCTGTCTCCACGTACCCGATCTTTATTTCTGGAGCGAGATCTCTTCTTTCCATGATCTCTTTTCCATTCTTTTCTATCATCTCTGCTACGATCGGATGATGTACTGGAATCATACGAATCATAATCCGACCTCGGTGACGGGGAACGTGTTCTATCTTTGGGTAGAATCTTCATATCTGGACTGCCTTTTCTTATATTCATCATTTCACTTTCATCATATTCATCTTGTTTTGGAGATGTTCTTCGTTGTTTTGCCTATAATAAAGTAATAAAATTATTTAATATACATGTGACTACAAATGATTTGTGCTATTTCTCTAGTAAATATTGAAATTCTAGCCACAGGATTTATTTTAGTGATGCTTGTCTGATAGTTTCATCTATAATAGTTGCAGTGTCATTATAATGCACGGATTCATTTTTATACTGTTCATCTACTCCAAATAATTTGTTGTGCATACAATCATGCCTTCTGCTGTTATTTAGAAAGTTGTAACAGTTTGATAGCAAAAGACTCCATGTGTGTTATAATTATTGTAAACAATCAGTCCTAGTAGGGCAGTTTTTAAGTTCAATGTTTTCTTTTGAATTTGGTTTTATGCATAGGCACAACTAGGGGGGGACTGGGGGGATGCTAAGCACCCCCAAAATCAAAATTAGCACCCCCCAATTCTAAATAATCTTCAGTAAATTATATTTGAAATTTTGTCAATTAACAAATAAACTGGAAACATAACCGTCAAAAACACATATTCTATTTTAAAAAACTAAAAAACTAATGGCATTAGCATGGTCGGATAGGTGACTCAGCGGGTGTGGAAATTTTGATGACGCGACACTCAACGGTGGATCGGCCCACCTCAGGTCTTTTGTAATTTAGGTATATTTAGTTATTTTTCTAAGTCGTTGAACCTAAGCCTCTACTATAAGCTGTGCTATAAGTAAATACTATAATATGTAGAGTGGCTACGATAAGATGACCCTGAAACTTATCTTGAAAACTGTAAGGGTTACAAAAAAAAAGTTGAACGTCAAATTTGGTTGGTATAAAGCATTTTTAATTTTACGATATTTTTGTATATACAGGGTCAGTTTTTTCGCTACGGCTAGTGTCAACTTTTTTTTATTTTAAATGAAATACTATATTTTTACGATTTTAGATTTTACACTTTATTATAAGTATTTTTGTTTAATACATATCACGAAATTCTGCACAGTTTTTGAATAAACTCAACCCAGCCAACACACTGACGTCATAATGTCGCCGTTTTTTCGGCAGTAACAACGTCAAATTGTCGGAAAACTGACATTATGTCACAGCCCAAAGACGTCAATATAATATGTCATTAAAACGTCCTATACGAGGACTATGACAGGAATTATAAATAAATAGTTGAATATTGGAAATAACATTTATTATATACTACAGTCAACACATCTCTATATTGTGTCCACCTGCTTAATATGACCAGTATTCATTGGCCCCTGTTAAAATAATATCTTTTTAATGAAACTTGTACGTATTGTATTGTACGTCCAAAAGTCATCATTTTGAATATGTCTACGTACATCCCATTATATGACGTTTATGGACATCATTTATTAGTCATATGACGTCGTCGACCAATATTTACTTAAAAATAACATCATTATAACCTCAGTGTGCTGGCTGGGGATTTCTTGAATTTTTTTAAATGCATTTAACTAAATTATAATAATAGGCAATGCTTATAAATACCACAACATTCAAGTCAACGTTATCTCATAGATTTATTGTTGAATAATATACAGGGTGTTCAATCCACTAGACCACAGATACAAATCTTCAAATATGAAAATATCATTTTTTTGGGACACCCTGTATATTTATATTTTATATGATTCAGCTTTTAAGTCTTCACCAACTAATATAGATATTTTATATTTCAAAAGTGAACAGTTTAAAAGCTATCAAAGTGTTTTTATACTGCATTGCTATTTCTCTAAAATTAATTTATCAGTCCGATCATAAATGTCTGAACTCCGATTCATCTACACATTATAAAACCATGTAAAGATAAAAAAATATTAATACTAAATTATCTATAAATAATAATAAAATTCCAAGATAGCATAGAAACAGCGATAACTTTGAAACTATTTTTAAAATATAAAATATTACAAAAAATTGAAATTTTTATGTTCAAAGATTGGTATGTTTGGGCTAGTGGATTCAATACCTTGTATATTATTCAACAATATATTTATGAAAAGATTTAAATATTTATAAACATCGTGTATTATTATAATTATTATCAATTAAATGTAACTTGCAGTGTGGTAAGAAACAGAAAGACAACTAAAATAAATATAAAGGGTTTAAAATTGGGCATTTCTTAGCATTGTGTTATACCTAACAACCCATAGCTCCTGTAGATGTGTTAGTTTATTTATTTTATTTTGTGGTATATTCAGCTTTTACATTTTAAATGAAAGCACACTGCAATCTTCTCCCACTCCAAAATGTTTGAGTGAAGTAACGCCTTTGAACCTATTGTCTACCAAGTTTCATTAAATTCTATTGGTGAGTTCCCTCACACCACACTTCATTTCGTGTGCGCAGGTCATCAGAATACTGCAAGACTTTGAAGGGGTGGTGCGAGGGAACCTCCTAATAAAATTTCACGAAACTTGGCATAGAGTAGGTTCAGGGACAGTACTTCACTCTAGCAACACGAAACAACAGTATCAAGAAAACAGTTTTGAAGTAAAGGTTCCTTTAACAAAAATAGTAGTGTCTGAACTATTCTGTAACGGGTCTCCTACTCTGTCTCAATTTTAATTTACTAAGGTTTTATTTTGCGGCTTTCCTAAAATTTCTAAATTCAAAATTGGCTATACCTAAACAAAAAAATGAAGAAACTAAACCGAGTGAATTTAGCAGGCGCAGACTAGCAGTCGGAGTTGGTTGTGAACAAGCCTTGCTCCCAAATTGTCAAATTTAGACAGTTTGAAATTAAAGTTTGTTAGCAAAAATAAATTAATAAATTTTGCTTATTGAATGCAACGTTTAATAAAGAATCTTCTCAAACCCCTTATCTTCTTATTCTTATCAAATAAAATAGTTCATTTCTACTTTAGTTCTCGAGCAGTTAGCATTATTTTTGAAACTGACTGTACCTTTGCAGGTACCTAAGGTAAGGTCATCAAGTATTGGAAGGTAAGTAAATGTGCTTATTGCTATGTGTGGTTATTTTAAATTACAGGATGTTTGAAGTCACCCAGAACATATAGAAATTAAAATGGGAAAAATTTAATACGATCAGAGTTTGCTGTGGCCTCCTTAACTTGAAATATTGATGTAAATGTTATTCTTGAAAATACTAATTCTCACTGTTCCAATAAATTATTTTATAAATGGCAATTACCTTTTCAAATTGCAGTACCAATATAAATTAAATAATATCGAATCATGAAAAGATAAACTAATATCTGCCACCATAATTAACTTTTTTTTAAGTTTTAAAATAATTGTTAACTTACTTTGGAACTCAATTAAAATTATACGCTATTGACACATCTGATTTGCGCGACGCACGCGCCATCTGCCGGATGGCGGCGTAAGTAAATCATATACATATTTAAATTTTACGTTTGACATAATGCAAATAAAACTAACGGAACATAAAAATTGTGCCTATTATTTGCTATTATTCAGCGAAAAGCATGAGTATAATTGTATTGCAAGTAGTAATATCTAATTAAAGAATTTAGATACTGGGCATGAATTAAACGGTTTGTCGTGAAATGTCTGTGATAATTGCATGCGGTTTTCAAGCTGTAAATATAAGTATTTGCCGAAAAAAAGGTTTATCGAAGGGTTAAATGTTAGTTAAAAGCCCCCTGAAGAAGTCCTTGTTTTCTGGGGTGTCCTCCCCGCATAAATTTGTAATAACCGCCAATTCTTATAAGATACGACGACGAGAAAAACTATTTTCATAGCTATGAAGGACTATCAGGAGATCGAACCTATGACCCTTGGGTTATGAAGTAATCATGCAAACTATTAATCTATCGAGACTGGCTAAACAATTGGGACGCACCAATAAATTTGCATTAAAAACTGCACTTTTCATCATGCAAAATAAGAGAGATATGAGCATTTAAAAAATCTTCATAACATCGTTTCTACCAATACAACCGGATCATCAGAGTGTTGATGCTCTGTCTAATGCATTCCTGGTCGGTAGTAACTACATCATCACCCCACATGACAACAGGTTTACAAGCGTTTTCTCGTAACGATATGAATTTTAAACAAACCGTTTTTTTTTCAACAAACTAATTTCTTTTATTGCTGGCTATTAATAACCTGCTAAATAAAATAAAATAATAAATAATCCAAATAGGCCTCAATGACTTAAGGGGGCCTTTAACAGCCATCATGTAGAGCATGTGAAAGAGGAGATCAAGAGTAACAATAGTAAAATAAGTGGTACTGTGAAAAAACTTCTACACACCCATTGTTGAGATATGTTAATGAGATATTTTGTAATGTTTTGATAAATTGAAGATGAGCGTGCAATATTGCAGTAATATTGCCCTTTTTTTAATATTGCATAAATATAGAAATATTGTGGAGATTTTGGTTTAATTGTCACATAAATATTGAAAAATATTACACATAGCTTAGTCAAATTAGAAAAAATTGCTGAGTCCTTGGATTTTTGCATAGGTCTTTCTTGTGAGCCGTTAAATAACCCCCACGCCACCGCTTGTAGGTCATGAGCCCGAAGAGATAATGAGAGTAAATCACGTGCCCTAACGGTTTTTGACTTTTTTCTCGAAAAAAATTGTTGAGAGCCGGACACGATTGAGCCCGTCATCTTTTACCTTAGCGTCTCTTCAGGAAAATCCATCAGCCGATATTATTGTTATTCTTGGTGCCAGTCGGATGAAAGTCTCGTATTGGCAACTTAATTCTTAGGAGAGTACAGTGTACTAGTCATTTTTTATCCAACCCAATACGTACAAGGAATTTTGCCTTTTTTAAAATCCTAATTTCCTTTATTTATAAGATCTTGGTATCGAGTAAACTTTTTTCTAGAAAACGAAAATAAGAAAAAACGAATAGAAATGAACACTTTTATTTTCGCTTACACCCCACGACATAACATCCGCATGTAAAACCTTTTTTTTTGTTGAAATCCTTCATTTTTCAAAGCTGCTGCATTGACATTAATGATATTTTGTATATAATATATTGCGAAATATTGCCAACAGAGGCGCCACTGTCGATGTGTCAATAGCGTATTGTAATAATAAAATTATAACTCTATAATAATATTTAATTTATTCTTTTGTTTGTAATAAATGTCACTTACTTAAATTTGATATATTATAATAAGCTACAGCAAGCTCTGATCTTATTAATTTTTCCAGTGTTAATTTTTAATATGTCCTGCATGATTTCAGACACGGTTTATTATTGCAATAATTGTTGTTTACAGTGGCAAAGTAATTTAACAATTATTTTAAAATTAAAAAAATTTATTATGGTGACACATATTAGTTTATCTTTTCATGATAGGATAATTGCTATTTATATAGTAATAATTTATTGGAGCAGTGAGAATTGGTGTTTTTGAGAATAATATTTACATCAATATTTCAAGTTGAGGCCACAGCAAACTTTGATCTTATTAAATTTTTTTCCATCTTAAATTCTGTATGTTCTGAGTGGCTTCAGAAATCCTGATGTAGTAACCACAAAAGAGAATAAAGGGTTGGTATATTTATTACAAGTTCTTCTCCTACATAACAGAGTTTATTTTGCTGCAACAGCTGAACAGCTCTGAACCCATCTTGTCTAATAAACTCTTAGTCCACCATTTAGTATCAAATATGTTTTAGTTGGGACTTTTTATGACAATGCATTCACAATTCAACAAACAAAGAAAAAAAGATTCTCAAACCCACATTCATAATCTCTGTATGAAGTTTCTGTTGTAGGCAGAAAAGATAGACATAGACACCTTTCTCCAACTCTTTAGTAAGTGTAAGCCCTTGAAGACAATTATGGTCATGGATCTGTAGTAATTATATGTGTCAAGAATAATAAAGTGTAGCTTTATGTCCAAGGGAGGTGTTCAGAAGTCTATACTGCAAACATACAATAAGTTTTTAAAATGACTATACAGTCTGTTTGATTGAAACCACCTCAATCAGAAATGTTATAAACCATATGTATTATTAAATGGCATAAAATGATCTAGGTTCTGGTTCAGAAAATTTTGTATTTACTAAATCGGCATGAGAGTGATTACATCACTGGACTTTTTTTAAATTATGTGCTAGGTATTTTTTTACTGAAATCGATTGAGTATTGTGGTATCTTTTCAACCATAATAAATATTCATATTCGCGTATAAAAAAATTTCAAGAAAAACGTGAAAAGTAATTTACGGCTAATAGGCTTTGTATTCTGGTTACTTCAATTAATAAAACAGAATTATCTAGCAAGCTTAGATAAAATAACAAAACTTTAGTTATATTCTGATCTTTAATCTTCAATCAGGGAAAATGTAGAACAAAACAGTTATACAACTGTAGTGTTGTTCGAAGATGTGAATTATGTATTGAAAGAAATGGACAGTATATTGAACCTTATTTACTATAATACTTTAACTAATTAATTGTGGCTTTATGTGTATTTATTTTCTAACACAATTATTTGATTTGAAGTATGCACTATTACGCTCGTACGCAATGTGTACGAGGGTGATAACGCAATGTCATATCGGGACTGCTTCCACTGTCTCGTATGCACAGCACGCTGCTGTGAAAATTACCTTTTATATGCAATCTTAAGAATAGTTAAGAAGTTAGTGGAATTCTAAAATTGGTTTTTCATCTTATTTTATTGATTATTTATTTTTGTACTGTTTTGTTCTACATTTTCCCTAATTGCAGAGTAAAGACCATCAGAATAACTAAAGTTTCGTTATTTACCTAAGCTTGCTAGATAATTATGTTTTATTAATTGTAGAACTAGAATACAAAGTTTACTATTCGTAAATCATTTTTCATGTTTTTCTTAAAAGTTTTCTTATGTAAGAGTATGAATATTTATTATATTTGAAAAGATTACATAATACTCTATCGTTTTTAGTAAAAAATACCTATGATTTAATTTAAAAAAAGTTCGATGACGTCATCACTCTTGTGCCGATTTAGTAAATACAGAATTTTATGAACCAGAACATAGTGAATTTTATGCTGTTTAATAATATATATGGTTTTTTATATATTTATTTTTTATATTTAGTTACTATAATTTTTTGAACACAAATGCTTTTTCAATAGACTATTTTTTTTATATTTTTTTCAATTTTACTTCAATTCCTTGAAAACAAATAAGATTTTCATTTTATTTATTTTGCAGTTAAATCTCTGATTTGCAAATGCCAAATATAAATACGTCACATATTGAAAAATTGTGTATGCAGTCTATAGTATCAAAGTATCATACAAACAAGAAACAGTTAGTAGCATTTTCTTGTTTTGAAGGTCTGGAGGTCGGCTTTTTATCGATGACAATTCTACGTGATAGTTCCGTGGTACTTGCAAGAAATTTCCTGTAGAAACTGGAAAATAATATTTATTACCAAAATTATATTTTGTAATAAATATTATTTTTAATTTCAGAGTTTTCTTTTGATTTAAATTATCGATTAAAATAAAAAATCACTGATTTAAATCCAGCGAACCCTGGCAAAGAAAGTCTGTACTAGAATTTAAAACAGAAGAAAAAATTCAAGTAGAAAGATTTCTATGGATATATCTATGTTTTGTCCTCAACAAGAATATGAAATCAGTTCTTTCTGGAATCGACTGGGAAAATAACATTCCTGGATTTGAAATATTACACATATATTCCCTATGATGCGTTTCCCAACACAACACATACGGAACATAATATTTAGGAAATATTGTAGTCATTTATAGAAGTTAGCAGTACTGGTTCCATTGCAAAAAAACAAACCAAACAAGAATAGTCATTAAAATTAGTTTCAATTAAGACCTACTAGAACCTTTTTAGAATTACCTCCGACTGTTGGGTTGAGCAGCACTGGATTACATTTTATTGTAAGAGTACAGTACATGTTTTGCTGCAAATGTCTCAGTTGCTTATTATTAAGATTTTAGTAAAAATCATTAACAGAAATGGCAGCAATAGCATCAGAGAAGATAAAGATGAATTATCTCATTTATCTTTGAAAATAACAATGAAACTTCTACACAAATTTTCAAGCTTTGCTGTAAAGACTGTTTAATTACATTAATCCTTATAAAATTCTCTAGAATTTAAATGAGCCACTGGAAAATCCAACTCAGATTAAAATTGCTAATAATGTTCATATAATCCAGTAAAATTTACTATTTATTATAGGACATGTTTTGGAAAAACCTTTGCTGATAATTTACCTAAACCAGTATAAAGCAGTTGATATTTGATAAATGAATAAATCAATTACATTTCTGTGTACTTTTCATGGTAATTAATATTTCTATCTTATCAGTATCAAGCAGGCTCGGGTGGTACATTTTATTTGAGTGTACAAACATTTTTCTTAATCTCTAGAAATCAAGGTGCAGAAAAAAATGATTTCTACAGGAAGTAATGTTACTACCAAAGTTACATTACATTAAATGCAATTATTGTACTGCCCTGCTAAGATCAAAGGCGGTAACTGCAAAACTGCAATTTATAAATATACTATGCAGAATTTCAACGTGTGCTAAGAAAAAGTATGGTATATTTCTGAGTTGATGTTTTGCAGTTACCGCCTTTGATCTTAGCGGAGAAGTGTATACCTCTAATGAAATACTCTAAATATGAAATCTTCCAAGATAAAGAAAGCTACTGTATTCAAATGTTTTAAATATGCACACTACATTTTATAGATGTGTTCAGAATTTCAAATGTTATAATTATGCATGCAACAGTTTTATACTGGTTAAATTAACTGGTAAGGTTAGAGTTACAAACCTTTTTCTTATCTTTATCTTTCTTTTTTCTCTTCTTCCCTCTTTTTTCTTCCTCATCCTTTTCATCTTCACTTATTGCCTTTTTGTCTTTTTTCAGAACATTCGCAATAGCTTTTTCAATATTACTAGCAAAATCATCAACAATAGGCACCTGATCGCGTTTATATCTTTCCCGTTTTTCTCTTTCTAATCTCTCTATCTTATGTAAATGCATTACACTTTTCTCAGCTTCTGTTAGAGATCTTTTGGATCTATCTTCATATCGATTAACATGTCGATCAGGTCGTTCAAAACGAGTATTTCTATTATTATGAATAAATTTATTTTCAGTGGGACTAATAAATTTGTTGTTAGGTGTAGTAATGGGGTTTGGTTGCGGTTGTGATGTGATTTTAGGTTGTTCTGTGGCTGCTGCTGCTGGTTCAGGAAGAATCTCATCGTCATCATCATCATCTTCGATTTCTCCATCTTCAAGATCTTCGTTTGGAGGAGCTGCTGACGAAGGAGAAGGATCTGATGATGGAGTAGGATCCGATGATTCAGAAGGTTCCTCTTTACTAGGTTCTTGTTGTGGTGATTGAATGTTATCGCTATAAAATTTTTTAAGATCAAAATATGAAGCCTCTGGAATCTTTTAAGGATATGTATCTATATATTTAAATGTGTCAGTATGTAAGCTATACAGAGTGTGAGAAAAATTGTGATAAAGGTATATTCAATAGCTACCATTTCCAAGATTGAGAGCTCCAAACCAATATGGTAAAAATTTGTACCAACTTTTCAAAAACCTTACAGGATGTCGAGATATGCTCAAAAGACCTTATGAGACTTAAAACGAAAGTTAGACATATGAAATACCATATTTTGTACCAATTGTCCTTTATTTCGATGTTACTATTGGTTCAATTGAGCTAAGATTTTATAGATGTCTGCACTAAATCTCTAAGCTATCGACAACCATATATTTTTTCCAAATTCAATACAGATATATCAACATTCATTTCTAAATAGCCTGATGAATATTCAAAAACTACCTTCAAAAAATATATGGTTACTAGCAGCTTTCAGGCTTAGTACAGGCATCATGTAAAATTTCGGCCACCAATCAACCGATAGTAACATCAGAATAAGAGGCAGTTATGTACAGTATTTATATGTACAAACAAAATATGGTATTTTATGTCTGTAACCATTCACCTGAATTGTTTTGTAATAATTGAGCATACCCCAACATTCTGTATGCTTCTAAAAAATTGAGAATTTTGATGCAGATTTTCACCATACTGGCTTGGGTAACCTCAAATTCAAGGTGGTGTCATGGTTGTGTTTGGGATCTTTTAATATACCACATACTCAACATGATATTCAAATAGAATTGTCAGTAGGTGCCTGTTTTATTAAATTTTCCTACACAATAACATCATCACGGTTGGAGGTGCTTCTTGTAATCTCAATAATAACTCTGTAATCTCTGCTCCCTCTATAATATTGATTGGAAATGTTTCACAAACACTTGCTACCAAAAAGTTCAAGGAATCCTCAGAGAATTGTTTGAATATCGTCTCTAGTTTGTGGGATATTAAAAGAATATTTTAAATCAATTTTGAAAACAGTAGTGTTTTGGACATACCTTTATAAGAAATTTTCTTTTGCTATTCCTACATTTTATTCCACCTTGTACAGTAAACGGAAATATAAATAATTTTTTAGTGTACTCACTAATAATATCTGAGTTGTGTGTAAAAAATATGATAATAAAAGGATTTTTTGCACATGCAATATTAGTAGTATACAGGGTTCTCCTTTCTAAACTGCCATAATAAAAGCAGTTCATTGTAACAAAGATACTGAAATATTGCAAAGGGGCAAAGTTATAGCTTACACTGGGAACTTAGTCTTAAATGCATAATCGGTAAAGTTTCAAGTCATATGTAAAAAAAATGAAATTTTGCAGTAGCCTAATATAAAGGAAGTTGTTAAATGTTTGACATACTGAAACACTTCAGAGTTGTACTGTTGACGGAGAAAATTATTGCAGCTTCTTTATTACTTAAAACAAATGCTAGATAAGAAGTGACGGCCCACTCATTAGTCTTCTAGATGTCCATATCTAATGCCTGCTGATCTTTTCTTCAGGATTGCTTTAAAAACCTCAGCTTGTTAATTTTATTTATACTTGAGAAATCAGGGGAAATTTAAGCTAACAATAAACCTCTGAATGTTGTTTTGCTTGGTTATAAGGTGTTAAAGATGAATTTTATTCTTTGGTTAATCATTAATCCTTAATATTTTACTATTAAGTAACTTAAATTGTAAGGACAGATTTTTGTTGATATTTTTTGAGATGAAACTTCAGGAAAAAAAGCAGTTATTCTATAACTATTTCTATCACAGTAGTTACCATAATTTGTGTTTACTTGAAAATCTGGCAATTAAAAAAATCAAAGTATTATTATACCTACTTAGCCTTCAAAAATGTTATTGAGAAGTTTGTATTTCTACAATATATTATATTAAATTTTAGCCAAATCTCTTGATTTCAACTATTGAAAAATGGATTGCTATTTTCCTATTTCAATGACATTAAGAAAATGCAAACTACAATGAATTTATACACTACCTTAACAGTTAACCTTCACCTCTAACCTTAAATTTCACCAATTAAGTGGACTTGTTAGAATGCAATTATTACATTGATTGATAGCTCTCGATGAGAGTTTCATATTTGATTCTTTGTAATATTTCAGTATCACTACAACTGATTTAAAATGCATCAGCTATGGAAGTTTTAGAAAAGAAGCACCCAGCATGAGAAATTTAGGACTTGAAATAGAATAAATATGCAGAATGCAACTGCATTTAAACCTAGTATCATAAGAATATTTAAAAACTTTTAATTACTTCATCATTGCGAAGAATCCATTAGAAAATGATTGCAATATGAAATTTTATGCTGTTGAATGTCAAATTCAAATTAATAATGAACATAACCTGTATTGAAATTTACAACTGCGAATTACTTTATATTTTAACTGCGTAATTAATTAAATTTGTGAATGAAGAACATTAAATAATGAAAAGAGAAGTGTCCCCAATTATCAATTACAAGATATTCTTTTACATAATCGAAATTCCGTAGAAAATCGGAGACTTCTGTATAACCGACGTTGCTTGTGCTATCTGTTCATAGATGGAGCATACGTTCGCAATTTTGTTCAAATACATTTCCTACCCTCCCGCACCCAGAATCTTATTAGTAATGGCCGTGTGCTAATTCTCTATTTGACCCCTCTCTCTCTCTCGCCCTGATTTAAATAATCACACGAAAAATCAACCATGGAAAATATCACAACATTCTGGAATTAATTATACAATAAAAAAATAAATAAAATTACAGCACTAAAAAATAAAAGCAATAAATTAAAATTGAGGCAGAAACCACGGAGATAAATCGGGCTACTTAAAACGTAATCCTCTTAAATTGAGATAGTAACAAAATACTAAAAAGAAAAGAAAATAACGACGATTAAGTCAATAAACCACAAGCTTTGGTTCATTTAGCAACGTACAGGAACAAATTAGTACGTCAAATTTAGATTTAGCACACAGCCCTGAGCGGAGGCCATATTTGCCTACAACGTTATCGTTGTAGAAGCTATTTATAGCTTATTAAGTTTATGTAACGAGGAAATATGCTAACATTACCTAGGACCGATAAAGAAAATTATCGGGAATCGAGAGTATACAAGAAAAATATCGAATTACCTTTTGTGTAGCATTTTTAATGATGGGATAATTTAAAACGTAGAACAGCCACGTCAAGTGACGGGTGGAAAATTCCAAAATGATAGCGACTTTCTGCAGCTAATTTTTTTCGAGTTTATTAATTTCATCGTTATTTGAACGTTTTTTTGGGATTTCATCAAAATTTTTGGTATGCAAGCTGTTTTCTGGTATGCCACGCCCTATGGTAGAGAAACGACGCGATCAATCTTTTCCGCGTAATTTTATCGATCCTATTATAATCTTAACATATTTCAGGCCTCGGAAACGGTTTTTTGTGTAATTGCTGTCGTAAAAATAATGCAAACCTTTTAATATCACATACGAGTGCCATATTCAACCTAATTTTAAGTTCACTAGGCGGAAAAATGTAATTGAAATGGCATAAAAGTCACTCAAGTCACTGTTTTAAATCTGTCTCCTACAATGTATAAGGGACAGAAATTTTAGATTTTTCTTCGCATATTTCATGATAAACCAGGTACCCGACTATTCTCTTTAGCGATGAGATCACAAATGAGCTTTCCCTGGGAACGTCAGATATTGAACGGCAGCGGAAATACATCCAATAGCACCCCGTCTGATGCCCAACACGACCAATCCGAGCTCGAGTTACCGGCGCAACCCAGCTTGACCTCGTTCGAAAGGACAAAGGCACATAACCAGTTACATTCCAATGATTATTAACGCAAGAGACTACAAAGAACTTTAATTATTATGGCAATAAAGCCTAGTTTGGTGTGCATGGCACAGAGAAACTCGAGTTGCAAAACAAGATAGCGTGGAAAAACAAGCTAAATTTAGATACTGAATATCACGTAGGTTGCAAGAATTTAAATCTCCGCAACAAAATTGACTTTTTGGGAAGGAAATCTTTGCTTTATGAATAGAAATGAAAAATAAATTTTGAAGTATATTTATATTACATTTTAATTTCTAAGATCATAAAATTTCCCTTTAAAAATTAATTTTAAAGATTTAATTTAGCGATTTAAGAATAGTTATGCCATCTATTGGCGGGTAGTCGACATAAATAATACATTTGGTACAGAAACTAGGTATAGCGATTTCTGGTTTGACTGCTTGATACAAGTCTCAAATATTTACCGCCATTTCCAGGAATTTAAATTAAAGGTCATATAGCAAATTCAAGTGCAGCTGGAAATTCCCCTGATGTACATGTGCGTTAATGTAAACAGGTTTGTGTCAAGCCTATAAAACGGTAAAAAAATATAAATAGACAGAAAATAATAACTAAAGGAGCTCATCCTTCAAAATATTATCTGCACGTAATTAACTCATAATCTAATAGTTTTTAGGTAAGAATATCATTTTACAGTAATAAATAATAAATAAAGGTGTTTATTTTTAAATAGAAATAAACAGGATGTGAATACATTAGAAACAAAGATAAAAACTAGGAAAAGTTTTATTACAATACTAATGCATTTTAATGAGCATTTTTATACCTTGAGCTTTTGGTATTATTATATCATTTTTATATTTTATTTCTGAATATTAGTTTTACTTGGTATATTCTCTTTACTGTTTACTATCAGTTGAACTACCATAGTTGAATAATTGTAAAAAAAATTATAGTCTAGTTCTGAAAATTGTTATTACAAAAATGTTTATGAAAAACCCCCAAATTGTTTATCTTCACTGTAAACCAAAGCTACATCATCATTTTTGTATTGAAAGGTCAAAGCTCAAGGATTATCACCATCAAATATCTTATTTACTTATTAAGGCTTGAACAACTTATTATTCGGTCTTGATTAACTAAAGAAGAAATTTTCTATCTCTGGTATTGTACATACTATATAACGTCATATAATTATACTAATTGTAATATAATTATACACTCTTATACTAATGATGCATTAATGATCCTTCCTTATTAACTAACATATACATTTTTCAGTTTTACTGCAGCCTAATATTTAACAATCTTTTTTAGATATGATACTTCAAGTAGCTGTGTTCTTAATATTATTCGGCTTGTCAAAGGGCCAAACTCGTTCTCCATGTCCAGATATTTTTGTGTATGAACCGAGACAAGAGGAAAATGTGTGGTATGGTAAAGTTTTATTAAGTTCTCCATCAACACTTTCTGGAATATGGTTGCGTATACAATTGGATAATGCTGCTGATTTACTTGGGGTACGATTGCTTTTTTTAATCCAGCAATAGATTGTAAGTAGTATCTAAGCATTTTTGTTTGGTTCACACTAATAGTTATTTATGTAACTAGTAAATAATGTAAGGCTTTCTTAATTGGTGGCCGAGGGAGCTTGCCACCTAGGCTGATAAATAGGGCAAGTTATTAAAGTCTGTTATGTGCAAGTTGCGTACAAAGTTCTATGTTCAACTACTTCATAGAAATCTTTTTTTAGTTAAGTATATGTTAAAATTAATGGAAAACTAATATATTTCAAAGAGTGCCTTTGCTTGCTCATATATTTAAATGGAGTCCTTTATTTACTTTTATCATTATGTTAGTAGTAATAATCAACCTCTCTTTGGACTCTAAGCAAAATCATAATTGCAGTATTTATTATAATGCAGCTGAACATAATAGTATATTATGTATTAAGGGCTTAATTGAGTGTGTTAGAGCCCGCAGAGTCAGTTAGCGCCTGAGGCGAAAGTCGAAGGCGCTAAGACAATAAAGAGATCTAAAACACTAATTAAGCCCGAAATGCATACGTTGGTTTATGCCCGGCCTAAGTTTAAATTAATATTTAATTTTAAAATAATAATTTGAAAAGTACAAAACTTCAAGTAGGTAGGTGCAGCGATAAAACTTCAAGTAGGTAGGTGCAATGGTATATAATTACTGTTATTACTATGGAGACGGTGTAAACAAGGGTAGCTATTTTTTTTAGTGGGCTCTAAAAAGTTTTAGAGCCCTAGAGCTCTAATTTAGCAACTTACGCTATAAAAACAGACCACTAAATAGGTCATAATCGCCCGACTGGGCATAAATAATCTTATGTTCGATTCCAAAAATTGGCTAATTATCAAAAAAAAAATCAGTTTATAAATTTGACATCTATTCTTGACAGAAGAAAATTTGACATGTAATATACAGTGAGTTGCCATACTTTATTTTACTACTATATACCTTATTTTACTACTACCACTTTATTTATGAGTACAATAATAAGCCACTTTACTGCTGCAAAACAATACAATAAACAGTACTTTATAATGCAATCGGACATATTATATTAATATTATATTACAGAAAGTAATGTCAAAAATTGTTGCAATTTAAGGAGAATACAGTGAAATATGTATAAAAGTGTAGAGAATGACATGAAATATAAACCTCGAGTTCTTTGACACTTATTCTACTCAGTGGATTTTTTTTATAAAAATGGAAAATAAAATCCAGAATTTAACATGGGCTCTTATGGAGACCATCTAACCTCTAGCAGTTTTCACTAAAAATTCTGATGAAGAAATGTAGAGAATTTAATAAAAAACTAAAAAGACATACTTTCATATTCGAAGAACAATGCTGCCCAATATTTTTGAAATTGTGTGTCTAGTTAATGCACAATAATAATTTAAAGTAAACAAAACAAGAATTTTTCACGACATATGTGGAAAGACAGTAGAGATGTGGCAACACTTCATAGTAGGGCTGTAAACATCCGGATATTTTAAAAATCCGGTTAATCAGGATTTAACGAATCCGACATCTCAAGTTCGGATATCCGAATACTTCGGATTTGAAATCCGGATTTGAAAACCGGATTTGAACTTGGTATATACAATAACAGTTTTCATTTTTAAATTAAAATAGTTTGTGTCTAGTGAAATTAGTTACCATTTATGGTAACAATAAATAATTAACAAATAGTCATTGCAATTGACTAAGTCCTGCCAAAAGCCAAAAATCAAAGAAAACATATAGTTGTTCCAATAAAATCTTAAAAAGCCTTATGTTGCATAAAGGTTTTTAAAAATCGATTAGTTTAAGTCTAGATTAGTGACGGTTTTTTTTTATTTCTAACATGTACAAAAATTATTATTATGTACTATAAAATCTAAGGCGCTGTTCTCACCAAAAGCAACTGGCAACGGCAACGCAACTGCAATGCAACCGCAACTTCAGTTGAGTTGCTCTTGTGTACTTACTGAAATCAACTGTTTTGAAGTCTCTTGTTTCGGTAGCCGTGAACAAAATGTCGTCCTCGTCAGACGAAAATATAGCCGCTGCATACTTCTAGTGAAAAAGCGTAAAAAGAAAACCTACCGAAAATTTTAGGTTAACTTTTTTTATACCATAAATCTGAGAGATAGTTCTTATAATATAGTGGCACACAAATTGAATAATGATCCTGTTAAATTCCATGGATTTTACCGTACGAGTAAAGACACCATTAAAATTCTAGCAGAAATGTTGACACGTGTATAACATGGCTTTATCACATCATATAAACACGTGTGTGCTTCAACAAGAGCCACAAAATTCAAAGATTTTGCTGTCTCGTCCGCCATGACAAAGCAGTTCTTGGCAACTGTAGAGCAACTGGCGACAGCGACGCGGTATGCAGCGTTGCCGGCAACCAATAATGAACTGGTTGCGTTGCAGTTGAGTTACCTTTTAGTAGGTGGAAACACGTGTATTTTAACATTAGCGCTGAGCCGCGTTGCTGTTGCGTTGCAATTGCGTTGAGGTCGCCGGTTGCTTTTGGTGAGAACGCCCCCTAAGTAAGTATCAAGATGAAAATAATTAATTCGCATAGATGTTGCGGGTTATCCATATAATACATCACATTGAGAAAGTAAGATAGTCATTAGGGTGCCCGTAAAAAAGATTAATCGGCAAGATAAATACTCAATTAAAAGAATAGAAAATTGTACATTTTGAGTTTTTCTGGCTGTTCTTGCTTGTTCTTGCAATGGTTATATTCTGAAGAAAATACAAAACAATGATTGCGAAAGCGGATTCTTTTTGAAGTATTGAACCTTCTTGCGGCACCATTTATTGTTGTTTTAATAACATCAATATTTTTCCCTATAAGAAACTTGTTTTTCAAGCCTTTTAGGGGGTGAACTAATTAGGAAACCTCCGCTGATATTCCCGCACTGACGCTCTTGCATTTCCGTCACAGTATCCGTAAATAAAGTGAATATCGGTATATTCTTGATTTGAAAACGTCGCCATATTCAATTACTCTGAAAATTACAACGTCAAAGAATAAACAATGTCACTATAACAATATGACACAACAAGTACGTGGCCTACCAGATTGATCTCCTGTTTAATGTTACATTGCCCATAACTTCTTAACGATTAAGTTTTGGACAAAAGTGTGTAAGGCACTTTCGACTTAAAATTGTTCAAAAAATACGCTCTTAAGCTATGGCCATCGAGTCACGGGACACCCTGTATATGTAGAATAGTTTTTGATTATCCAACATCGGCTATCGGTTCGACATCACCTTAATGTATATCTGAACTTGAAATACATTTTTCACTATTAGATATGCATTGCACCCGGATTCCACTTGGAATCCGGATTTCATATGAAATCCGGATTTCATTTGAAATCCGGATTCCATTTAGAATCCGGATATCCGAACTTGAAATGTCATATTATCCACGAATCCGGATTTCGGATATCCGGATTTCTGGAAATCCGGATTTAACTTGCAGCCCTGCTTCATAGCACACAAATTCAAATAACAGAACTGAATGATGACTTAATATAATGCCTATTATAATAATCTATATTTTATTGTATTAACTAATAATCATATATTTTATTAATCAAATTATATCGAACAATTCAGTCTTCTGCGTTAATAATCAGAATAGTACAAATTTTAATTCGACAAAAATAATGCAAACCGTAAAGTTACATTTTGCAATGTGATGTGAATACAATTTATCATCACAATCAGAATACGAGGGTGGTTTGATAAGTCAGTGACTTTTTGAATAAAAGATATTTATTTCGGCAAATAAGCGTTTTATTTCTCAACATAGTCTCCTTTTAGCTCGATACAGTTAGTCCAGCTTTTTTCAATTTTTTTATTCCTTCCAAATAATAGGTTTTCTTAAGGCCCTCAAAATAGGCGTTTGTTTCAGTGATGACCTCTTCATTCTACCCAAATCTCTTACCGCTCAGCCATTTCTTCAGGTTTGGAAACAGGAAATAGTCACAGGGGGCTAAATCTGGAATATGCTGGATGGGGTAGCAGTTTGTAGCCCAATTTATGGATTTTTGCCATGGTGACTACACACGGGTGCACTCGTGCATTGTCTTGATGGAACAGAACTTTTTTCTTCGCCAAATGCGGTCGTTTCTGCTTCTAATCAATATCGAATCTGTCCAAAAGCTCTGCATAATATTCGCCGGTGATCGTTTTACCCTTTTCAAGGTAATCAATGTGATTGACACCGCGTGCATCCCAAAAAACTGCGGCCATGACCTTGTTGGCCGACAGACCCACCTTGGCCTTCTTTGGTGCACGTTCACCCGGAGAAACCCACTGTCTTGATTGTTCCTTGGTGTCTGGTGTAGTGTGATGGATCCATGTTTCGTCTACGGTAACGAAACGCCGCAAAAACTCATTCGGATTGCGGCTGAACATCGCCAAACACTCCTTTGAAGTGGTTGCGCTTATGGTCGAGTGTGAGCAATCGCGGCACCCATCGCGCAGATAGTTTTTTCATGCCCAAATATTCATGTAAAATGTGATGTACCCGCTCAGTTGAGATGCCTACAGCCTCAGCCACCTCACGCACTTTCATTCTCCAAATCATCGTCATCGTCCAATATCATTCCATGGATTTTATCGACGATTTCTGGCGTGACGACCTCTTTTGGGCGACCTGAACGTTCGGCGTCACTTATGCTGGTACGAGCACAACGGAACTCAGTAAACCACTTCTTAACCATTGAAATTGATGGTGCAGAGTCCCCATAGTATTTATCAAGCCTTTCCTTGGTTTCGGTGATGGTTTTTTTGTGCAAAAAATAATGCTTAATCGGCACACGAAATTCACTTTTTTCGATTTTCGTTAAAATTCGCGAGATTGTTTGCTTTCAATGGCTGTCAAACACAAACTAAATGGCGCAGCCTTCTCAAAATTTTACAGTAGTCTATTCATAGATGGCAGTTGACTGGAGCAGTTGCTATAGCCCCTCTATTTCAAATAGTAGCGACATCGTGGAGCAAACCTGACACAAACTTTAATAAAGATAAAGTTACTACATACATATTGTTAGTTCAATTTATTAAAACGTTGTTTAAAGATTACACTTTCATAAGTATATATCATATGTATACGATCGTTTTTACAGAACATGATTGTCCCTGATCAAATTAATGATAAATTGTGAATATTTTTGTGCAGGACTATTTTTAAACCTAAGATTTAATTAAAACGAAATGTCAAATCTGGTAACTTTTAATGTCGCCAACATCGTTGTAGTGCTTTTGCTCCAGTGGCGAGATCAATTGTTGTCGCTACTATTTGAAAATAAAAGGGGCTATAGCAGTTGCATTTAGAGTTACTGCGCGGGAAATTCAAAAAGTCACTGACTTAATCAAACCACCCTCGTACATGTTTGTTAAAAGGTACATATGGGTGTAGTTGTTCCAATGCTTTTTAAATGAGAAAAATAAGAATCAAAGGTAACAAGTTATTTTTTTAAGGAAGTTGTGGCCATAGAAAAATATGATGAAAATGTAAAAAAATTATTGCAGTTGATAGATTTTAATGTACAAAATGATTTCCTAGAAAATCTTTAATGTTTAGAACTTTGTTTCTGCATAAATTGCATTTAAAAATAATACGTGATCTTATGCAAAATGGTAAGTTGTTGATACATTTGTTATAATAATTTCATAAAAAATGATGAAAAAATTTGACACCAAAACATTTCACGTAAAAACGTAAGATTGTGCCGTTAAAGTTTCAAATTTGTTAGAAGGATAGTTTTGCCAAGAAATAAATTAATACTAAGAATTTGTCGATTGGACGCTTTATATAGCTCACTTAGTAACAACGTCGCATTGCAACAAACGAGCGGGAAACAAATGCTTTATAGAGCTACATGCAGAACCACTGGCCGCTCGTAAGTTACATCTCGAAAACAAAATCAGTTGTATTAAATAAAAAGATACGGAATTCGGAAATTTTCTAATGCTACGTTTTAAATGAATCTGAATAAATAGTGTTTCATCCATCGTTTTAATATACATATGTTTTTAATATTTGCAAAGATATCTCAAACCTTCAATCAATATCATTTACTGCATTAACTTGTTTTCAACAGAACAAGGAACGAAATACTGGTACCAACTTAAAGCAACGTTGTCACTTTTTCACTACTCTAGAAGCGTATAATTTATTTATATTCTAGAGATTTCTTTATTTTTTAGTGTTTACATGGTAATATTATTTTATTTTTATTAATAAAAAAGTAAACTTGAATGAAATTTCTGCTTAAAAGAATTGTTTTCTTCTTCTTTTGTTTCATTTGTTCTTAAGTTTGGACTAGACAGTCAAAAGTTAATCTCTGACTTTAAAAAGACTAATAATTAATTAAAAATATATAAATAATAACTAAACTGCTTTAACATGCATTCTAATAAAACTAGTATCGTTTGAGCCATTATTTGAAGCAAGACTATGTAATTATTTATATTTATCAAAATAGCACAGCTCCATAACTTTTGGCTCAGACTATCCCACCACAACTTCCTTAATGAACATATCATACAAGTGTTTAATTGAAATAAAGGACGAAGTAAGATTTACTGAAAAAGCGAGAACTCGGCAATAAGGGTCAAATTGGAATCTGTTGTATTCAAAATGTTTTAAAATCAGTATTAAAAGCTTGTCATTAATCTCCATGGTTGCAATTGTTTCTGCAATCGTATCTATGATAATTAACATATTAGATAAAATTATCAGGAGATGGAAAAATCGGCACTAAATATATAAAGAAAAACAAAAATAATGATTTTATAAAGCAAAGATAACTTTATTTTCTATTTTAGAATTCTTTTGGAGAAGTATCTACAGAAGACAACAAAGAGTATCTAATCAAAAATAAAAATTATCAATTAGAAGCCAATCGTGATCCCGTAACAATACGTTTCTTTGTAAAATACAGCAGTTCTGGAACTATTCCAGGTGTCAAAGGTATCAGATTAAATGGTAAAACAATATGCACAGCCAATCCCACTGAATCACCTTCCACAACGACAGAAAAGTGGTACTTCAGCAATTCTAAACCTACAGAGAGAACAACTTCATTTAGGCCATCAGTAATACAGGAACAGCCTTCCTCAATTATAACTGCAGGTAATGGCGATGATGATTTTTTCCCTGGGGACTTATCACCATCCAGGCTCAATATTATACCTACAATATCATCCTCTCTTGATATTCAAGGACAAACCTGTGGAACCATAAAGATACCTGCAAGGCCGTTAATTACTTATGGACAATCAACTACCGAAGGTAATTTTAATTACCTGCAACTAAAACGTTTAATAAAAAGTGTTTTAAGGTGAATGGCCTTGGCATGCAGCCCTTTATCGTAGCAAAGGTTTAAATCTACAGTACATTTGTGGCGGAAGCTTAATTTCACCTAATCATATTCTCACGGCTGCCCATTGTGTAACTAAGCCAAAAACTGGTGTTTCCGTTAATCCAGAGTTACTTACAGTTTATTTAGGTAATAATTCAATTATTTCTTATTATCGATAATATTAAACATTCTTTTATCTTTCAGGAAAATATAATCTAGTTAAACCTAGTTCAAATGTGCAAGATAAAACTGTTAGAAAAATAACTACACATCCCGAATATAATGCTACATATTTCCATAATGATATTGCTGTACTGCAACTGGATAGTCAAGTTCAAATCACCGACTTCGTAAGAACCGTTTGCATATGGGAAGAGGATGTTAATTTGAATAATGTAATAGAAAAACTAGGTAAGGATATAATTGAACATAAAGTGAAAAGTTTCAGCAACAAGGTATGAAGTTGCAAAAGTTTGAAGCTTCTTCCAATAGGACATAATGTAGGAAAGAGATGGATTTGAAGATGAGCCTTAAACAATATTAATTGTATTCTTTTTACCATTTTTAAATAAGATTCTTACTTATTCTCATTATCTTAGTAAAATTGTTGTGTTCTATTTACTTGTCACAAGTACGTTGTTACTGAGATAACTAGTTCTCCCCTTGGTTGAAAGCTTTTTTGACGAGGAAGCCTTCTCATCCATGAACAGGATATTGCGAGGATCATGCTCATTGAGTAGCCTTTTGCATTTGAGCCGCCTAGCTTTCAATGGTCTTACGTAATCTCACTTCATTTTAGATTAGTACATCTTAGTACTAAGATAACCCATGGTAAAAATTACGATAATAGTATAGACAAAAATTTAAATATGTCCAGAGTTATAAAATGTTAGACACAGCATCTAAGTATATGATGAATCACTTGATTTTGTATATAGCAATAAGCAGGGGTGGATCCAGAGAACTCTGGGGAATCTATGTTTCTCTTATCATCAGCTATGAATGCTCTCCATCGCTCTTGTTGTTATATACAAAAATCAGTAATACATCATGTACCTGTATGTCCAGGATGGAGAACAAAGGATTGGTTCAGTGTCCCTTCAGCAATTTTTTGACTGATAGTAACCAATTTTTTTCTTTGTGCTTGTATAACAGGTATGCAAATATAAATTCATAGTACAGTAAAATTAGGAATAAAATGTGGTAGATACAGAAATAATTTGCAAGTCAACGAAATTTTACAGACAGGTAGTTCAAAAGAAATGTACTTAAAAAAAACAAGAGTCTAACAGTCTAGGGGGTAACACAGTTTTTCTCAGAAAAATCGGTTCTATTTTCTTTCTTTTTATTTTGCCTTTTTTTAAATTATTTTGATTTAACATATGAGGTAAGCGCCATAAATTCTCGACCGGGCAGGCTTCTACAGGTGCCAACACGTTCAAACTCGGTTGCGTCATAGTTGAACATGTAAGAGACCTACACTATATATATCACGGCTAGAAGCGTAATAGATTTTAGTAGGCACTCAAGCATCGTGACGAGTGCATGAAAATGTCACAGCTAACGAAAATTGAGTACCATGCGGTCATTAAATTTTTAACAAAAGAAGGGCACACGCCTAATCAAATCAAACAAAGATGTATGATGATTTATCTCCTTCATATTCCACTGTAAAAAAGTGGTCAAAATGTTTCCGTTTGGGGCAAGAATTTCTTTAAGATGATGAGCGCACCGGTCGGCCAATTGAAGCAGTAACGCCTCAAAATGTTGTAATCATTGAAAAAATGGTATTAGAAGATCGCCGTTTGAAAGTTAAGGAGTTAGCAGTGATGTCTGACATTTCGGAAACAAGTGTTCGCCGAATTTTTCATAACCATTTCGATATGAATAAAATTTGTGCAAGATGGGTACCGCGTCTTCTTTCTGCTGTTCAACGTCAACGTCGCGTCGAATGTGCGCGCTTGTTTTTAAACTTGTGTGGAGACGACCCAAAGCCGATCTTGGAGTCCATTGTCACTGGAGATGAAACAATGGTTCTGTATTATGATCATCTATCCAAAAGGGAATCGATGGAATGGCGGCGACCCGATGAACCTCGTCCCAAAAAGGCGAAAGTCGTTCAATCGACAAAGAAAGTTATGGCAACAATAGTCTGGGATTGTGACGGCATTTTACTGATTGATTTTAAAGAACGCAATACAACTGTTAACAGTACATATTATGCGTCTTTATTGCATAAATTGAGAAACAATATTCGTGAAAAACGTCAAGGAAAATTGACAAGAGGTGTTCGATTATTACACAACAATGCACCCGTTCAGACTGCCTCAATTTCACAAGCTGCCATTCGCGAATGCGGCTTTGAAGCATCTGATCATCCACTGTACAGTCCGGATATGGTTCCTAGTGACTATTAATTTATTTTCCAATTTAAAGAAAGACCTTAGGGGACGTCGTTTTAAGGACGAGAACGAGTTGCAAGCAGCTGTAATTGAGCATTTTGAAGGAAAAACTTCAGATTATTTTTACAAGGGCATTGTATTATTAATTCCACATTGAAATAAGTGTATTGATATTAGGGGAGATTATATCGAAAAATAAAAATTATTATATTTTACCAAGTTAATTTTTTTTATATCAGGCCGAGAATTTATGGCGCTTATCCCGTAGTAATTACTAAATTAAAATATAGAATTGTCAAAATGCTTTTATACACATGAATTGTGCGGTTGTGTAAACCGCAAAAAGGATTCTGTTTTAAAGCTATCAATTTTGGAGCCGAGTTAAAAAGTTTTGTTTTGTTTGTCTGAAGCCTTGGTGAACAAGGTAACATTGTTATCGCCAGATACAACTTCTGCACCTTCTCCATGCCACATTTCAGGAAATTCTATTGGGGAGGTTTCCTCACACTCCCCCTTCAAGTCTACATATTGACACAAAAACCATAGAGGCATTTACAAGGAGCAAGAAGCGTTAGGGGAACCCCCTACAGAATTTTATTAAACTTTGCATGGAGTAGGTGCAGAGGTAAAGACCGTTCCAACAAGTATAAGAACAGAACAAAATCGTTGCATTTAACTTATGGCTGTTCATTTTAGTATACCTTTTTATTGACCTTTTATACTACAGTATCTAGAACTAAAATAATGCTTGTAACTCTTTTTCGGATTAAGATCTGGGCTTCTTGAAGGCCAAGGAAGCACTTCAAGCTCATTTTCCGTCATCCACGCTTGCACAATTCTCGCTTTATGTACAGGAAGAATTGTCTTGTAAAACAGAATTTTATAGGTATTTTTTAATGAATGTTGAAAAAACACTCTCAATATAACCTGATGAAACACAAAATCTTCATTAAATCTTTCTTTAACCGCTGGAAGTATCACCTCATTCAAAACTTCAATATACATCTGGCCATTCAGTCATCTATCATCTATAAAATGAATAATACCAGGACCTTCACTCGAAAGCCAACCTCACACATGAACGGAAAATTGGCCACTGCTGGTTGTGATGCAGGTATTCCTGCATTTCCTGCTCAAGCCCTCCTGATCCCTCATCTGTTTCTTGTCTTTTTGGCAATTATATGATATCCTGACCTCTAGAACATGCTTATTTTAAAAGATACATTTACCAAAGGTATTCTATTAAATTTAAAACACTAAAATATCGAGCTCCAAGAGGTTTTCGTCAGAAAAGCGTCACAAAAACAGGTAAAAATTATAAAATCTTCTTGTCATATGGTACAAACAATACCATTTTTACGCCATTTTCACATACATACAGCCAACTTTTTTACTAACTGTAACCTAACATCATAACATTCTAACCTCAAAATAGTGACTAGTGCTGTTTTTCTTATTAATTACGAGGAGCGCCATGCCTTTTTTTTTTTGAGATTATTGTTCTCCGAGTTCTCTACAACCTAGTATTATTGGTTTACCTGACTTCAGAAGGGTTAGGATATCATATAATTAAATATAATTTTAAGAAGGCGCCTAAGTATGGAATTTCTATTGTAAATTGATTAATAATTTTGGTTTTAAACAAATAGAAAATTCATAAATACACAATTTTATCTGAAGATTTATGGTTTAACTAAATAAGTTTCACGAGTGCAATTTCTAAAAGCATTAGTGCCTACTCAGAAAATTCCTGTAAGCGGTATTTATTAATTGCTAAACACATTAAAAATTATAACAAATAACAGAAAACGCAAATTTAATAATAAATTTTATGTCTGATTGCATTATAAAGTACTGTTTATTATATTGTTTTGCGGCAGTAAACTGGCCTATTATTGTACTCGTAAAATAAAGTGGTAGTAGTAAAATAAAGTATATAGTAGTAAAATAAAGTATGACAACTGTATATTACATGTCAAATTTTCGTCTGTCAAGAATAGATGTCAAATTTATAAACTGATTTTTTTTTGATAATTATCCAATTTTAGGAATCGAACATAAAGCTTTGTATGCAACTCTTACATAATCAAACTTTATATACTTGCCCATTTTATAGGCCTTCCTCGCTCGGCCATAAACTGAGCTGGCCATAAACTGAGCTCATCTATAAAGTCCTACATTATGTACTTGTTACATAAATAGCTATTATTTAAATGTAAACTACTGGATTTATTTATTTTAATTATAGATTATTCTTGAAATAAAAATATTTAAAATATAGATTGTTTTTGAAATAGCAATTGGATGCAATATTTAACAATGATTGTTGGGAATTCACAGTAGAATTATTATTACCTAAAACTATCAGATTACACCCTGGTATTTAATTTAATATAAATAATCCGGGTAATAAGTCATACGCTGTTTACGTCTACAAACACTTTAGAATGCTCTATTGCTGAACACTGTTTACATCTTTCTTAAATCTATCATCTATCTTAAATTGCTTCTTCTACCGTCACAAAGTGTAACAAACATATATGCAGCCTTACGCATAAAGTTTGTTATTCTCTCTTAATTCCGACATCTTGCAATTTTCAGCGCCATCTACTGGTACGTGATTTTCGCGAATAACCTTAAATAACAGCGAAACTTCAACTACCCTAACCTAATAAAAGGATTACCGTTTACTGGTCCATTTTGGACTATACCTGATTTTGCACTTTACCCATAATTTATATACACTTTAACTGTTGGCATTGTGAAATTGCATTTTATATTGAAGAGTGCCATATAAACAGATTTCGATTTTATGGCATAAACGGGATCAGCATTAACTCCATTAATATTAGAATTAGGTCTATATGCTGTTGTATATGAACAAACTGTTTATGTTCTCAAGTACAACAACACAGTTTAAATAAAATTGATATTTATTCAAAACTGTCAAAATGATACTTAGATTATATGTAATTAATAATTTTCAATTAAGTATATATTATTTTAATTAATCATTAATGAAATAAAGTCTTTGAAATAAAGCAAACGTTAAATTAACATAAAGTAACAAACAAAAGGTAAACAATTATGATGCTATGGTTAAAAGTAATTGGAATTATTTGTAAATGCAGGTAGTACTTCAAGTTCAACAATGGGCGATATGAATAAAATGTAGAAATGCATTTACTTCTATTAATAAAGGATGATTGATATGATTTTTAATTAGTAAAAATGAGACAGATACATAGTAATAGCATTTGTTTGTTTGTTTGTTTTTGGGCGAGGAATCAGGATGGCGGAGCATCCTTCGTACTTCATGGCACCGATTGCTATGATCATTTGGCCGACCCTACTAGAATTTAGCCGAATCTGGGAGAATTCCACCCCCAGTAGGGATTTTTAACGTGCCAAACATCACATTGACACGGGACCTACAGTTTTACTTCCTATCCGAGAAGAAGGCGTTTTTTAAATTTTTCTCCGCTATGAAAAATTACCAGCTCGGCCGGGGATCGAACCTGCGATCCTTGGATTATGAAGCAAACATGCAAACCACTAATCTACCGAGGCTGGCAGTAATAGCATTTATTACATTTTATTCATTGTATATTTACATTGTGTGTACGGAAGCTCGAAAGATAAGTGTAGAAACGAAAGTGGATTTAAAAGTGTCTTTATATGTCTGCAAGAATAAAATGTATAATTATTCAACATTTTACAAGTAAAAAAGTACCATTATCAAGTGTATGCAATACAATTAAACAATATTAAAATGGGACTGAACCTGAGGATTTTCTAAAATTGGTATGCTACGATGCTTTAGCAGATTCCAGCGATACCTACCTACAAAAAATGCAAAAATAAGGTCAATGAGTCACAAAAGAAGATAGCCTGGAAATCTGGTGTTTCTAAAGAATGCATTAGTGAAGAATGTGATGAAACTTTGAACCTGTAAACTTTTCAGGAAAACAGCAGGAAGAAAATTCTTGAACTGCCTTAACTGCTAGAATGAAATCTTGACACTTATGGAAGATTTTGCATGCCATGATGATTTGTGCCTTCCTTTATGGATGCTATACATGTTCAGTGCAGAGCGCTTAAACGATTTTTGAATTGGATTGGAGTAATTGTATTTCTGAACACACAGTACTAAACTGCTTACTTGCTGTAAGTAAATAAATCAACGTCTTCAAGTTAATGTGTAATAAGTAGGAAACCATAATTCAGACATCGTAATAGACAAGAAACAATCCATATACATGTAGACCCTTTTGGATGTTCTATTAGTGTGTAGAAAGCACATTAACCGGTTGCTTCTTACACTTACGGATACAACGTCTGCCACTCGTTAACAGAACATCCAAAAGGCAACGTAGTAACCACCACTGATCTAGATTGTACTGAACTATTGTATAATAAATATGACAAACTAAATTGAAATGTTACTTCCCTTTTTTTATCATTTTATAATACCATATTATTTGTTACAGGGACTGTGGTTGGTTGGGGATTTGATCAAAGTGGAACTGTAACAGAAAACTTAATGCAGGCAAAAATGCCAGTCGTATCCACTGAGACTTGCATATTTTCCAATCGAGATTTTTTCTCACGTTTTACTTCTTCCAAGACATTCTGTGCAGGCTTTAGGAATGGTACTTATTTTTAAGGTAATGAAAATTACGAAATCAGTAGTAACAAAATTTTTACAGGTACATCGGCATGTACAGGAGATTCTGGTGGTGGTATGGTTTTCCCAAAGTCTGGTACCAGTGGACAAAATACAGTTTGGCAACTTCGTGGAGTCATCTCATTGAGTGCAGCATTACAAAATGCAAATGTTGTGTGTGATACAAGCAATTATATAGTTTTTACAGATGTTGCAAAACATTTAGATTGGATACGACGTGCAATGAGAGACAGTTAATATTAAATAAAGATTTTAACAGTAGTTTTAATTTTTAAATCTTCTACTCAAATTGGTGATAAAAAAATAACTGTATAATACTCATATCCTTGCCTATTTTTTATTTTAAATAAACATTTATTTTTTTAAACATAACTGTTAAACTCTAATGTGTTAAAACATGTTTTCCTTTTAAAATCCTTCTCATAATAATTCTTTGGCCACCTGGTGTCGACATTCGTTTGACCCAACCATGTCGTTGAATTCTTTTGCGTTCCGAGGGTCTGGGAAAATGATTACGTATGTTATACCTTACAGCAACATTGAATAAACCTCCCGGTTTAGGCTGCATCCAGTTGGCTATAGATAAGGAATGGAAATTTGAGCATGCTCCCAATAAGCGTGTTCCAGCACATCTACAACAGAATATTAAAAAGTTTTGTTAAGGTAATATTTACTAAAAAGATTTCAGGAATAAAAATGCCAATTTTGAAAATCTTGGAAGCAACCAATTCATGAAAGAATTCTTGCAGGTAATCTGCTAACCCAAACTGGGGTTGTATAATGCGACCTTGGTCAGTTTAAAATGTCCCTTGTTTCCAGCAAAAACCACTATCAAATGATAAATGATCTCTTATCGTAAAATTTCCACTCTTGGGGACAAAAGTCAGGTGCTGCAAGTTGTGTAATTTGAAAACAACTAAGGTCGTATTATATTAAACCAGTCTGGGTTAGCAGATTACCCATCAAAATCATTTCATGAATTGGTTGCAAACAAATTTCCAAAATCTCTCTTTTTATTTCCATCCTCCCTTAATTGATCTTTTGTTCTACTTACTGTGCAAAATCTGCGACAGCTATTGAGAATCTCCCTAATGCTAATGACATTTTATTATACACTAAAGGCTTTCTTTACACATGAATTGAAACTGTGCCCTAGAAATATTAAAAGTGAGGTTAAGGCAACATAACCTTTTACTGATTGTATACTTATTTCAAATACAACAATGCTAATTCACAATATCATTTGATAATGTTATCAAGAATAAGCACTAAAATAAAACCGTCAATTTGTTTTGATTTTATTATTGTTTCAGTGTAAATTATTTTAGTAATTGAACATACATAACAGAATATCTATTTATTCTCGTCAATGTTGCCAACATATCAGCGTTGTCAACCTGGACGAAAACGAAAATAATACAGGGGCATTTTAAATTATAGTACTCAATCGCCGGGCCACAGTTAAAGATACGGCCTTTTCCTTGCCTGTCCATCCGAACTTCTAGAACTTTCTTCGGACTTTTCTAGTAATTCTGGAAACTTCTAGAATGCTCTTCGGATTTTCCAGCAATTCTTCCTTTAGAATTCTAGCATTTTCTTCGGACTTCTAGAATTTTCCAAAACTTTTTCTTCCACCACCTTAGTATTTTCCATTAGCTTTCTAGAATTATCTTCGACCTTTCTAGAGTTTTCTTCCATTTTACTTAACAATGGATTAGTATCAATTACAACTCCAGGTATTTCCAAGCGGAAACTTTCGTGGTCCTCGTTATGTTCTAGAAACCATTCTTTTAGCCGATTTATTATATTAAAACGTCTTTCTTTCCATTAATATCCAAGTCTCTCTTCAAGTTCCCTTTTTAAGTCTATTACTTTGAGTTCATTTAACAATTTCTTCTCCATTCTGATTATTCCTTGGAATTATCTTTAACACTAAAAGTTTGTTATCACAGCACTTTATTTATTACGCGATTTTGTTTATTTATTTTAAATCCCGACACCTGACAACACTGTAACGTTCTTTTTAAAATAATAGCAAAAATGCTGTTCAATCGTCTATTAACAAGAGAAATATTATTGACATACACTAATTTAATCTTAAATAATTATTTAACACTATAATTATAAACTGTTAACGAACTTAAATGGTAGATATTTACAAACTTATTTGAGGAACTAACTCTTTATTTATTATTACAACGGTTATTAAACATTTATTTATTCACAAAGCACATTTATTCGATTCACCGGTTGAACACTAATTGATTCTCTTCTATCCGCGACAACGATTTATATCCCCCATACAAACGTTCTAGAAAACGTTGGAACACTCGTGTATTGCGGCTCGTCTAGACGCCAGTCGATGTGTCATGTTTATCTCGAATCTTCTAATTAGTATGTTGTTCGCGGCATATAGGGGATTTTCCCATTCGTTACAATATACAACGTGCATAGATAACTTTGATTTGCAGGATAGGGAATGGTTAATGTTGTTTGGTGAGATAAGTGTAATTTAACATCGTTTAGATTTTGAATTAGTTCAATATTGTCAATTAATGACATTTGTTGATTCTGTGCAAAACGTAATGCGTTTTCAAGTTCAAAGTAGGTATTTATAAGAAGTTGTAAAGATTGTACGGCTTCGAGTAAAACTGTTTTTTGGGAGACTGTGGCGACATGTTCTTTCACCTGTTCGTTTTCTAAAATAATTTTGTTTACGGAGTCTATTCGTACACACTGTATGTACGAATTACGAATAGTCTGAAGCAGTGGCGTGCGGTCCATGGAAGTAATGGAAGCAATGCTTCCCTTAAGAATTTATTAAAAATAAAAACCAATGCTAACAAAAATATTTTTATAAAATTATGGTTATCGTTTATTTAAATTTGTAATATTTAATCAACTTAAAGCTCATATCAATTCCGTAAGCAAAAAGTATAATTAGAGTACTATTTTAAATTAGGCTCCTTAGACTTGCGCGAAAAGGTAATACCGCTTCAAATGTGTTACATATACTGCATATAAGCACTGATTTCGTTGCTTATTGCACTTCTCCTCGCCAGCCGGCCAGTCTCGTCTTCGTGCGTTGTACATAGTAGTAAGGTCACATTATTTTTAGTATGCTACATGCGCAAATATTTATTTATCATAATTTGGTTATTTGTTCGATTTAGTGTTTGTTAAATGTTACTTAAGTAATGTAAATCTGCGAATGAGACTGTATTTTGAAACATTTTATTATTTGTATTTATATAAGTTGCAGTTTTTTTAAAAGCAAATAATTCTATTTGTTTGTTCTGTATGCAAATTTAAAATTACATTATCGTTATAGTCCCTCTATTTCAAATAGTAGCGACATCGCATACTTGACACAAACTTTAATAAAGCAAAAATTACTACATATATGCCGTTACGGAAATTTAAGGCGATAGGACACGCTTATCCCACATTAAATGATCATTACAAGACGCATACTGCGTCGCGACTACTTCTACTAACGTCCATATACGAAACATTAGAAAGAAATAGACTGAATTATTAGTATTTTTATAAAATTGAAAATGTAGCAAAAAGAAAATGTTTATTAGAAAAAAAACTAAATCAATTGGATAGTTAAAGAGTTATAGAATGGAGGAAACACCTTAAACTGAACGAATTTGTAATATTTGTGTAAATATATGACATTAAAAACAAAACTTGGTTACTATATGTATTACAACATTTAATTTCTAGAGTCTAGACTAACTACATTTAATTATACCGCATCAAGTACTTCCCTCTAATCTATAAACATATAGGTAACTATCCATAATTCTATTTAATTATGTTTAATTAAATATCAATATTAATATTAAAGTAAAAGACTGCATTGCCCATCTCATTTCCCCTCAGTTATTAGGCTAATGCACTATCTTTGTCGTATATTCTAAATGTGTATTTGACGTGTATTAGAAATAACAATCGCCCATATAAGATGCACATACTGACGTCGCTCATTTCTCGTAATGAAATAGTTGGGCAACTATGTTTGGCAATTTATGTTGTTCGTATCTATTCGTGGCCGGTGTACGGGTATCGGATGCTATCGGCTGCCGGTAGCAGTCGAGTGCCCTTCTCTGTTCGATTAGGTAACGCACGGTAGGATAAACAAAGAGAGATTGATTCTTTATTAAAGAAGTTTTTTGAGAAATGGAATAAGAATTACGTTAAGATCAATTCGTTTGAAGCGTGGTCGCGTCCTATGCTCTTAATAAAAAGTTATTTAAAAATTACAATTACGTATGTATATCTTATATTAGTATGATCGTTTTTACAGAACATCAATGTCCATTATAAAACTAATGTTGAGTTGTGAATATTTTTGTCAATGGTTATTATTAAACCTAAGATTTATTGTAAGACGGAATGTCAAATCTGGTAACATTCAGTGTCGCCAATATCATTCTGGTGCTTTTGCTCCAGCGGCGAGATCAATCGTTGTTGCTACTATTTGAAAATAAAGGGGCTATAATTATCGTCATGACTGCAAATTCAGTTGCTTCGGTGGAAGATTCGAGTACTTCCGATACATCCGAATCGTGACGATTTTGTTGTTCAGTTTGTAAATTATTAGATTTTTCCGCATACAGTTTTGGAGGGAAATTACAAATTGTTGAGAAAGGCAGATCAAAACCAGAACTTCGAAATTTAACAACAAAGATTAAAACCTGCACCAGTTATTAAAGACCGTAAAATCGAATTACATTGTAAATAAATAGTAGTACTTTTTTTAAATAAAGAATAAGAGTCAACAAATTCCATAAGTATAAAATATAAAAGTTCTTTGAAAAACTTTTAAGCTTAATAATTATAACACTATTTTTATTGCACTTAGCAGGGGCGGATCCAGAGAATTATTTTGGTGGGGGGGAATTTTTTAAAAATAATTGTTTTAAATAAATTAATAAATAATTATACAAACATTATTTGGTTTTATCCTTCGTATATTTATTTATAAATGTTTTATATATTGCACAATATTTAATAAACATTAACTACTTTTACATTCAAAATTTATTTACCTATAATATTCAAGTATATATCAAAAACTTGGGGGAATCCCACCCCCCGTGAATCCGAGCAAGTACCTAGGCATATTACAATTAAAATCGTAGTTGCTTCCCTAGCCTAAATTCTCACCGCACGCAACTGGTCTGAAGGCTATTCGTACACACACTCAATTACGTGAATAAGTGGTTGAGGGGTGAATATCAATAATTTAATCAATTACTACATTATCTTTGTTGAAGCCATGTTTTTAATAACAAAAGTGAAACTATACTTCAACCATAAATACATGAAATGAGTCATTTTCGTAATCAAACCGGACTAAACAAATACGACCCGAGGTGAGATAAGATAAGAGTGCAAATTGCACGTTGCTAAGAATTCAGTGATGTACGCTAAAACCAATAGATTTTCATTGCTGTTTTATATTTATTTTTAATTAAAAAGGGGTTTGTTCCGCTACTGAATCTTTCTAGCTTATTGATTGTTTGTTTTATCATTTAGATTACAGGCCATCGCGTAATTCTAGATTGATGCATTTTATATATTCGCCAATGTGTTTGTGATGACTCATTTCATGTATTTATGGTTGAAGTATAGCCTCAAAAATCTGATTATTCTATCACCAATCAATAATTAAATCATAACCTTGCAAGCTACACCTACTTTGATTTGTGGCATGAACCGCTTTTTTCATTGTTTTTTATTTTAGTAGATGCACTCCAATGGACGATTTGAATAAAAAAAATGATATCAGTTGGGCACACTTCTATGACTTACGAAGACTTGAAAAGGAAGATAAGAGAATATGAAGATGCTAACTTTATTTATTTTTACAAGAGAAATAGCATAAAGCTGGCACAGACAAGAAAAAAACAAAAATTGCGATGCCTTCGATTGCGTTGGGAGAATTCAATATTACAAATAGTATATTGTACAACTAGGTACAAAAGTCATATTTTATTCACGAATTTGCAGTATTGATAAACGAGGGCGAAGCCTCCGAGTTTATCAAGCAAATGAGTAACTTTCGTAACGTGTTGTACACGACATTTTTTGCATATGTAAGTTGAGAAATTTGTCGTAAAATTTATGCATTTATGCAAAATTTTAGAAAAATCAGAGAAAAATAGTATTCTTTAACAATAATCTCTGAGAAGATTGAAGTTTAATAAGACTATTAAAAAATAATGAAAAAATTACTACGAAAATCGCTACTTTCATTACGATTTTTTGTTAAAAAAAGTCAAAGTTCGTAATCAATATGCAAAACAAAATAGTTAAAAAAAGTGCTACCTTCATTAGGATTTTTTGAGAAAAAAGTCAACTTTCATAACCAATATGCAAAAAATACATTACGCATGTGCCAAGGGTGGAGAAACTTTTAAAAGTACATTGACGGGGGTCTGGGGCGAAGGACCATAGAAATTTGTCCTGCCAATATATAATTGTAAACCTGAATGTAAATAAACTTTTATATGTAACAAAGTCAATGATCAACATAACCACGTACTCCGAGAAACTCCTTATAAATATATAGCGAAAAATTGACAGTAAGACAGAAAAAAGTGACCATTTCTTTCTTTTTATTATAGCTTTCTATTTTCACTAGAAGGTTCACAAATTACAAGTAGTCAAGTTTTGCTACGTTACAATTATTAAGCTTGTGCTATTGCGGACACGGTTCCGTTCCACTAACATAAATTTTAAAACAGCCCTCGTGTCAGTGACATCATTTTTAACTCTTGTCATATTTAACATTTTATGCTCATAACAGTTTAACGTAATAGTATATTAAGCGTCAAAAACGGGAAGGGAATTGTACTGGTTGAAGACAATAGTAGGTATAGAGGCAGTTGAGTCCAGCCCCACCCTTCCTACTTTTAGCCACGCCCCTTTCCCCTTCTATCTTCTGTTAGCTCCTCCCCTTCGCTCTCATTGGTCGACGAAGCCCCACCCCTTCGCTCTCATTGGCCAACGAAATCCCGCCCACTGTGCTCTCATTGGTCAATTAAGTCACCCTTACTGCTCTCTGATTGGTCAATTAAATCACCCCTATAGCTCTCTGATTGGTCAATTAAAAATAAAGGCGTTGTCCTGATTATTGATTGAGTTGATCGTCCAATAGAAACCTCTAGAAGGTATTAATTAAACATAATAATAATTGAAGGGTGGTGCGCGTTACCCTGAGTATTGATTTGTAGATTAGCCCAATAGGAAGCAAGGATCCACAATATTGATTTTCCCTAACTGTAGTCACGTCCCTACGATTACGGAAATCTGTATTACCGACAACGTACTGAACTACCGATAGACGGAGCCATTTGTAAAAGGAATCGATATTACAGAGGACGTATTCATGCCAATTGTAAAGGGATAGTTACGTACTTTATGCATGTTTTCAACTATTATAATAATAATAAGCGTATATTCAAAGCATGAAAAATTCTTATTTGAAATTACCGAAATACCAGTTGAAAGGGTTAACATATGGAAAGCTCACTAGTACTAACTAACTATAAACGAGATATATTTTAAATGTAAATACAAAGTGTGAAGATATTGATTAGTTGCAAAGAAATAAAAGGGTGTCAAATGAATCGTAACAAGGGGGTAAATGCATAGGTTATATTATGATGTATCCGTGATTGAAACGTCAATTACTTACGTAATAATACATAGCTACCATTGTTGTTGTTTTTAACAATTATGTTATTGCTTTCTCTTGTCGGGTGTCACTGTACATGCTTATAGGTATACGATATTTATTTATCTTTATGTTTTGAAGGCGAATAAGCATATTTACCATAAAAACGTATGCAAAATACTTAGAAATGTATTATCCTAGATATCAAGTCTTTCAAAACCTTAGGTGTTTATATTGTATTAGATTATTACTAAATGTAAAGAAAAAAGTACATAGTACATGTTAATAAAAGTATGTCGGGTGTCACTGTACATGCTTATAGGTATACGATATTTATTTATCTTTATGTTTTGAAGGCGCATGAGGATATTTATCATAAAACGTATGCAAAATACTTAGAAATGTATTATCCTAGATATCAAGTCTTTCAAAACCTTAGGTGTTTATATTGTATTGATTATTACTAAATGTAAAGAAAAAAGTACATATTACATGTTAATAAAAGTATACAGCAGTTAAGTCATATAAATCGTTTACGCAATGTTAATATTTTGTCATCTTACGCAGATTTCTTTTGATCTTGTCGCTTATTTTCCGAGTGAGGTTAACATCAATTAGAAATTTATACCGAAATACACCCATTGAAAGATAAAATCTATGTTAACTTATTAACGTAGTTAGATCAAAATATTCGAGCTAAAATGAAAATATATTTATCATCTATATGGATTCACATCAACCGGTAATAGAGTACATAGTTTTACAATTGGTATATGAGAGGAATTTTCACACCACGTTGCTTGATGATGATAAAGCCTACCAGAGCTGCTGACGGAAGGCAAGGTGGGTAGTAGCGTGGACTTTTTACTGCTGTTCTCTATTTTCGATCTGGGGCTCAAAGAACCTCCATTATTATAAAAGAGAGTACGAATTATTTCTGATCTGAAAAATTTCGCTATTTATATTGGAAATAATTCCCACCAACATCACCAACCACCACCACCTTACCTCGAACAAAATCAGTGTAATAAATAGTATAAAATTATTACAAGTTTATTTAGCGTGTATGAAGTTCCCCTATAACGGTACTATAAGAATAATAATAATAATTGCTACAACGCATAAGCTGGAAACCAGACTCCAGAAGCTATATTGAATATAATCAATTACTTTAAGCTAAATTAAGTCTCTATACATTTAATGGTTTATGAATTCGTATGTAAAACTCATAAAATTGAATCACGATATAAATTCCAAATATCTGCATATAGCAGAGAATGCATAAATTACAGCAATAGTGTTTGGGTGAATAGGGCATCATTCCCCTTGCATCTACTAAACTACGACCTAATTTGTGTGACAATAAGTATACCCTCTAAACGTGATTCGATTAACGTATCAAATAACGAATAATAAAGAACATTATTGAAATTTACCACACCATTTAGTTCCTCATATAGTATACAAACCTAAGTACTATCAATTCTCCCCCCCTTTTTTTTCTGAATAAATAACAACTCTAATAAATAAGTAATAGAAACTACGTATTTATCATATCGTTTATGAGGTGTGTTAAGGTCTAAACAATCCACCGAATAGTACTTAGGGTGAATCTTACCTTTTCTAACTAATATAAGTGTAGTGTATTATGTATTATACATATAAAAACATCTTTATTAATATTAATCATATAATGTTATATAATAAAGTACTGATATCACTGACACGCTGGCTGACGTATCTAGAGTAGCATTATGCACATTCATTATTTGGCAGCGAATCGGCGAAGACGGGTTTAAACTACATATACGTTGTTTTATTATAGAAGGGAAAATCAGAATAAACAAATAGGTAATTTATAAATAAAAGGATACTACAATAAGAAATAAATGTACAATTTTTGTTCGTTTAAACTAATATGTTTAACGTCTGCACTTTAGTATTTTTAGGGTAGATATATTGATGTTCGATACCCCAGATGCAGTTTTAATTGAAGAGCTAACATTAATTTATAGGCTATAATTTCAGATCGACCCTCTTATGAGTCAGTATTATGGAAGAGAAAATCAGAATAAACAAATAGGTAATTTATAAATAAAAGGATACTACAATAAGAAATAAATGTACTATGTTGTTCGTTTAAAATATTTATTTTAGTTCAGAGAGCATTTACAAACAATACACAATTTATACAAAGCAGTCATTCAGAACAGGGTAAGATAATTCGTATGATCTATTAAATTTAAAATAGTAATCTGCTGTTCAACTTGATTTAATTTTCGTAAATGTCTAAATATTACAAACATACAAACAAAATAGACTTAAGTAAGAAACAAACGTATACATTACATATCTAAACTGTTACACACACGCGCGCACACACACTATACACGAATAAACTTCAAAAACGTAACATAATTTACTCCTAATTGTCTATTTTTTGTTTTGATTAACTGTAAAAGTTCGTCATATGCCTGTGTCACATTTTCTTCGTTGTTGCTTCCGTGAATGTGGACCGCCTCCGTGGTATACCGTTGAGTATTTATCAATATTTCACCATTCGGTAAAAATAACTCTGTATCATAACATACAATAGCTGAGATCGAGATTGTATTATACGCTCCACCATCTAAGATACAACTATGAAATTGCTGCTGCAATTCTTGATCGTCGCTTGACCAAAATGCTGTATCAGCATCTTCATAATCATCAATATAGTCGCCATCGTAATTGGATGTCGAAGAAGAAGACATTGTTTTGGTCAGATGTTAGTCGGAGGCTGTAAGAAGTGAAATAATATAAATATATACATACATATAGTTATAAACCAACACTCACTTAATAAGTTAGAAAAACATATGTGAACGCTAATAAACTACTCCCTACGTTTAATGTTGATCAGAATTACGTTTAGTTAATATTACCATGCATTCTAGCAAATAATAATAATAAACAACGTCAATAAATAAAAGGTTAATACTTACTCGGTTTTCTATCCTAATAACTAATAGTACAACAAACAACGCAGGCACACACACAGTTCAGTTCTTAATAATAATAATGCCTACAAGAGAGTTAATAGGTCTATTTATATGCATACAGATCATTAACTTCAACCGTTGTAGTGTATTCTCTTTGCACGAACGTATATTAAATTTAGTTTTCGTTGGCTCTATGCGTATATACCCAAACCCTGACAATCATAAAAGCTAATTGAAAAAGTATATGAACTACTGAATCGTAAAGAATATATTAGAAGTATGACATCAAACTGAATAATAATATTATTTATTCTATGATATCTCTCCGGCTATAATTGAAATGTTTCGTTCTCGTTTTCGATACAGCTGTTATCATCCTTCTTTACGACGTACAACAAAGTCTATCCACTAGTTGATTAGGGGTGGTGCTCCGACACATCCAGCCTGATTTCATAGTGTTTAACTTTTAGACTTTGACGGAAACATGTATATCACTTAATGTTGTTGTTTCATTTAAGGGTGTATGCTTTGCATCGCTTATTTTTCGAAACCTTTAAATTTTTGATTAGTAAATCAAAGGGGTGAATATGCATACTTTCGATATGAATAATATCAATCTTGTCTAACTAATATGATGTACTATGTTTAACTTTGTTACACTAACTGTTAAATGTTTACACTTTAGTATTTAGGGTGAATATAGATACTGATGTTCGATACCCAAGCTGTAGCAGCAGTAGCAGTGTTTAATTGATGAGTTAATATTGATTTCTTGGCTATAACACCATCATATCTACCCGCTTACGAGATAGGAAATGTCTCTCTCTCTCTCTCTCTCTCTCTCTCTCTCTCTCGCTCATCTATGTAATGTCGTCACTACATACAAAACTACAAAGCTTAAACACCCCAACCGAATAGTATTTAGGGTGAATCATACCCTGTCTAATTAATATAATAAATAAATGCACTATTTTGTTTGTTTTATTATATTTATTTTAGTTCAGAGAGTGAGCATTTTACAAACAATACGTAATCTATACAATGTAGTCATTAGGCTTTGGTAAGTATACACACACACACACACACAGATTCAATTGGTTACAAAATCACTAGCATATCCTACAGTTTGAACTACTTTATCTTTACATGATGACAGGTAAATCATAATTATTTAATCTTAAAAACTATAAATTTTAAAAACTTCATTTATATACAATACAAAATACGCATCAACAATGCCTACGCCATCGCTACAACCACCTCAGCGATGAGGACGATAAATACACACACATAGATATGTTACTTAAAGTTAATGCTAAGAGTTAAACAAACAAATCATAAAATATAAAAACGAGAATGTAAGCACACACACACACACACACGTTAGAGTTTATAATATTTACATTAACGTTCGTTGCTTTTTATAACCGTATGGAACGGAATCAAAATCGTTTATACGACGTCTCTTGGCGAACGTTATCTTATAAGATTTTGATTCCGTTCGCGTAACGAGTTGGTGTTCGACTGTTCTGCGTATGTTGCTGGACTCGACCATTATTTTATCATCCATACCGTCTAGTAAACGAAGCATTGAGTCAAAATTAATAAATTGACTGGCGTGATGATTTAGTGTAATTCCCTTTACCTTCACTACTATATGCACACGATCTGTAGACGGGGAATACACTTTGTACGTGTAATTCTTCGGTCCACCTGACACAAACTCTATAATATACGAGCCTGGCCCGTACCCTTCGAGCTCGTTTGTGAGGTCGCCCAGGAAGTTTCCGGTTGGTAGCTCGAACTCACCCGGCTTCGTCACATATATTACAGAATCTGTAAGAATGAGAAGAAGAAGAATATTAACTTTCTAAATATAAGGATAATACGATTGATTGACAGATGTAAGGTACAACCTATCTGTGTCATAGTATAAAATCCTTTCGCCCAACTGTTCCAGGTACGAGTAGAGCTTAAGGCGAGCATGGGCAGTGACAAATGCCGCGGTGACAACGTTAACTGACGACAAGCTATCCGCTGCTTCTTCTTTATGCTGCCAGTTGACTGCTATCACCTTGTCATTTATTTCCTGTACATGGTTCACCTCAACGCTGGGATTGGATAGCAACTCGAAAAACTCTCTCGGTTCACGGATAATAGCCGTTTTCGACTGGTTCTCACGCTGTACTAATTTTCCTATAATCATAATAATAAGTTAGTAGTAGTAGTAGTAAAAGAAAACTATAAGTAAAGCTACTATACCCCAGAACGAATCAGCTTGGCCAGCGATCTCAACCCCGGGTTCTTTATAATTTTGACCTCGTCCAAGGAGACTCCCTCGTTTAGCTGGTATTCCTCGATATACTGTTTTCGGGTTTCATCGGAATAATCAGCAGCAGCAGGCCATCCGCTAGCTTCCTGCTTCATCTTTAAAAATTTATCGATAAAACCGGAAAACAGTCCTCCCTCCTTTGACGCTTTATTGTATCGGGTTACATCATACGCCCAAATCTCCTGTACGTCTTGTACGATGTAACCCTTTCGTAAGGCAGTCGCTACTTCGTCCAAGACCCATGTTCCGCTGATACAGCGATTTTTTTCGTCGTCGTGTAGACATTCTGCCTGGTTGAGGTCTTCGGTGCAAGTGCGACACAACGGGAACAGAAGTTTATTGTGCATTTTGACGGGTAAGACCGGATGATATAGATCTTGCGGAGGTAACATAGTGCATTTTACTACACCGTTGATGTTTTCTATGCCACCTTTATCCCGGATAAGCTGTTGGCAAGCTTCGTTACCTACGTAAACTTTAGGGTGGCCCGTAGGGAATTTCGCGTACTTACACACCCAGGGATAAAGGGAGCATACATCTACATACCGGATCTTTTCCCCGTCCCTCGCGATACGATTTAATGTAGCTGCGCCTGTACGACCGCCGTAAAATGCCTCTCTCGGATTTAGTGGTGTATTTATAAGCATCGGGTGTTTTTCTAACTGCTGCTTTAGTTCGGGTGTTAACTGTTTCCGGAAGGTGCATTCCCACTGCTCTATGACCTCGTAACCTAGCGATCTAAATTTCTCTGTAGACGCTCGAGTTTTTTCATAACGCATGTCCAAGGTATCGGAAGGATCTTCGTGGAGAGGTTCGTTGCGGCGAGTGGTATAGCAGATGGGGCACCCGTGGAAATAACACCCGTGAAATTGAAAAATTGTTTTTCTAACAGACCGTCTACCTTAAACCCGCCTACAATAACTTCTCTCTGCCTGCCGGCGTGTTGTATCTGTACACCTCGTTGCTGTTCTTCCCGCAACAACCATTGGAGAGCAATCTTGGAATGGGTATCGGCACGCCTGTAGCCGCCCTTTGGAATGATACCGATGGTGTTTTCTTTAAGAAATTTTCTTCTGTACATCAGGTTGCAGGCAGAGGCGATAGTAATAGCTTCTGTAAACGAGTCAACGTCACATTCGGCCATAAACAAATTTCTAAAGTGCAGACAGGCTCTCTTTAGAATATCGGCGTCTGTTCGACAATACTCGACTAGATCACGCTGCATGTCGAATTCGCTATCTTTATTAGACGCGTACCACTTTAGGAACTCTTTACGTGCCTTCGGTTTCATGGTATGTGGGCTGTAATGTTCGATATCCGGTAAAGAGCCTACGTAGTTGGCATTGGCTTCGGTGTTAAAGAGGTGTGGGAAGTAGCCTTTGGGTGCCGGCAGACCGAACGTCTTAGGGAGCTCGGCCAGAGCCATTGGGAAAAAGTTGAGGGAATCTATAAATTTAAGATTCTCCAGTTGTAGTAGCAGAATTTTAGAACCACGCATTATCAAGTCGTTTTTTATGGTGGAGTCTTTTGTTATCACGTGATTTAATATAAATTGTGTGTCGAAGGCTTGACCATTATGAGCGATTGCTACGACTTTTTTAAATTTCTTACGCACCTCCAGCAAGTGTGTTAGAAACCCTTCGACGCTTAATTTTCCTTTTACTATTTGTTCTCGAACTCTGCATCTCGTACATATGGTCATGTTTGCTGGAGTATCGTAACATTCGGAGCATACTTGTTGGAAAACACATAAATTAGCTTCGTGTAGCTTTACCCCGGTAGCAATCTCCTTTTCCTGCCGGGTCTCTAGATCGAAGAACACAAACAACACGTCTTCTTCTTCTTTTTGTTTTGTACCCATTTTCGCGGACGGTTTAATGTAGCAGAAGTGGTTCTCAGGCATGTGAGATTGACACGCTTTACAGTAGATCTCCCCGCATACGTGAGTCCTTTTTCTGATCTTTGTGTTAACGGTCCTGAAACACCCGTCACATTTTTGCACGTCCTGACATATTTTACCTGTATGGTTATCAAAACATTGCTGGTTGCTAAAGTCCCTTTTACAGTGCTGACATCTGATTAGTTGAGCTGTTCTTTCAAACGGCGGTGAGCAACCACAACCTGCACAGGACTTCACGTATCGGTGATCTCCCTTATTGTTATAAGGAATATGACAGTATTCGCAAAAGTAGCTGCAGGCAAAGGCCGCGGTCAAAGATGTTATTACGTTGTAATGCCTCTCGTGATACAGCAGATTGATTTTCTTTTCTGCGCCAGCCCCTTCGAATATAACATTGCGCCCTTTTGTATTATATATGTACACGGTGATCTTGTAACCGTCAAGATGTTTCTGAAAGAGCTTTAATTCACTGACTCCTGCTCCCTCCGGTGGAATGAACGCCACGACGGCTTCTCGCATCAATTCCTCAGCCTTTATCTTTTGGATACCTTGATTTTTTCTAATAGCATTGTAATTGGAAACTTTATCTATGTGAGCCTTCGCTACAACCAGAGCTCGGGGCAGACACAGGTTATCACTGTTATTGATGGTGATAATCCCTCTACGCATACGACATTCTTCGGCAAAGGTGTTGTAAGTGCTATAGCGATTACGCCCGTGCCCTGCCGGTGGTGTTACAATTGTAGCAACGAGTTTAAAGGTGTCGGAACTGAGTGCTTCAGGGTCGGATTAAAGAATGCTTTCAAGTATGCCCCACACGTCGTTAAACGTGATCTCGTCCGCTCTTTTGAGACTCATATAGCCTGGTAATTTCTGGTTGAAGCTGTCGAATTCAAACGAGGCACCGATTTTATCCGAAGCCTGAGCCTTCGAGAGCAGATGCGATATTATCTGATTAATTGCATTTTTAAAGAATACTAGATGGTCTTCGTCAGACGGTGCTTCGTTAACTTTAAACACCATTCAACGCTTTTGTGTACCAAATTTCTTGATGTTAGACACATTTTCGTCAAGAATTTCGTAGAGAGACATTTTGTACAGCAGCAACAGCAGCAGCAGCAGTAGTAGCGGTACGCACAATAACAACAACAATAAAACACTTATGCACACCTGACGCGTTAAACAGACACCTAATGATAAAATCGAAAATTATTATGTTGTACTACACTACATAGCAATTTAACAGATTAAATGAATGATAGTAAATATTCGTATTCAATTCTAAACGTAAAATACACAACAACAACGACGACAATATGTAAAACACTTATGTATGCAGACATGTTACAGTATACATCATTAACGATTTAGCAAATTAAAACGGTTGATAGTAAATAGTCGTATTAAATTCTAAGCGCCAGTAAAAAAAATACCTTTGCCGATCGACGTTGATGGAGCACAAAAGGCACTTGAAACGAACAATTAACTTACACTTACACACATACACAAAACTAATAACAACAACAAACTACACCACTACCACTGTTTGTCACTAAAATAATAATAATAATTGCTGAAACTAGAAGACTTGAAGCGAACAATTGAGTTGATACTAGAAGGTGTATTAAGAATAGTTGTTCGGTCGATCGTTCTCAAACAACTGAAGTCGAAATAGTTAATTTCTACGTTTATAAATAATTGACGATATACATATCTACCCTCCTGAGAAGTAGTCAGTCAGTCAGTCAGTTAATTTGATTAGTACCCTTATCACTCCTAGTGTATGTAGTATATGAGTAATCATCAAACTCCCCCTTTCATTCGAAAAATCAATTTTCCTAATTTGCTGTGTTAACAAAGCTATTTCCGCATCCATTTTGGGTGTGGAAATGAACCATTCCCAAACCCGAAATCTAGGGACTTTTTTTCGGTTGGTAACATACTGACATAAATTGTACAGGATGTCAGATGTCAGTATGAGTTTGTGGTTACAGGTTATGGCTGCAAGCCAGACAACAGAGAAATCGTTGGAATCATTGAATTTAAGTTTTAATTACTATTTGCAAAAGTACAATTATTATAAACATTTATGTTGACAGTAGAACTATCAGTGGAGTTGATAATTATACCGTGAGTTGAGGAAACATTCTCTTCATGGGTATTATTCCCCCCAACAGTGACTTGGCCGTTTTGTGCTGGAGTGCTCTCTGTTCTCTGTAATACTGTTTCAGAGTCATTTGAATTAGTGATCGTGGAACAGCCAGGGAGTTCAACGTTTGTTTCCCTGGACAAACATTTTTGAAACTTCAATTTTGTTGCTTAAAGATGAATCAACATAACCCTCAGCAACTGCTGAGCTTTTCCATCCTCCAAAGCGTTTAATCGTCAAAAGATCACCGCCACTGTTTGCTACATGCGTAGCACTCGATCTCCGAAAGCAATGGCCTGTGAATAGGTGAGGATCTGGGAGCTGAAGAAAGGTAGCAATTTCTTTCGGAATCTTTCCCATGGTATTAATACCAATGGGACTATTAATACATAAACCGTTGCGGTAGGTTAAAAAGAAGCGGTCATGTTTAACAGTCTTAGGACGGAGACTGTTATACTTTTTTGATCCAGTTTTTGTCTGTTATGGCAAACATCCTAGGAACATAGTTTTTTGTTTTAGGTATATTTACGAGAATGGAATCTGATTTAAAATCTAGATCATTCAGGGACATATTTGTAAGTTCATCTCGCCTACAGGCGCCGTTGTACCCCATTATAAGGATAACCTACAATGTAAACCTATAGTGACACTTGAAAAGCAAAATTTGAAACCTACCTTCATAGCCAGGTATTTTCTATTATCGGCTTCCGCTATGAATCTTTTTATATCATTCTCCTCAAGAATTTTTGATTTTTTAGGGACATATCCCTGTGAAGAGCGTTTTAATAGGGCTTGAAGTTTTTTATAAGTGGAAATATCCACATTTTTATGGACATTCAGGCATGTTCGCAGCATTGAATACCTGCTCCATAACGTAGATGGTTTATATTTGTCTCGTTGCATATTGAAGTATGCTAACAGAACATTTTCTGATATCCCAATTATCCCATTCTCGGCACACCATTTTTGAAAATGTTGAAATTGTTTTTTATATTTGCCATGAGATTTCACGGGCAATAAATTTAGCATACTATTTTCTGCAATTTGCCGTATTTCTGGTGGGGTGCAAGAAATTTCTGAATTCATCTTCTAACTAATTTTGCACTTCAACGAATTTAACTTGCAAAAAATGACATTTATAGTGAGTCTACTTGATTCAAATTTAAAATTTTGTTTTAAATGGAGGCTTTGAAATAAAAGTGTCACCAACCGTTGCAAAATTCCCTAAATTAGCAAAATTGATTTTATTTGTATTAAAAAGCTATTTTATTTGCAAATTAGGAAAAATAACATGAAAAATTCGTTTTGTAAAACTTCCGAGCACTCGTCTTTTACAGGCACTCCTGCCTACGGCAGTCGTGCTGCAAACTGGACTCGTGTCGAAATAAGAGTTTTACAAAACTCGTGTTTCAATATACTAATCCAGACAAACTGTACTCTTGTAGTAATTAAATCAACATACCAATCACGGTTCATTTCACATCCTTTTATCATTTTGCAAAAATCAATATCTCAATTTCAAACAAGAATATTTCATGCTTTGAATATACGCTTATTATTATTATAGTTGCAAACATGCATAAAGTAATAAGTAAATACTACTATAATATAGATGATAAAATATATTTTCATTTTACCTCGAATATTTTGATCTAACTGCGTTAATAAGTTAACATAGATTTTATCTTTCAATGAGTGGTTGATGATGATGATGATGATGACCACGTTTTTCTTTCGATAGAGGGTTTGTTGTTGATATGTAAATCAAGGTTTTTCTACCCCTATGAATATTAATTTCTTGCTTTTCATCGAATCAATAATAGCACTACAATACTCTATTATCACCTAAATGAAGTAGTAATTATTTCTCAAGTTAAGGGTGACACGGTTCACTTAAATACTATTGCTGTAATTCAATATACATTCTCTGCTGAACGCAGATCAGATCAGATTTGCAATTTATATCGTGATTCGATTTATGAGTTTTTACATACGAATTCATAAGCCATTAAATGTATAGAGACTTAATTTAGCTTAAAGTAACTGATTATATTCAATATAGCTTCTGGAGTCTGTTTCCAGGGTTATGCGTTGTAGAAATTATGATTATTCTTATAGTACGTTAGAGGGGTTATTTATACACGCTAAATAAGACTTGTAATAATTTTTCTTACGCCTCTATTTGGTATTGCTATTGTTGTTGATATGTAATCGAGGTTTTTCTAACCCCTATGAATATTAATTGCTTGCTTTTCATCACACAACTTAAACTTGTTACGTTATAACATGATTCATTTTTATACGTTTTGTTTTTCACCCTAGTCTATGAATCTAAAACGGCATAGTATTCAAATGTATAGAGTTAATTTAGCTTAAATATTTATTGTATTAAATATGCATTATATAGGGAACTACTTGTTACTTTATGCATGTTTGTAACTATTATAATATAGATGATAGAATATATTTCATTTTAGCTCGAATATTTTGATCTAATTACGTTAATAAGTTAACATAGATTTTATCTTTCAACGAGAGTATATCGTTATAAATTTCTAATTGATGTTAACCTCAATTATTATTATTATTACTTTGACCAATCAATATCTGTTAGAGAGAAAGAGTTGTAAGAGACAGTACGTTGTCGATAATACATATTTCCGTAATCGTAGGGACGTGACAGCAGTTAGGGAAAAATGACGACCGACCGTCCAATCACAAAGCAGTAGGCGAAAATGGAATATTGTGGACCCCTCAGTGCTTCCTATTCAATTATTATTATTTTAATCAATATCTGTTAGCGGTTTCTATTAAGCGATGAACTCAATCAATAATCAGGACAACGCCCTTATTTTTAATTGACCAATTCGAGAGCTATAGGGGCGAGGCCGATCAACTCAATCAATAATCCGGTCAACGTTGAACTTATTATCATTATTATTAATTATTATTATGTTTAATCAATACCTGCTAAAAGGTTTCTATTGGACGATCAACTCAATCAATAATCCGGACAACGCCTTTATTTTTAATTGACCAATCAGAGAGCTATAGGGGTGATTTAATTGACCAATCAGAGAGCAGTAAGGGTGACTTAATTGACCAATGAGAGCACAGTGGGCGGGATTTCGTTGGCCAATGAGAGCGAAGGGGTGGGGCTTCGTCGGCCAATGAGAGCGAAGGGGAGGAGCTAACAGAAGGGAGAAGGGGAAAGGGGCGTGGCTAATAGTAGGAAGAGTGGGGCTGGACTCAACTGCGCCTATACCTACTGACAATGTTTTTCTAACATTTTGTCAATTTTGTTTGAGATCGATACAGCCTTAAACGTTCATCATACTTATGAATAACGGTTTTTGCACGAAATATAATCGATTAAACGCATATTTACTCTTACTAGGATTTTTTTCGGGGGTGCTAGTTTATACAAATTCAGAATCAAACTACTAAGATTTACACATAACATAGATTTTAACAGTATTAACAAATTTTAGGGGAGGCTTCAGTCCGATAGCCCCCCGCCCCTAAATACGCCACTGCATGCACCTACACAAATCGTTGTAATTAGATTTACGAAGGCTTGTACTGCTTTAATTGCCGTTAGTAAAGGTTAGTAACAGTCCTTTCACGTGCATTATTAATGAGGAAATTACAAATACTTAACAGTAATGTGCCAGCAATGTGCCATTTGCTTACTGTTCTAGAACGCCAAAGTAACTTACAATCGTGTTAGTTTTAACAAATCAGTAAAATAATCCTACTGTCTATGGTAAACATGCAAAGTTCGATCGTGAAAAATAATTTTTATGGTATCTTGGTATTTTATGGTATTTTTATGGACTCGTAAACATCTGTTTCCATGGGTAAAGATTCTTTTTACGGGCTAGCCCGTTAGGAAGCGTGTGATAGTATATTAAGTATCAAGAACAGTAAGGACAGTTTACCGATCGATGACAATATTGGAGGAGATCGGTAAACTCCTTACAGTTTGAGACGCTTATACTATTTTTTGTACGATCATTATGCATACAAAGGTATTAACTAAGGAAATATCCCGAAGATGGTAAAAAATAGAATTAAGATCATTTATTTTTGCCCTGTATATCCACCAAACATTAAGTAGGTTTTGTCGTTACCATGGATACGTTTGTAATTACTATTATTTATGAATGTCACGATATTTGTCAAACTCGTAAGCATGAGTGAATCTAAAAACGAATATAATTCGGATATTGAAGAGGCCTGAGCAAACGTTAATAAAAAATATACATTTTATAAATAGTCCAATTATTTAGAAAATAATGATTTTCACGAAAGAGACATCTAAAGATCAGGCATTTATTTTATAAATTACATATAATTTACTTACCGTTCAGTTCTGTCAAAAACAGAACGGTAAGTAATTACTTACCGATGCGTTTTTGCTTAGTAACCAGTAAATATAACCTACTGTTCTAAAACCAAGTATGGTAAACAATCCGAAATAGCATGGTCGTACAAAAAGATTTTTACGGGCTCGTTATCATCAATACCATTGTAACTTATCAAACTTCTCATATCACAAAGTCACACGCATGGGCGCCACTGTAACTTAGCTTTTTTTGTTACTCTTACGAAATTACTCTTACTGAAAATGGTAAACATACGCGGCGCGGTGAACGTCACTGTAACCTCAATAAACTTCAAATCCTGAATACTTACTGCAAAACTCATAAATGCGATACTTACTGTACTTTAATGCTCCAGCTTTTAAGATCTCCCATTTACAAATTATCTAATAGGCGTAGGTACTAGTTTCCATAGCTTACGAATTTTAAAGAAAAATAAGGTGTAGTAGATATAATAAAAGGATATGGGAGCCATTTTAATTCTTTAGCACACGTCAAATGTACATTTAGAATTCGGCACTATACGACAAAGATAGTGCATTAGCCTAATAACTGAGGGGAACTGAGAAGGACTACGCAACTTTTTACTTTAATCTCGTTATTATTATTTAATTTAACAAAATTTGCATAAAATAGAATTATGGGCAGTTACCTATATGTTTATAGATTAGAGGGAAGTACTTGATACGGTTCAATTAAATGTAGTTAGTCTAGAAATTAAATATTTTAATACATACAGTAACGACGTTTTGTTTTTAATGCCATTTATTTGCACAAATATTACAGATTTGTTCAGTTTAACATGTTTCCTCCATTCTATAACTCTTTAACTATCCAATTGATTTTTTTTCTAATAAACATTTTCTTTTTGCTACATTTACAGATTTATAAAAATACCAATAATCCAGTCTATTTCTGATGTTTCGTATATGTAATGATCATATAATGTGAGATACTCGTGTTCTATCGCCTTAACTAAAATTTCTTAACAGATGTTAGGAAATTTATTTCTGTAATAATTCGGCACTACTTTACAATACTAAAACTCCTAAACTGCAATAATCCCAATAATTCATTTGTTAAATACAAGTTTTATTTTTAACTAATTTTCGTTTTTAGAAGGTTATACTGTTTTAGCGTAATAATTTTGTAGAACTGACCAAATTCTGCAAGTCTACTATATTACTGAGAGTCAACGTAGCAGCGCTCGCGAGTGGTTGTGTGCATGTGCTCCGCCAGACGCGTCCGACATTCTACACTGTAGCACTCCTGCTATATTCAAATCAGGTTTAACCTTTGACAGAATCTCTTGTTATATTTAATATTCAAGTAAGACATTAATTATAAGAACAATTTAAAACACGTTTTATACGGCTAGCCTTTGGCTACGCCAGGTACCAGCTAACTACTTCATTAAAACTACATTATCAACTTATGCCCTATCTTAAAAATCCTACACTTATCTACAAAGGAAATCGAACTCCAGATGACAGTACAATGGGCGAAGATTACACAAACATACCAGATAAGTCATCCAAACGTCCTATATCGTCTCCGCTATCAGAAAACCAAAACAAGAAATATTCATTCGACAACAATGAACTTCTAAGCAAAAATAAATATTATCTGCCAAAACACGTTGACCCTGCTAATGATAAATCAGAAATAACAAACCCAACAGTTACATCCAAGAAAATCCCACCGATCTTCTTGCAAAACGCAAATAATTATCAAGCAGTAATTACAGATATTAAAACCATAGTTAAAAAAGAATTTACAACAACTAATCAAGGTGCTCAGCTGCGAATTAATCTCACTGATGCAGACGACTATCGCCTGCTAACCAAATATTATGACGACAATAAAGACACAATCGAATATTATACATTTCGTAACACAGATAGCACAAAATTCTCGGTAATAATGAGGAATGTACCAATATCGGTAACAACAAAGAAATTTTAGACGAGCTACCTCTTAAGCAATTCCCAGTACTTCACGTGACCAGACTGTTAAAGAATAAACAACCAATACCCATTTGAGCAATAGAACTCACCAAAACGGACAAAGCTAAAGAAATTTTTCAACTCACCAAACTAAATTACTGCATAATTAAAATTGAACATAGACACAACAGCAAAGAAACACCTCAATGCACCAATTGCCAGCGCCTAGGACATACTAAAAACTATTGCCAACTCCCAGCACGCTGTGTTAAATGTACTGAATTGCATCATTACTCTCAATGCACTAAACAACGAACAGAAAAACCTTAATGCGTAAACTGCCAAGGTCAACATCCCGCTAATTATCGAGGATGCAGTTATTATACTAATTCAAATAAGAAAACCATAACTACCCCAAGCACAAACACAACCCAAAACCCAAAAATATATAACTTTGTAACTCCTGGAACTACATATGCCCATGTCGCAACCGAACAACCACCTTCAAACTCACAACATCCCATACCTAATACCTCACAACCTTCCTCCTTCCTTGACCTAATTCAAGCAATTTGGAATATGCTAACCCCATTCCATGAGCGAATTAAAACGCTCATATTCTCACTTATCCCCACATTTTTCAATGGACCATAAACAACCAAATATTTTCTCAAATCTCACCATCGTAAACTATAATGCCGATGGTTTATCAAAACAAAGTGCATTAATCATAGCCTTTCTAGCGAGACATAAAGTCGACTTATTAATCGTCACCGAAACACATCTTGCAAAAGATGAACAGTTTAAAATACCATAGTATAACATATTCCGTCAAGACCGAGAGACTCATTTCGCATCCGGAGGTGTCGCCATAATTATTAAACGCACCTTATCTGCCCATCATTGCGAAATTCAAGGAATAACTAACCTCGAAACAGTAGCGATTCAGCTAGAACTTCACAATAACAGAAAGGTTAATATCATAGCAGTATATAAACAACCTAAACGACGGCTTTTGGAGGCAGATATAGCCGCACTCTTTAACAACAACTCCCCCACACTAGCGATTGGCGATTTCAACTCAAAAAACACCATATGGGGATGCCAGAAGAGCAATCCAAGCGGAAATAAACTATACACCTATATATCAAATCACGCAGTTCAGATATCTGCTCCCACTGAACCAACCCACTATCCGTACCGAAAAGATCACCGCCCAGATATACTCGATATATGTCTACTTAAAGACTTCCCATTCCCAATATCACAAAGGGTCATATCGGAGTTAGACTCAGATCATCTACCTATTGTAATCACCTTCGACAAAACTCTCATGTCCAAATACCTATTTCCTCGACTAATCCAGGGTTTCGTCGATTGGAAACAATTTCAGCAAGTATTAAACACAACAATAGTATACCCAACTCTTATCGAATCAACAAATGACATAGACATGGCAATAGGAACATTAAATTCAGCAATAACAAATGCTGTATCCCAAGCCACCACCATACACACTAAACGCAAAGTCGACCACTTAACTCCACCCACATACATCTTGACACTAATCAACAATAAAAATCGACTTAGGCGCATATGGACAAGAACTAGAGACCCTCTTATTAAACAGCAATTGAATCGCGCAACTCGAAAAGTTAAGCTTGCCTTAGAAACCCATCGAATTAACAGCTACAAACAGTACATCGCTGAACTTCAACCCCGAGATCCCTCAATGTGGCAAGACACAAAACGAATATTGAAGCAACAACCACCGACCCTTACCATACACATCAACAATCAAGTATACGCAACGGACTCTGAAAAATGTACTATCTTCGCTGATCATTTAGAAAGCACATTTACCACCGGAATCCCAGAAAGAAACGAAGGTTTTGCACGAGAAATATCTACAGAATTAAGCACTAATTCTCCTAACCCGGGATTGATTGACCCAACTACTCCAGCAGAATCGACACTGCACATCCACAAACTTCAAGTCATAAAATCTCCCGGACACGATCTTATACGAATATCGTTATCAAACTCTTTCCCAACAAAGTGATTACCTATCTTACAATTCTATTCAACGCTTGCTTGAGGTTAAGATATTTCCCAGATACTTGGAAACATGCACATATTTTACTTTTCCCAAAACCTGGCAAAAACCACAAAAATCCAGTAAATTATCGACCAATAAGCCTTCTGCCCACACTTTCAAAACTTTTTGAAAAAATTATACACGCTCGCCTCACCAAATTTTTAACTAAAGAAAAAATACTTCCAACTTTCCAATACGGCTTTCGCAAGAAACACTCAACCGTACATCTCGTTTGTCAGAACTAATAGAAAATGGAATTGAGCAAAAACAGCATACTGTGGCTGTATTCCTAGATGTTGCCCAGGCATTTGACCGAGTCTGGCATAATGGGCTACTTTATAAAATGCTTAAATGCAAGGTACCTGATTACTTATTATGTATTATCAAGTCTTTTCTCACAAATCGCTCATTTGCGATCAGAATAAATTCTACCTTATCGGAAAATAAGACTGCCACAGCCGGAGTCCCACAGGCATCAATACTGGGCCCTATATTATTTAACATATTTGTCCACGATCTACCCGATCCCCCGAATGCAACAGTTGCAATGTATGCTGATGATACAGCCTTACTCTCTCAACACAACGACATCCTCCAATCTACTCAACAACTACAAGCTAGCGTTAACGTGATCACCGAGTGGTTCAATAAATGGTGCATAAAGCTCAATGTAACCAAAACAAAGGCAAAAATATTCACTTTACGTCGACCTAATACTCCGCCGAACATCTTAATAGACAACCAAATGATAGAGTGGAACCCTGCAGATAGTGCGATCAAATACCTTGGCGTTTACCTTGACAAAAAACTCTCATGGGCCATACACATCAACAAAAAGCTAAATCAGAGCTATCCCAGACTAGCAATGCTGTAATACCATCCTTAATAGAAAGTCTACGCTGAAACAAGAATGCGGAATATTGTTATACCAATCCATACTTAGACCAATACTCACTTACGCCTGTCAAGTGTGGGGAGCATCATCAAAAACACATCTGAGAAAACTTCAAATTTTTCAAAATAAGGTTATTCGCATACTCTTCAATGCTCCATGGTTTACGCGCAACGCATAACTTCATCGAGAAGCAAATATCCCTACCATCGAGGAATTTATTAGGACTCTGTCCAAGAAATATTTCCACAGCATCTCCTAATGTGAAGGTGCCAGAAACTTCCACACAGGCAACAGACATGTCCATACAAGACTGAAACGCAAACTCCCACAAGACATTTATTTAAGCAGTGAAAGTGAATAAAATTCAATAAACATACAGCACAACAGTGAAGTGTATCATAAATACTTAAGTGTCAGTGCGGCATACATTCCAATAGCGATTATATTCACTATGTACATAACTATTCAACAAAAAGCCATGCATAGCGATAAATCGCTGATCTGGCTGAACCAATAATATATAAAAAAACTATATTACTATTAAAATGAAAACCCCAAAGATAAAGATTATTAACACTGAAATTTCGAAAGCTATAATTTCTCTTCTTAAATTGGTAACTAATAATACTTTAAATTACTCATAAGTTCGTTAACCAACACGACAAAATTCAATTCGAGATTCAATTTCCTTCACAAGTTTCACAAGTTTTCTTCCTCCGTTTTCAATGAACGGGAAACTGGATTATTTGGTTAATTTTATTAACACAGAAAATTAGACGATAAAATGAAGCAAATAAGCTTCCTGTACTGTAAACGAAACTAAACACGAAACGGTATTAGCACAAATCATTTTGTACTCTTCAAACTGTAACTTAGTTTTATATTGTAAACAGTGGCGGTGGGTGCATACGTCAAACTCGGGGCACACGACAAACTGGTATATCGCTATCATGCTCGTACGCACACATTAAAGCTGTATATCATCATGTGTTGCACTGCGAGTGCCCCGGATTTGACGTATGCACCCACAGCTACTGATTCTAAACTGTAATTTTAGGAATGCAGACTAATAACATCTCATTCTACCAGGAGCTTCCCCGAGGAGAAGCCCCAGGTCACGAGGAGACCGCTGTCAGCCGTCCGTCATTTGACTCTGCTGGATTATATCAGACTGTTCATTTGGGGATGCTAGAATATTGTTGGCGCTATGATTTTTAAGGAGGGAAAAATTAACCACCCTATCAAAAACGAGACTGGCACTCTTTAAACCAATAGGAAGTGACCACATAAAATCTTTCTGGAATATTCTCTAAAGTTACATGGGATTTCACCGGATCAAAAATCTGCTTGCAGGGTGAGACCTGATATTTTTAAATGTGGTTTCAGTCCGTTTTTTAATTATCTGCGTTCAGGGACTCTATTGATCCAAATTGAAGATAAACGCGTACAGAAAATATAAATTTAAGCTCAATGTTTTTTACATATAATAACTTTGTTAAAAAGCCAAATTTTATTTCTGAATCTTTATAAACTCAATTTTATCTGTATTTTATTCTAGAAGCAATTTCATCATGTGTGAAAACATTTTGGGATGACTTGGGATGATTTAATTCGAGGTATCGCCTGCAATTTTAAACCAACTAAAACATACTGAAATGTACAGGGCTGTACTAAGATTCTTTACCAATAATGCATTTACATTTGCATTAAAATTAAATCGAGAATTTTGACAGGTTGCACCATAGTAACATAATATTTATTTAATACGTTCATACGAGGTTGCAAGGTCATAACGCGGTTGCAACTCGGTTGTACACAGAAAAGGAGCTGGCCCTTATTTAACTGCTGTTAACCCCGAAAATATTGCTGCAGTGAAGATGATGGTGGAAGAGGACAACCGGATTACCTATGCCATGATACAGTCCAAACTGAGGATTGAATCCTCGCAAGTACGAATTCGCAACGAATATTTACATTTGAAAAAGGTTGTAAGTCGGTTTGTACCTCATCATCTTACAGATTTACAAAAAGCAGAACGTGTTAGAACTTGCCAAAAAACTTTAGATATGTTGAATGCTAGAAGCCATAAAATTATTAGTAAAATTGTTACTGGCGATGAAACTTACATGCCGTTTTTTGATGTTCCTACTCGTCAAGAAAGCCGAATATGGATACATGGAGATGAGGAAACTCCTACGATGATGAAAAAACAGCGAGCAATGAAGAAAGTTATGTACGTAGCAGTGGCGTGCGGAATGGAAGAAATGGAAGCAATGCTTCCCTTGAGAATTTTTTTAAATTAAAAACGAATGCTAACAAAAATATTTTTATAAAATTATGGTTATCGCTTATTTAAATTTGTAATATTTGATCAACTTAAAGCTCAATATCAATTTCGTACAGCAAAAAGTATAAGTATTTAGAGTACTATTTTAAATTAGGCTCATTAAACTTGCACGGAAAGGTAATACCGATTCAAATGTGTTATTACATACGTTGCATATAAGCACTGATTTCGTTGCTTCTAACTGCTCTTCTCTTAGTCTTGATAAGCGGGCGTGGTCATACAGATGATGCGATTAACATTCTTTGGTCGTTATTTTTAGTGTGGTTCGTGCCCACATGTTTATTTATTATGATTTGGTTATTTGTTCGATTTAGTGTTTGTTAAATTTAATGTTACTTCAGTAATGTAAATCTGCGAATGAGACTGTATTTTGTCAGATTTCATTATTTCAATTTATATAAGTTGGAATTTTTTTAAAGACAAATAATTCTATTTAGTTTGTTCTGTATGCAAATTTAAAATTGCATTATCGTCATGACTGCTAATTCAGCTGCTTCGGTGGAAGGTTCGAGTACTTCCGATACATCCGAATCGCGACAATTTTGTTGTTCAATTTGTAAAGTATTATTATTAAATAAAGAATTTTCTTCATACAGTATCGGAGGGAATTACAAATTGTTGAGAAAGGCAGACCAAAACCAGAACTTTTAAATTTAACAACAAAGATTAAAACCTGCACCAAGTATTTTGCTAAAAAAGACCAGAAAATCGAGTTGCATTATAAATACATAGTAGTAGTTTTTTAAAATAAAGACTAATAGTCAACAAATTCCATAACTATAAAGTGTAAAACTTCTTCTTTGAAAAACTTTTAAGCTTAATAATTATAACACTGTTTTTTTGGTTGTACCTAGCAGGGGCGAATCCAAAGAATTATTTTGAGGGGGAAATTTTTGGAAAAATAATTGTTTTAATAAATAATAATTAAACAAACAAGCAGTCATATAAGCAGTGCAAACGTGGCTATCTATACAGGCAGCTAACTTCTTTGAAGAGAGCATTGAAAAGCTGGTGCCACGATACGAAAAATGCCTCAGTAATGGTGGAAACTATGTAGAAAAATAGTTTAAAGTATGGAAAAACTAATAAACATTTTACTTTTCCAAAATACTTTTTTGTTTTCTTTTAATCGCCAAACGGTAGTTACTTTAAAAATACTCCTCGTATTACTCTATTTAGGAATTTTATTATATTAATCAATTCAAATAAGCTATGGTAAATTATAATGAAATAAATGTCCGGTTATGAAACATTTTACATTTTCCAGGCAAACATAACCAATAATTTTTGCAACGTATATTTTTGGATCCAAAATGGCGGTTTGACATTCGCTTAGGCTCAACTCTTATAAAAGTATCATAGAGGGTTTCTAGTTATAAGAGTTCACTGCGTAAATAAGATAACTTTGACATTCTAAGAACAGCTGTCTAATAGTGATGTTAGCTTTAAAAAATAAAATATTACTGTTTGCAGTATTCAAATGGCTTCATTTGGACACGCAAATGTATAATAGTATATTAAAGAACGAGTTTCATAAGGCAAGATTTATTGTACGAGTCCAAATTTAGAAAACGAGCCGCTTGCGGCGAGTTTTCTAAAGGACTAAGTGCAATAATAACTTATGGAACGAGTTTTTTATGCTATTTTTTCTATTTTGCGTCTTTTATTCCCTTTTTAAATAAAAAATCGCAATTTCAAAATTTAGGGATTTTTGTGGAAGTTGACAACACTGATGTGACATTTGAAAACTCATTGACTGACACAGAAAATTGAGTGAAGTTTTTGTCAATTTTCTGTTTTTTTCAATTATTTTTTTCAATGCTACCAACTTTGAAAAAGTTGAAAAAGTGAAAATGAGTACCTGGGAAATCATTTCCTGGTGTAATAATAGGCGGTCGGTGCGTAAAGCTAGCCACTTTACCACCCTTGAGTACCGAGCGGCTCAAGAATAGTAGCCTACCCTGCTATACCCCAATGGGCCTTCATGGCCTGTGAAAGGGGACTATTATTTATTATAGACGCAAAATGGAAAAATTGTATTTTCAAATCTAATAAAGCTGTAGCTTGTACAAGTAGATGCAGATATTAAAAGCGTTCTATTATTATGAGTCTGCTATTTTCTTAAAACAAGGCAGATATACAAATGAAGAAAGTTTGTTTGCAACGTTCATCTATATGTCGCTAACTATATTCTTATTAATTTCTTGGAAAAAACTAATATAGTTGTTTTATGTTATACATGCCAGAAAAGCTTCTTTCCGGACCTATCCCGTACGCATTGTTTTGACAAGACAACAATAATTGTATTAATGCATCTCAAAAAATTAACTTTCTTCAAAACTCGTCGTCAAGGACTTTATCATTGGATTCATTGGCTAATAACCCCATATTCTTTCTAAAATTCCTAATTTGTGTAACATAATTTACCATTTAACTAACTCTAAAATGCCATATACAGAGTGTTTCGCTTAAAATTCGTATTCCCTGGACAGGTAATAGCACACATAAAATATGCAACAAAAAAAGTTTAATATCATTAGTGGCTATCTTTCATAATAACCGAGAAAAAAATTGTTTTTGAAAAGTGGGCTGTGGTCACTAGTTTAAGAATAGCAGTTGGCGCTGGATATACCTAATTACATTTTCAACGTAATATTTGGTTGATGTATCCCATCGATCGCATTGATGTATCTGATTCTAGGTGATGTCACAGTTTGTTTTGACTATTATTTCCAGCACTTTCCAAAAGTTGACCTTTTTAGCAAATGTTTTCGATGTGCGTAAAATTAAAGTGGCATAAGGATTTTTTGTTCCTATTTCTATCACCTGTCCAGAGGATACGAATCTTAAGTAAAACACCCTATATATTAAATTTAGAAAACTCGCGTAAGATATAACCTTAATTTTAAATGTTCAAGTGTTTGTGGCCTAATCGAAAATTAAGCTTCTATGAATCTAAATCGATAAAATCTTTTAGTGGATTAGAATGCCTTAATAAGTGGCATTAGTCACACCCAAATCTACATTTTTAGGTTGGTTTCTGACGGTATAAGTAACGCAGAGTGCGAGTAGGTTTACAAAAAGTGATAAAAACAATTTTTTGTGCAACTGTCCGCGAAGTAGACACTTCGCGTATGCAATACAAGACGCCAAATAGAATCCACGAAGTAACTTAGTGTCAAGATCTTTACTCGTTTTTAGGATATTTTACAAAACTAATTGTTTTATTTATCATTTCCATAGAAATGCTGCAACATGAATGTCGCCTTTCTTATTTTCTATTTTCCGCCATTTTCATGCTCACTCAATAGTGGAAATGTATGAGAGGACCTACTTTTTTTAAGATTGCTTAGAGATTTACAAACCTTGGTTACTTATTTGCATATAAAAAAGTATATGAAGTTGCGATATTAATAATATTAAAGTATTTGGTATCTAATTAACTAGACTAATTTTACGAAGTCAACGCACTATTAAAATTTTATAGGTTATTTAGTATTGTGACAAAACAAGTAACCAATTCAGAATTGCCCACTGAACTCTTATTTACTATACTCTAACAAACAAATGAAGGATCTAGGTCGCCGCGTGACCACCACCTGGTAAACACATAAAATCTAAGATCAGATTTTAAGCAACACTGATATTATACTATAAGCTGTTAAAACTGTCAGTGACATACGTTACCCGCGTGATTTGCGATGCGGTATGCAAGTTAGCCCTCGTGATTTCGGCGACCTAGATCCTCATTTGTTTGTTAGAGTATAGAAACGGCATATGATACGAATATTTGAAGCCAACATAACCTCTTTTTTTGTTTACTGTGGACACAGCTTTTGATTGCCTTATTCAGTAAGGTAACGTAAATATGACCTTTATGAAACAATCAATAACAGCTGAGTAGGAATAATTCTTAGGTTATACGTCATTTTAAAGAAATATATTAAACTGTGAATAGTGTATTAAAAAATGGTGAATTCATGTAGTTTTTGTGGAACTATATACAAAAAAGAAACGTTTAGTTAGATACTTTGGGCCGTATTCTCATGCCACTATTAAGTTAATAGCATGTTTAATTACCATGGCGATTAATTCTAACCTTTTCCCACCTATTAGAATTAGATAAATATATCTCTTTTTTTTTGTTGATCTTAATTTAACTTCAGTTAAATACACCTTTAATAGTGGCATGCGAATACGGCCTTTTGTATACATTATCACACTTGCCATAGGCGTTACATGAGGTTTTTACCTAAATAAAGAAATACGCAAATAAAGCAGAAATTTAAGGTTGTGTAAATATCACCTGCTATGAACCGTAATAAAACTATACTAAATTTGGAATTCTAGTGACTACAAACGTTTGCATACAACTATGTTCTCCGTTTATTATAAACAGAGTTACTTTAGTTCATCGTACCTACAACTCTTGGCACATCTAATAAATGTACTTTTATAAGGAGAGATAAATTACTACCGCCTTTTGAAATTACAATTACTTTATTGAAACAACTTACATTACTGTTTACATACTTACCAATACTAGTGTAATTACATCAGTAGAAAAGTAACCAACTTGCCACTTGAAATATAAATATAAATATAAATACAAAGAATAGTTAATATAATAATAATTATATTATTAGTATAATTTATAATTATTATACAAAGTAGTAGGTGGTAGTAGCCAAAGAATAAGGAGGATAAGAATGGAAGGCTAACGACCTCCAAAATAGTAACGCCATCTAACGTGTTGGATGTTAACTGATGGGAAAATGATTATATCTTGACGTAAGTTTGCATTCTGTTGACACGTTTTGAATCAAATAGGTTAAGAAAAGTAAACGTTTCGCGGTTAATAACACTTGTTAGATAGATCTTTTTATGAAAAGTATTAAATATTGGTATTTTGATGTATTAAAATTTTAAAAATGTCTAGCGATTATTACGCCATCTTTACGTGTTAGGTGTTAACTATTACTGTAAAATCAGGTCGGATTTTTACATATAGTTCTTATGGAGCCTTCAATTCTAATCCTCTCTATTCTTTGGGTAGTAGCAATTATTAATTATTATTGTAACGTTCTTTTTAAAGTAATAACAAAAATGCTGTTTAATTGTCTATTAACAAGAGAAATATTATTTACATACACCAATTTAATCTTAACTGATTATTTAACACTATAATTATAAACTGCTTTTTAACGAACTTAAATACTAGATATTTACAAACTTAAAGTAGACTATATAAGGACTATTTATTTATTATTACAACAATTAATTGTTAAACATTTATTTATTCACTAATTTATTTGATTACTAATTACACAAAGCACATTTCAATTCACCGGTCGAACACTAATTAATTGCCGGGCCCATCGCGGCCACGATATATACCCACACGGAAGTGTGTAGAAAGATGCACTAGAAAGATCGGCCGACGTTACGTCATACATGCGACCCGGCTCGGTCATTGTAGATTCTTCTGGAAATGTACGTCATCCGTGTATAGGGGTTTTCCTCTTCGTTACATTATTATATTTATTTAATTATAGTGCATAAGATATCTAGTAACAACCTTGTATATTACGAACTCTGTATATTATATCTGTGATCTGATGAAATCTATTAATTTACTTATCTTTGGTTATTTAGTTGAAGTTTAATAACAAACTGTTTATGTACACCTCGATTGACAAGACGCCACTGGTGCTGTGGGTGATATAAACAAAAGCTGCGTTCGGTTTTACGTTTCAAGAGCAGCGTAAAAAGTGTACATCATTTAGTCACGTGACCAACGAGTATATCGTGTGCAAAATATTGTCTAGAACGATATAGAGCACAGAAAATATCAAACGTAGATTCTAAATTTTAGCGAAGAAATAGTACGATCGATGAATGAAAGACAACTTAAAATTCATTTTTAAATTTCCATATAATAACTATAAAGAATTATAATTACAAATATCAATCTACTAAGTAACATTGTGTTACTTTTGTATATGCTGAGTTATTTCGTTTTTATCAAAACGTTGAGATTTGCATTCTGAACATTCAAATAATAGTCCTGAATTACCACATAAATCATAAATTTTTAGGTTATGTTACCGTGTCATTATATTTGCTCCCTTTACTCCATCATCTCCACTGGAGTTAAAAGAGTATACTTTGTATGCTCTGCACTATTATAAACGAACGTATGAGTTCATGCACTATTTGCTCCAATTCTAATAAACGAACCTTTTGGCGTTAAAGTGTTGGTGGAACGTAAAACCGAACGCAGCTTTTAACATAAGGCAAATTTAGAGGTTATGTTGACGTCACCGGTTTAATACATAATGCCTCTTCTAGTAAATAAGAGTTCAGTGGAATTAGCAATGTAGTTTTGTCACAAAGAATTTTTAAATCATACTGAAGTTATGCCTTGTTTTGACATTAAATAAAAATATTATAAAAGGAATGGATTTTAATCATAATGATAAACTAAGCGATTGTGAAACTTGTGCTAAAGGAAAATTAGTTCGATTGCCATTTAAAACAAGAAAAGAACCTAAATCTACTGAATTATTAGATGTAATACATTCTGATGTTGTTGGCCCGATGCGTACCCCTTCACCAGGAGGTGCAAGATATTTTGTAAGGTTCATTGATGAACATAGTCGTTACACTAAAATTTATTTCTTAAAACAGAAGAATGAAGTTTTAAATTATTTTAAAGAATATAAAAATGAAGTTGAAAATTTTACTGGAAGAAAAATAAAGTTTTTACAAAGTGACAACGGCATAGCTGAATATACAAATAAAGAATTTAACGAATATTTAATTAAAAATGGAATACAAAGAAGATTATCTGCTCCAAGAACACCTGAGCAAAATGGCTTATCTGAAAGAAAAAACAGAACAATTCTAGATAAATCACGTTGCATGCTTCTAGAAGCACAATTGCCAAATTATTTTTGGGCAGAAGCAATTTTTTGTGCAAATTATTTGATTAATAGATCTCCTTCAAGAGCTCTTAATGGTCGCACCCCTTTTGAAAAGTGGATCGGCCATGAACCTTCATACGTCACTTACACATATTTGGAGCTAAAGTCTTCTATCTGAATAAAGAAATGAACAAAAGCAAATTTGAACCTAGAGGTATTGAAGGAATTTTTGCAGGATACTCAGAACAATCAAAAGCTTTTCGTATCTGGGATCCATTAAAAAGAAAAATCATAATCAGTCGAGATATAAAAGTAATGAACCAGTATTATTATAATAAAGCTAATGGTGATGTACAAATGTCAAACCCTTTTGAAAATAAAGATTGTTTCTCAACAATTGAAATTAAACAAACTGAAAATATTTTACAAGAAGACAATAATGAAACAGAAAATATTTTAGAAGAAGAAAATAATAAAACTGAAAACAATATTTTAGAAAATCAAGAAAAAAATGTGCAACAAAATGCAAGATTAAGAAACCGAGATGAATTGAAACCTCCTGTATGGACTGTTGATTATGAAATGTCTTGTTTATGTATAAATGAAGCTTTACAAGGCGATAATGCTGAGGCATGGAATACTGCAATAAAAAATGAAATTAAGGCTCATCTCGAAAATGACACCTGGGAAATAACAAACAGAAAAGAAGAGTCAAACATAATTGGTTCAAAATCTGTCCTGAAAAATAAATATAAGTCATCAGGTGAACTAGAAAGAAGAAAAGCTCGTATTGTAGCCCGTGGTTTTGCACAACGACCAGGTCTTGATTACAATGAAACTTACGCACCAGTTGCAAAAATGAGTTCTATTCGTTTACTACTTGCTCTATCTATAGAAGAAACTTTATATATTGATCAGCTCGATGTAACAACTGCTTTTCTTAACGGGGAGCTAGAAGAAGAGATTTTTATGCAAAAACCTGAAAAGTTAGAACAATTTTTGTGTGAAATAATCATTGATGAAAGTGAATCAAATAATTCAATTGTTTTTCAAAGAGCAAAGAAAATGCTAGAAGATTTAAGAAAAGCAGATGTTGAAACTGTTTGCCGTCTTAAAAAGGCTCTATATGGTTTAAAACAGTCAGGACGTCAATGGTTTCAAAAACTAGACGCAAAACTCCAGCAGTTAGGATTTCAGCCATCAGTCGCTGACCCTTGTATTTACAAACATATCGATGGGGGAGATAAAACCCTACTTGGAATCTACGTAGATGATATAATTATCTGTTGCAGTAATAGAATCAAATTAAATATTTAAAAAAAAATCTGATGAATTTATTTAAAATGAGAGACTTGGGCAGTTTACAGCACTGTCTAGGAATAGAGTTTAACAGAAATAATGATACAATTTATGCTTCACAGACAAGATACATTGATGAATTGTTATTAAAATTTAAAATGGACACAAGTAATCCAGTTAAAACACCCATGGTTCCAGGTCTTCAATTGATTAAAAATGAAAACAAAAATCTTCCAGATTTGCCATACCAGAACTTGATAGGCGGACTTATGTACCTTGCAATTGCTACGCGCCCTGACATAAGTCATACAGTAAGTTTTCTAAGTCAATTTAATACATGTTTTGATCAATCACATTGGCTCGCAGCAAAGAGAGTCTTACGTTATTTAAAGGGCACACGAGATTTAGCTCTTGCTTTTAAAAAATGTGAAAAACCCTTGATTGGATATGCCGACGCAAATTGGGCCTCATGTGTTGAAGATAGAAGATCATATACCGGATTTTGTTTCAAATTTGCCGGAGCTATTATTAGCTGGGAGTCTCGAAAACAGCGAACACTTGCACTATCTACTCAAGAAGCGGAATATATGGCCCTAACGGATGCTGCAAAAGAAGCTTTACATATGAAGCAATTACTTTCGGATATGGCTACCCCGCATCAGCAAATACTCATTTATAATGATAACTCGGCTGCACAAGAATTAACTAGAAACCCATTAATTACTTCTCGTTCAAAGCATATAAATATAAAAGAACATTTTATTCGAGAAAAGGTACAGAGCGGAGAACTTGCGGTCTGCTACAAACCTTCGGAGGAGTTAGAGGCAGATGTCTTTACCAAGGGATTGTCTGCACCGCGGCACAACACCTTGTGTGAATCAATTGGACTGCGCAAAATATTGAAGTGAGGAGGAGTGTTGGACTTTGAACTTTTAAATCTTTTATCACATCAATATTTTGTTTCTTGTGTTTGCAGCACTGCAAAGTTATTTTTAATTGGCCAAACTAAAAATGTGAAAAATAAAAATAGCCTACTGTTAAAAAGTTTGGTTGTAATACGTACTTTATAGCTGTGATGTATTTGCTACTTTAATAAAAGTTAATTAAATAAAAAGTACCTTTTCATAAATAACCTAGAAAAACTTCTACCTTTACATCCTCCGTAACTCTGGAACCGTTCACTTTAGCAAGATTATGCACACGACCAGTTCGAAATTTAATGTACATTATTTTTGTATATGGCACTTTCCGCGCTAAACCGCATAGTTTTCGAAATATTTAAGAAAAACTGATAAAAACTACTAATTTACCAACCTTTTGCCCCCCCCCCCACCCAAACCCGACGCTTAAAATGGTGTAACTTTTTACCAAACAATATGTGGACTGTATAGAACAATTTGGAGTTGGAAGGAAACTTTTACTTTGGATGTTGAGGTTTGGGTCTAATTGCACCGTACTAATGTTGTTGTTGTACATGCATGTTGTTACGGCAGTCTCATAAAAAGTTGTTTAGGATTACTGTTGTTACTAAATTGTACACAATTTAGTAGCTGTATATTATGTTAATATGAGTGTCTTTTAACAAATTAATATTCAATGTTAACTATCCTTTATTGTTAGACGCAATGTCAAATCTGGTAGCTTTCAATGTCGTCAACATAGTTTTGGTGCTTTTTCTCCAGTGCGGCAAGACCAGTCGTCGTAATTACATAGAAGCTATAAATCTTATATGTAAAATTTAAAATCAGTGGGCCCGTTTAATAGAACTTATGAGTCTCATATTATTAGCTTTAATCAGTGAAGGATTTACGTATAAGCTACACAAGCTATAGCTTAGGGCCCCACTTTCTTGGGGGCCCCTAAAGACACCCTCTAGGTATCCGAAAATCATATTTGGCACTGATATATAATATTTGGATTTATAAAGGGCCCCATATCTCAAATAGCTTAGGGCCTTATCAAGTCTAATAAATCCGGTTCTGGCTTTAATGGAATGTAATAACATAAGCCAGAAGCTAATAAAATAAGACATAAGTTTTAAGAAATGCCCTCCCGGCTGCAAACGAGATCACAGCAAGCTTTGATTTTACTTGATTATCTCCTCCACTAAACTGTTCTATGTTCTGGTAGCCCGAACCACCCTATATATTTCCATCGCATAAAGTTGAGATGTAGGAAGTTGTTTTTTTATGTATTTACTCTACCACGCATTAATTATGAATCTGACTGTACGCCCATACCCGCTGTTTCGGGGAACTACCTGAAAACGCGTTTGCATTTTGTTTACAACAACGAACTTCCTAAATCTAGAATGAAGAATATAGTCATTGATAGTTAACATCATAACTTACTTTTGCAAAATTGTAAATACTAACAGTACAATTCAGGTCGGTTATCCATGTATTTTTATCGATACCTAGTTTTTTTTATAATAATTATTCATCTGAGATCGTTAATAAGATAAAGTTACTTTGCTTATACAAATTTTAAAAAATTATAACTAAATATACAGGGAGTATCTTGCTTCGTATCAAAAGAATTACTTTATTATAATTATCATAAGTTTATTGTTTAAAACGTTTTTTTTTGTTTTTTTTTCTCTCTCTATTATTTGTTATCCTATTATGTAATAATTCGTATCTATTCGTGTTATTTCGTCAATCTTCGTATGGGAGGTAAATTCGAACGGGTTCAATCGTTATCCGCTCTCATCATGGTCGTCGTCCATACATAAAGACAATCATTGACCGACCGTAACCTTTGGGAGATCCCTCTAACTGTCCTTGAAGACTTTGCTTATTTATTATTATGCTAAAAGCTTTGCGGAACAGGTTTGGGCTCAAACATAAAATTAAGAAACATCTAGAATTAACTTGATTCAAAACTACAATATTGTTTGAATATTCTAATAATTACAACATTTACGTTTCTTCGTATAGTTAATAAATATTTTTAAGGTCAAAGATTATTTAAATTTGTCAATAAATCGTCGATAAAGAAAAATGGGGAAATCTAGCTGTTTTATTCATCAATGAGATGTGATTCCCTGTGATTATCTAAAATCTGGTAGAAACAGTATTCGCTAGTATTTTGAGCGGTCAGTACGAAATTTGCTTGTTGTAACTTAAATGTCTGTGATATACCTATTGATAAGAATATAAGAGAAAACCTAGTCTGCAGATTACTCATATTAGATATACCACATATGTAAGTTGTTTGTACTATTTATTAATACATATTAATGTTTATTACTATTCAATAGCAAAACTAGAATTAAACCTGATTCTTTTTAAAATGTAATGTTTATTAATTATTGTTATTGAGAATGATGCGCAATTTTGAAAAACAGCTATTTGCTTATAAGAGTTTAATATCATTTATCAAAGTTATTGAAAATTATTGTCATTTTTATATTTCTAAAATTGTTTATATATAATTTATTTAAATTATTATATTATAAAAGCTTGAATGAATGATCTTATGATTATGATGAGCAACTAAAAAAAATTATTATTTTTTCTTAAGTATTCAATTCCCACAAGAAAACAATAATAAATATTTACTTCCGTTTTGACAAACCAGTTTATAAGTAGGTATCAGCATCATGTGGTATTTTCCAAATTTAACGATATTGACCTTGTCTGATTTAGATTCTATGTAATAAAAAGTTTAATTAAATCAAAACCTCAAAGTGATTATTTTAAAAAACAAAGTGTCTTTTTCAACGTATTTTTCTTCAAACAGATCATGTCACTCCTAAAAATATTCGTTCTAAAAACATTACTTCTTTTCCTCCTCAACGAACAAATAAATGCCCAAGATGAGTTTGTATCCCCATGTCCACGTTTGTTCGTTTACGAAGGCAACAAGAACGAACCAGATAAATGGTACGGAATTGTAACACTTCTCAGCGAGACAGATTTGTCGGGCACTTGGTTAAGATTGATATTTGACAGACCATCTTTACAATTGGGTGTATGTATTAGACAGTTAGTGTAAGTTTCTCGATTCTGGTTTCTATTGAAATGTTTGAATCTTGTAGAATTGGTTTGGCGAAGTCGCAACGACGGATAACAAAGAGTATTTAATCAAAAATCGCAATAACGCTATAAAGGCAAATGTACCGCAGACTGTTCGATTTTATGTAAGATATAATCCAAGTGAACCCATCCCTAAATTGGTATCGTTTAGGCTCAATGCCAGAACAGTATGTCCTGAAGGATTACCAACCGAGACACCTCCAGTCGTAATGCAATTACAAACAAGTAATGTGTTTGGAGGAGATAGTGTTACTGCTCCAACTACTTCAGGTGGAAACGGTGGCGGTGGTGGTGGTGGTGGAGGAGGAGGAGGCTCGTAAGTTTTATTACTTTTAACTATAATCCCAATGAGATTGATATTTGCAATGATTCATACATTCAGCAGGCCATCTAATGGTGGTGGAGGCTCCGATAGTTTCCCTTGGAATCAAGGATCTACTTCGGGCAATGACGATGAAGATTTCTTCCAAGGAGATCACTTTTATCTTGTCAATAATAAACCAACCCTGGATGTAGATAATTCAGATCTAAATTCTATTTGTGGAACTATTGCTGTAAGTATCACGTTTAGACACAATAACACTATAGATGAACAAAGCTCTGGGACAAATCATTTTTCTAACTAATCAACCATTACTTATTCATTATCAACTAAAAATTGCAAAGTTATGGGAATACTTACTTAACATATACTGGATTACTGCTATAGTAGAATCCACAGAAAACACTAACTATCTTATCAGTAACTAATAAAATTTGTTTTAAAGAGTTTATTTACAAACACTATTAATGATAAATAATGATAATAAAAAATAAAAAGGCTGTTTTAAAAATCAATTAACTATTATTTAAAATTTATAGTAAAGAAAACAACTTCTAGGGTTACTTTTGAGCTGTGAATAAGTTTCAGTGAATAACTAAGTACTTTTTTTTTATTTAAAAGAAAATGTAGATTATTTTGTCGTTCATCGTTTATCACATATTTCTTGGTCATTCATATGTTGAAATAAATAAAGTTGATTAATTAAAAGTTTCACAAATTTATTATAATCCACCTAACAATTGTTTTGACAGCTAAGCTGTCATTATCAAAAGTAATATAAATATAAACGAACACGTCGCTAAGGTAAATACAAAAAATAGACCAGTAACAGAGAATTACTGAACTCAATCTGTTCATTCATTAAAGGTACCCTAGTTGTGTTTGTATATCTCAAAGGTTTCGTGTTTGTTATTACAAAAATATTGGAATTGAATATGATTTTGTGTGGTCACTGTGTGATTCTGTTCTGAAAGGTGTTTGGCATAATTAGCTTTTTGGGGATGTTTATTTCTGTAACAATGCACGTGGTCTTTATATCTTATGTCAAAAGTGGTTGAATTAAGTATTTGTATTTATTGTATTATATTTATGTTAATTGTAATTAACATTGCCAAACCAAAGTGTTTTAAATGAATCAACAGATTGAGCTCAGTAATTACTGGAAGTGTTAGATATTTGATTTGTATTATTTTTATCTGTTTATCTATTGGTCGTCTCACGTTGAGACTACAGTGTGTGTTCTTATGGACAACAGGGTTGCCAAATTTCTTGCAAGCAACTTCTAAAAACACTTTCTAAATATTGTAGTTGTAACTGCATAAACCTTTATAATCCCTATTGTTCGAGCAAGTTATATTGCAGGTAGTCACTTCTTCTGACAACACAAAATTTCAAAACTTGCTGTTCATATAGTGCACGTATAAAGTCTGGAACTATCGAAATAAATCTTTTATTAAGTATTTTTGAGAAAAATTCTCGAACACGTCGATTTTTATCTTAAAGGAGACATATTTTAGTGTAATCGTTATTTGTAGATCGTCTTTTGTTTCCGAGTTATGGCGATAACAAAAATTCTTTTAAATGGAAACCCTAATTTTGTATGATGGATTTGGAAAGATAATGCAATGCGATTTGAAGTATTTTTATTCTTCGCTCTTTTACTTGGAGATTTTATTCCATCAGGTGAGATACTTTCTTGACGTACTGAGAACAAAGTTTTTTCGCTAATACCTGTCTCTTTAGAAACTTATCGAATAATTACTGATAATGACTGCCGGGTCTCAGTAAGATGATATTTTATCAAATTTGACAAAGTCTGTTTTTCACCAACCTTTAGTACACAACCCATTCTGTTTTTAACAATATCCGCCATACTTATGTATAATGTACTATGCGCGTTATGTAATACTACAATACGAATAGTTACAACAAACAACACGACAGTGTTAACAATAATTACAAACGATAAAACTCAAACAACTAAGCGAAGATCTATAGACGCACAAGCTATCAAAATTTGAAACCAAATATTTATTCCTGTATTAAGAAATTTGCTTATATGCGTTCGGTGACAAATAATAGTGCCGACAAAATAACGTTATACTATAATTTCAGTAAGTACAAACTGTATTATGTAGTTCCACGAAGTAAAAGTAGAAAAGAACCAGAAGGGTTTATTGTTTACTAAAATCCTTTGCATTTGCTGCTAATTCTAAATTTCCGTTTTTGCAAGTTTATTTTAAAACAAGTTGAACCAATGAATGATTTTATCATGATGAAATCATTTTACCGTTAAAATTATGTTTGGGACTTCCTGTATTTACCTGCGAATTAAAAAATTAAAAAGATCATACAGAAGCTAACCAGCCGTTATTTTTATGTTGAAAGAATTTTAAGACGAAAGAATTAAACAAAAAAGCATAAGTAATAAAATATCGAATATTTAGATACATGTACGATGTAACAATCCCAATAATGTTTAATAAATTAACAAATACCTGTTAATAAGACTTTCTTTTAAATTCTCCTTTTGTATGGCTACGATTACACTTTTTCGGTTACTGTTTTCAAAGGTTTAGAACTTCTGGAATCTTAATCCACATTTCTATAGATTCATACAGTGAAATAGGTGGGAGCAACGAAGCACAAACTCCCATAAGAAACACAGAGACGGACAATAGTTATCTATTTTTTGTATTTACCTTATCGACGTGATATTTGTTGATATTTATATTACCTTTGATAATGACAGTTTAGCTGTCGGAACATGTGTCAGGTAGATTATCACAAATTTGTGAAACTTTTACTAACTAGCTTTATTTATTTCATGATTATGGAGTTTCGCCAAATGAGGCTAGAAACAATAAATATATGTTGTATCAAATTTGTTCTATCATTATGTAATTGTCTATTCTATCCTATCGCAGTCGCAATTTATTGTACCTATTTAACATAATTCTTCTATTGTTACAAACAATAAAAATTGTAAAATAACAAGTGTAGATTGTGCGACTAATTCTTAAGAGTTTCACTGGGTATATAAAGCTAAAAACATCAGTCAAGTACCTTGAGTAAAAACGAATTGTAGTATTTTTTTAACGAAGGATGTTGATATTGCATTTGATTATATTCTATATGTATCATATGCTACACGAAAATATGTGTGTGTTTTTAATTATATGCATTTACTTCTTTCCTGGGGATGGAGGAGGGGCAACAATATTTTTGCGGTGACCATGGCCGTTCAAGCCACTCTTTTGTTGCGAGCCTGTAATCGATGCACTCACGCTGTAACAACAGATAATAATTAAAGTAATATTATCAAATCTATAGAGTTCTATTAATTGTTAGAACCCTAGGAGATTATCCCTACTCATAGGCGCAACTAGCATCTAATTTTTGGGGTGGCTAAAGTTCGAAATTGTGCCAAGGCTGTTTCGTTTTTGTTACTAGGAACATTTTATCAGCGACCTTTTCTTTTTTACTTTATTATATTTACTTTTAGTTGTCTAAGTTTCTAGTTAACAGTTATATATAGGTGTTTCAGAATATCAGATTAAATTATTTTCTATTTCAATAAAGGCATCATTGTATTTATGCATAATGGAGATACGGGTTGATTAACGTAAGATGACCCTGTACCTTGTCTTGGAAACTAAGTTACAAAAAAAAGTTAAATGCCAAATTTGGTTAATATAAAATATATTTGTATATATAGGGTGAATCGTTTGCTACCGATACCTGCATATCTTTTTACCTTTCGATTTTATACTTTGTTTTAAGTATTTTTGAATAAGGCATACACGTAGAAATTTGGAACAGTTTTTGAGTAAATCCAATTTTTTCAATTTTCTTTTGAAAATACACAACTTTTAAAAAAATATATTTAAACACAGTTAAACAGTTACATTTAAATAATAATTATAATAATACACGACGTTTATAAATATCTATTTTTTTTCATAAACTTGTTGAATAATATACAGGGTGTTCAATCCAATGGCACAAACATATGTACCAATCTTTGAACATAAAAATCTCAATTTCTGCAAATGGAACACCCTGTATATTTATATTTCATATAATTCAGTTTTGGAGTCTCTGCCAATTCATATAAGTATATATTTTTTTATTTCAAAAATACAGTTTCAATGCTGTCTCGCTATGTTATTATTATTTATACCTCATTTCTTCTTATTATTTTTTTATATTTACGTGGTTTTTTTAACGTGTAGATAATTCGTAATTATATTTTTACGCATTTATGATCGAACTGATAAATTAATTTTAGAGAAATAGCAATGCAGTTTAAAAACGCTTTGATAGCTTTGAAATTGTTCACTTTTGAAATATAAAATATTGGTAAAGACTTAAGACCTAAATCATATAAAACATAAATATACAGGGTGTCCATTTGAAAAAGATGATATTTTTATGTTCGAAGATTTGTATCTTCGGTCCAGCTATATTATACAGCAATAGATCTTTGAGATAACGTTAACTTATTTATAAGCATCGCGTATTATTATTATTTAGTTAAATGCTTTTAGAAAAAATTCAAGAAATTGACTTTAATCAAAAACTGTGCCGAATTTCGGGATATACATATGCATTAAACAAAAATACTTATAATAAAGTATAGAATCGAAACTCTTAAAAATATACAGTGTTCCATTTAAAATAAAGAAAACTGACACTATCCGTAGCGAAATGAACTTGTAGATACAAAAATATCATAAAATTGAGATTTGCATTGTACCAACCACATTTGGTGTATTCAACTTTTTTTTTGTAACCCCTGCAGATTCCAAGATAAGTTACAGAGTTATCTTATGTGAGCTACCCTGTACATGCCACAATATCTACTTATAACACAGGTTATAGTAGATTAGGTTCAACAACTTATTAAAAAGGACATAATATTACAAAAAACCTGAAACTGGACGATCCGATCCGCGTAGTGGCGCTAGCTATCAGGACCACTTTGTAGGATATAAACTCCAAACAAGCTCGTTATACTATACAGTGTGGGATTAAAGTATGGAATATTAAAAAAAAGCGAACTTAACCGGTTTTTAAAAATGCTGAAACACGTCGATTTTGCTTTTTAAAAATATACATTAATATGTGCGATTCAGCTTCTGACTTTCATTTGTTTTTAAGTTATGACGTCATCACAATAGATTTTAAATGACAATATAGATTTTTAGTAGTAGAATCCGATAGTGATTTTTCTTCCCTTTAAGACCATGCAAATAAATCATAATGTCGCATAACAAAAATTCTGAGCAAAATCGAGCTGAACTACTGTACTTTTAACTTTTAAAACATAATAAACGAAAAATTCTAAACTGAACAATGAAAATAAACCAAAAAGGTCTGAATTATTCTTATATTGGATAATACTAACATTTAATCTAACTTTATGTGGTAATATTTTAATATGATCATTTAGAATAATTTCCTATTAAATACGATCATATCGATCAACATTAAATGTTCAGCTCGATTTTTCTCAGAATTTTTGTCATGTACCTTATGATTTATTTGCATGATCATAAAGGGAAGAAAAATCACTATCGGATTCCACTACTAAAAATCTATATTGTCATTTAAACCTTTTTGTGTTGACGTCATAACTTAGAAATAAATGAAAGTCGGAAGGTGAATCGCACATATTAATGTGTATTTTTAAAAAACAAAATCGACATGTTTCAACGTTTTTAGAAAAACCGGTTGAGCGCTTTTTTTTTATTATTCCATACTTTAATCCCACACTGTATATGGATGCTAATTCGATTACCTTTTTAGTTTTTAAAATAGAATATGTGTTTTTGGCAGTTACGTTTCCAGTTTCATTGTTAATTGACAACATTACAAATATAATTAGCTAAATTATTTTGATTTGGGGGTGCTAATTTTGATTAAGCATCCCCAGTCCCCTCCCCCCTAGTTGCGCCTATGTCATAGGCGTAACTAGAAAATTTCTCTAGGGAGGGCCAGTCCCCAGGTTAATGGACGGCCCCATAGAGCGCACGCTGGACCGTTTAATACAAGCTAGACGTAAAGAAGTCAAAGTTTAATTTCATTACCAGCCCCATTTTCAAATCGATTCATTGATAACCACTGACCTCAAAAATGCATTTACCAATCCTGTATCCCGAATTGCAATTGAGTAAGTACACCTCAAAGTTGGTTTACAAGAAAAGTGCAACAGACGACTTTATGAACTTGCAATTGACGCGCTCTCAAGGAATATGTGTTTTAGAAATTTGCAGGCGTCTTAAGTGTTTGAGAAAAATGTCCTATATAGGTGAATGTATGTATTATTTTATTGGCTTAATGAAAATTTTGTATCTTGTGTAATATTGTTTTTAAAAAATCCAAACTCAAGCTATACCTCAGTGTTTATAAAATGCATGTTGATGAAATATTTTGGAGAATCTAAGTATGTATGCTGCTATATGTCACGATCATATATAGCTTAATATATATATTATGTAATTAGGAGATCAAGCGATACTTTAAATCCGAGAAGATGTATTATAACGCCGAGGCGCCAGCCGAGGCGTTATAACATCTTCGAGAATTTAAAGAAGCTTGATCTCCGTATTGCATAAGTTGTTTTATTTTATTTCGTATTTCAATCCTAATTTCTCCCTTTTAAAATTCATCCGAATTAATTGTATAATGAAGCAAGTTGCCTTGTCTGTGTCATCATACGCGTAACCAAGGAGATAAAAAGCACCATGTCACGTGTGGCTGTTATGCAACATCAAATGATTTTTACGTTGCCAACAACAACGGAGATCAAGAACGTCTTGAACTCCGGTGTCATTGACAACGGAGATCAAGTTATACTTTATTTTACTAATTGTAGTATATAAACAATGGTTTGAAATACGAAATGAAATAATAGTATATTAAAGAACAAGTTTTATACGACATGATTTATTGCACGAATGTTAGTTTAAAAAACGACCGCGTAGCGGGAGTTTTTTAAAGCATGAGTGCAATAAATGTCTTATTAAACGAGTTCTTTATACTATTTTTTCTACTTTGCACCTCTTTTTTACTAATTTTATCCGTTTTAAAATAAAAATTCGCATTTTTAAAATTTGGGGAATGTTATCGTGGTTGGTACCAAAAATCGATAAATGTCAAATTTTGACATTTGAAAATTCAAATTTTAATTTAACAATGATTTCAATGACATATCATTTGTCATGGTTCATGACTGACAACCTCGAAAAACTAAATTACACTAGTTCTAATTCGAAACTCAAATGAGCTAGTTCAGCACTACTTTCGGTTCTGAATCAGCCTTGATATAAACGCAAAGTAGAAAAATGAAAGTTTGAAGTGTCTACTTTCCAATACTGTAGTCGGTTGATTTCGCACGGATTTGCATGACACTTTTTTTTAAATTTTCATGGAGTAGGTTTTGCATTTCCCGCATGGAGTATTTTGAAGTTTGGTACTCTACTTCAAAATGTGAAGGATATGACAATTTACTTGTACACATTTCCAATAAAATAAACCTACCAGAAGCTAGTGGTGACTTTGTACGAAGGATTAAATCAATCCATAAAAAATTAACCAGAAAGGGAAGTCAGCTGCTTTCCGTAAAGAATATAGTACCTACTGTAACAAAAAAAGATACAGGAACGTATTTATTGCGTTCGTACTGAAAGCAGTACCAAATGTGACTGCCTTTGAGAAAAAGGGCACAATTTGTTCTTTTGTTTTCTGCAAATACCTCGAAAAAAGCAAATCAAGTTGACTTCGGTAGAAATTTAAATCTGTTTATGTACCTATATTATATATTCAATTATTAATGAATGATGACAGCACCCTTGCGCTTTTAAAATTTGTAAATTCCCTGAGGTTTCCAGATAAAGATCTTTCCCTGACAATTCCAGGTTCTCCAGGTGCACAAGAACCCTGGCACTGCTGGTCTTATTGGTTTCATTACTACAAATCATGAATTACTTTTTCTACTTCCATATACGTAAGTTGTCAAGTACAACAATTTACTTGACAAGTAAGGTATCATTGTGAACACTATTATGTAATGAAAAGGAAAACTGTTACGTAATATGTATATTATGCTACAGTTAGTGGGAACATTTTTGTTTATCACATATTTGTGTTGGCGGCATTGCTAGTTATTTTGTCAAAATATTTGACAAGTACAAAAATCCAAACTGTTATTTAAAAAATGTCACACTTTGGCAATCAATTTAATGTGTGGTCGGAGAAAAGATATCGCTCTAGTTGTAAGGCAAATTATGTACGCATGAAATTTCAAAGTGTAATTTGCTACTTACAACCCTCGAAATGTAATATACTATTTCTTTACAACATTATTTAAATCTTTTTGTTAATAATTATAATCTAACTAGTGTAATAAACTAAATCTTAAGAAAGAAACTTTATTTTTTTTGTCTGCACAGATGAGCTTACTCTGTACACTTAATTATTTTTACTAAAATAGTTAATTATACTTTAACTACTTATACTGAGCTATATCTACACAAAATATGACGACTACAATAGTTTAAAGTGATATTAGAATTATTTACGTCTAGCTTGTATTAAACGGTCCAGTGTGGAGCGCGGCGAGTTTTAAACATCCAGGCTTTTTGCAAATTGGCTTTTTCCTAGGGGGGGCATGGGCATTCTAGGGGGGCCGGGCCCACCTGGCCCCCCTCTAGTTACGCCTATTTATAAAGTGCAATTTATGCTAGAATATGAGGTTATATTTGCCCTCCAGCCACTTAGTTAACACAGCAAACTGGAACGTCACATTAGAAATAATAAATTTAATAATGACCGTGAAACCAATCAGGATTGAATTATAATGAAAATCGTACGACACTGTAGAGACGTTTCACATGATTTCGCTGAAACCCAGTGTCAGAGCTTAATCATCTTGTACAAAGAAAGATGCCAGAGAAAAACCAGTTGAGAATGCGCAGAGCTAGCATTGCCATGACGAACAAAAACAACTGTATACTTAATAAACTAATTTATTTTCGAAAACTAATGTTCACGTAACACATCAGTCATAAAAACTAAAATTCTAAGTCCTAAAATTTCTCGGTAAAAAAAATTGCTAAAAATGTTTATTTTTTCGTAATTTTTAAAAAAATACAATATTTCTCATTTTTCAAAAATTTACCGAAATTTTCGGTGGTCATTTTGACCACTTTCCCGAAGAAATACAAAAAAAATATTTCAACCAAAAGTTTCTTAGAATTTGATGTACTATAAGATTCCAAAAAGAAAAATTCAAAAAAGTCAACAGGGAAAAAGGCGACAGACCGACAGACCGACAGACAGACTTCACGAATTCAGAGACGAACTTTTTGTTCGTCGACCAGAGAAAAGAGAAAAAATAATGATCCTGTTTATTAAATGAATTAGGTGATTGCAGTATGTATTACAAACGAATATTAGGATCTCGAACAAACCTGTTCTGAGATATTTAGCATGGTCAAATGGCATGTTTATCATCCACCAGACAAATAGTTACCAGCATATTTGTGGTTTAGAATTAATTATAATCATTGATTAATATTAGAACTGAAATTTATGAAATATATCTAAAGAACAAGTATTCAAACAAATGTTCTCTGTATGGTAATAATATTTATCCAAATAAAACGCAGGAAGAAGCAAGAAATGACGTCAGAACTAAAAGAATCTAAATTAACATACAGTTAAGTTCTTCCAACTGGTTGAATGATGTTCTGGTTTGTATTTTCGGAAACGCCGGGAGTGTACCTACACATGCTTACGTAAGTGCCTCCGATGTGCATGCTTATGATTGCCGAGTGCATGCGAATTGTACTGCCAGCGTTTTACTTGGAAGAACTCTTCTGTATGTATTAGAATTCTACAGCAAATTTTAAGATTTAAGATTTACAGAAGAAACCGTCCTTATAGTACGACATAGGGTCTCTATATTACATAAAACATTTGATAAAGTAAGGATTGAATGTTTAGATTACTAAGTAATACACAAAACAGATGTAAGGTACATTAGGTTATAAAAAAATGTATAACAGAGTTCCTAAACTCTTAAAACATACTTATTACTAATACTTATTAGAGCTGCAAATATTTGCTACTTTTATTTCAATTTTTCCTAAAACCATAGTACGTGTATGTGTATAGGATAGTGGATAGTCAATGGTAATACCCTAGTTTTCAAAGGAAAACAGTTAAAGCATACGCATCCATCAACACATCACATTTTAAATTAGATGTTATTAGCTTTACTTAGAAAAGATTATTTATCGTTATATACGAAGATTGGTGTTATTATAATATTGAAATACCAAAAACAGGATTATATCACCATATATTCATAGATTAATATATGACGTAGTATTAAAAAAAAGTTTGAGAAGTCTTGTTTTAAAAACACACATAACTATCCACAGATATTCGAGTATTTCTAGGAATTCGTTATTGTTTTGTAAAAACCATCAAGGTTGATTGAATTGATTGATGAAAAGTTAGGAACGCTAAAACTTGGCTATTGTAAAAATTGGACGTACATACATTGTTCATTTTTTACAGGAAGGAACCAAAAGCTCTTACTTTTATACCAACAATATTATCTAGAGATGTTTGGTTTTGGACTTTGTAAAATTTTAATAATTCACTGGCCATAAACCTGTTTAAGGTATGTTTGTAATATTCATAGTCGCAGTTTTCGCAAGCTTAGTTAGAATAGACATTTACATATTGGTAATTTTGCAGCAAAAATATCAACAATGTGCTTTCTATCTATTGGTTTTTATAGATAGGAATAGTAAGTATTAAGGTTTTTCCAAGTTTTTAAAATTCTCATATGTCACTTTATTAAATATAACTAACATCCTGGTAGAAATTAATTTAAAATTTTACATTTTTGACTTGTTTCGCACAATTTCAGAGATCAGAGAATATTTATTTGATATATACGTATATTATACAGTGCTATTAATTTAACATGCAATATACTCCATGTTGCATTTAAAAATAAACAAGTCAATTCGAGGTTGATTTTGACAAGTACGCAAGTACGTATGAATTTTACTACGAACAGACGTGGTTTATAAAAAGTATACTTTTTCATCTTTTATTTTACAATAAATACAATAAATGGTATTTTTATTTACATTTGTATTTTTAAAAACTCATTTAGAATTATATTATCCTTCATTTTGAGCGCTTATGTATTATTGGTTGCATAAACATACAGTACAAACAATGATTTGAAATAATTATTTTAATTTGCAACATACGCATATTGCATTTTAATTTAATAGCACTGTATAGAATGTAATAATGTGTAACAAAAGTATGACAACGCAAATCTTTACCATGCCCTGTTCCAAATCTATTCTGTCCATAAACTGTAGTTTTGAACCAATCATGTACAAGGTCCGTGGATGTAGGTTCTAGACTAACCTAGATGCATAGGCTAGAGTCACTACATCTAGTCTACATCTAGTCACCTAAGTGGTCGCTGGTCGATCAGAGTACCGCAAAACACCGCCATGTTGGGGCAGAGAAGGGTGATTTTTACTAATAGACAAATTAAAACCACGTTTTACGTATTGGTATATTAGAGGTATGATCTTTCAGAATAAGAAAAACCTTTTCAAGTAAACGTGGATTTGATTAAACGCAATACAGATACAAATAATGTACAATTTCGTGCTTTTTTTGCCCCAATATGGCGGCGTTTGGGGTACTCTGTTCGACCTGATCTGCACGTCCTAGGTGACTAGATGTAGTGACTCTAACATAGGCAGACCTTGAACACCACCTGTTGTAATTCAATAAAAAGCAGAACGAGCGACGATAAGGACTAGTATCTGTACGCCTAGTCATTTCTATCATTGTATTTTATTATTATTATTATCTGCCAGAATGTTTATATTACATTGGCATATTTAGGAGGGGGGGGGTAACGGGTTGTAGCCCGTTATGTATAGTTGGAAATATACAGTGTGGAAAAAAGTATTAACTACCCCTAATAATTTGGTAGTCTTCAGGTTTTATGGAAACCGCTCGAACACGTCAATTTACTTTTTTAGTTTCCCACATTCTGATAGAATTCATTTGTTTTTTTATTGGCATCTATCAAAAATATGACGTCATCGACATTTTTCTTAAATGACAAGATATGGCATGTGATACATCATTTGAAAGCTCTTGTTTCACTCAGTATGTTCCTAGATTTTTGTGCGATTCTGTCATGCCGTTTCAAAATAGCGACCGTTGAATTGTGAAAATTATCTTATGACAGTCTTTTTCTATTGCTTTTCCTTTTTTGTTAATTGTGTTTCAATGTGTGTCTAATGTGTTTCCAATGACAAATAGGGAATGTCATTTGCAACATAGCTTTGACATTTCATAATCTGGAAAGTCATTTGCTAAATAGGGAAAAGCAATTGACGCAAGAGGAAAAGCAATAGAAAAAGACTGTAAATTAATTCCCAGTAAAAGAATAACTCTTTCTTGTTTGATCAGAAAAAAAAGCAAACGATCAATCACACTAAGACAGTCCTAAGGCTTTATCATTCAATGCCTGCCCTTACATTAGGTTCCTTGGCCTGAGCTTGTTTTTAAATCCATAGTGAAAAAAGAAATTCGATATCTCAATGGCGTTGCAATAGTAGTTTTGGTCATAGTAAGCTTAGACAAACCAAACATAAACAAAAATTAACGTCAGTATTGACAAGTGGTAAGGTTGAACATTAGTAAGATTTAACTGTCATGGCGTTGTATTCAAAAATTCTTTTTTTAATAAACCAAATATGTCGCTCAGTGAAAAAGACCGTATTGAAATTCTTATGATGGTTGGTTATGAAGATCGCCGCAGATCTACTAACGAGGTACGTGAACTTTTCAATCAAATTCATCCAGACCGAACGCTGATTTCGCAATCCACCGTTTGCATGATTTTAAGAAAATATGAAGAACATGGCCACGTTAAAAATTTACCTAAAAATGGAAGACCGAAGATAGATGAAAATATTCAGCTTGACGTCCTATTTGCTGTTGAAGAAAATCCGTATAGTGCCAGTCGGCAACCAGCACTTCAATTTCCAGCACACCAAAATTTCACGAGAAATGATACGAAATGTTTAAGAAGAATTTGTTTCTAGACTTGGGCACTGTCAAGTTGTCAACGGTCGTCACTTTCAGCATTTACTGAAATAAGTTTTTTCTATGTGTTTTATCCTCAACACATCATTCTTATTTTATTATTATTTTTATGATTACTTGATTGTTCTTTGTTGTGTTCTTGTTTTGTTTTATTTAATTATTACGCGTTGTTCTAGTTTGATTGATAATAAAACCATGTTCAATAGTTTGCTTGTTTTCTGATAAAACAAGACAGAGTTATTCTTTTACTGGGAATTAATTTAAGATAATTTTCACAATTCAACGGTCGCCATTTTGAAACGGCACGACAGAATCGCACAACAATCTAGGAACATACTGAGTGAAACAAGAGCTTTCAAATGATGTATCACATGCCATATATTGTCATTTAATAAAAATGTCGATGACGTCATATTTTAAACAGATGTCAATAAAAAACAAATGAATTCTATCAGGATGTGGAAAACTGAAAAACTAAATTGCCGTGTTCGAGCGTTTTCCATAAAACCTGAAGACTACCAAATTATTAGGGGTAGTCCATACTTTTTTTCCACACTGTATATGTCTTTTGATTAGGAATTTTATAGAGTATCCCCTAGAGTACAGAAAATTGCTAAATACCCACTGTCATATTATCTACCATTTGCCCACAATATGTGCAATTAACTGATATACAGCGTAGTCAAATGAGTCATTACGTAAAATTATGTAATATTCGGATGAATAGATCAATAAAGGGTCTGCCAAGGTAGAATCGATAAATAGATTTCTAAATTTAGGGTACCAGATTCCTATTCAGTCAGATATTGAATTTCCAAATTAATCAAGCATTAATCAATAGGTGATAACTATATAATTACAGAAAATATACAAATCAGAAAAAGAAATCTGATTCGAACAAACGCATCATCTATCAAACTATACCACCTCGAAGATAAAAAGGAAGATGTCGTTTACTTGCAGAGGAAACCCTAAATCTTAATTCTACTTGCTAAATGTGGAAATATTATAAATAGACTAGTAACATTAATACCCCCTTCCCTACGCAACTTTAATTTAGTAGTACATTAAATTAGATTGGAAGAAATCTAGATGTTAAAGATCATTAATGACTTTCCCAAGCAGGCATGATCACTTCACCATATTTATTTTAAAACACTTAATATTTGTCTATACCATAAAGTGCAGAGAATAACACTTTTCAATGTCGATCGTTAAGTAGAAGAAGAGGGGCAATATTAATTAACACTTGCGATCTGCTAAAATGTGGTCCTTGGTCTATTGTTTTCATGTTAACATGCAAAAGCCCATGAAGAATTATTTAGTTTCTTTTTCTCTTTTTAAATCTCGTTTTTCCTTTGCACCCAACCTCGGAGTGAAAAGAAACACTAAACAGGCAAAAGGCAAAAATTAGTATGTTTCAATATACAGGGTGGCAAGGGTTAAAACGCATTAATTTTAAGGGGTGATAGAAGACATCAAAAGCAACAAAAAAGTCTGATACAACTTTGTTCTAGAATGTACTACTTTTTTAGAAAAAAATAATAAAGTTGGAAACTTAAACATCATTTTGTCGCGTTAATAATAGTACTTTAATTATGGAGCTTTCTCGGCAGATGGATCTCATCTATCACAACAACAAACCTTAATAACATTTTATCGTACCGTATGTCGTTTTCGCGTAAAATTGAATTCTTTTTACAATTACAAATTAATTTTACTCAATTAAGAAACGTGATAACCCTGTCAAGTTTGTAATAAAACTTGCTCCACATTCGCACAAAATGCTGATATAGGAAGCTTGCTGAACTTGGAATAAAGCAGTTTTGTTTACAACCTTTCAATTTAATGAAGAATATTTGGGTCAATGCCTGATCACAGCTGTGTAAATAATACTCTTTTAGAGTGAGATAATATTGAGTTTATAATAACAGTTTTTAATGATTTTATAAGAGAATATCTTTTAAAGAAAAGATTTATCTAATTTAAATTAGGCAATTAGGGATTTTGATGACGATTTGTTTTGGGTACCTCAATAAAATCTTTAATTTTCTGGTAATTAGGTGCCTAATCAATTCTTTTTTACAAAAGATTTTGTAATAAAAAAACAAATACGTCAAGAAATTTTGAAAATATTCCGAAAATTAATAAATATAAAATGTAGGTCAATTGTTATTGTCTTATTTTTAGAGTTTGTTTGTTACGAAAAATTTATTTTTACACTTCGGCAATGAGAACGAGCATATTTAAAAAGTACACTTGGACTTATTGTTAGAAGAATTTGTAATTGTAGATACGACTGGCATAGCACTCATCAATTTGCCGAATTAGGTGCACCTTCCTCAAGTGTTACAATGCTACACCACTGTCACTACACGTGTTAATTTGCAGACGTGTAAACTGATATTTTTTAAGATCAACACAGCTGTAGAATATTGGACCATCCTAAATACTAAATAAATTGCTCTTTGTATTTATATTAAGTTAATATGATTTCTTATATTGGATAGCTGTTAATGTGATATATTACCAGTGGCGTGCGGTCCATGGAATTTATTAAAATTAAAAAACAAAGCTAACAAAAATAGTTTTATAAAATTATGGTTATCGTTTATTAAAATTTGTAATGTTTAATCAACTTAAAGCTCAATATCAATTCCGTACAGCAAAAGGTATAATTAGAGTATTATTTTAAATTAGGCTCATAACTTCCGCGGAGAGGTAATACCGATTCAAATGTGTTACATACACTACATATAAGCACTGATTTCGTTGCTTACTACACTTCTTTTTTTCGGTAGCGGTCGGGTCGCGGGTGCGGTGTGGGCTACAGTTAACATCGTATAAGGTCGAGTTATTTTTATTAGCGTGCTCCGTGATCAGATGTTTATTATAATTTGGTTATTTGTTCGATTTTTCGTGTTTGTTAAATGTTACTTAAGCAATGTAAATCTGCGAATGAGACTGTATTTTGGAACATTTTATTATTTCAATTTATATAAGTTGGGATTTTTTTAAAGACAAATAATTCTATTTAATTTGTTCTGTATGCAACATTTAAACTTGCTTTATTGTCATGACTGCAAATTCAGATGCTTCGGTGGAAGGTTCGAGTACTTCCGATACATCCAAATCGCGACAATTTTGTTGTTCAATTTGTAAAGTATTGTTATTAGATAAAGAATTTTCTTCATACAGTTTCGGAGGAATTACAAATTGTTGAGAAAGGCAGACCAAAACCACAACTTTTAAATTTAACAACAAAGATTAAAGAATAATAGTCAACAAATCCCATAATTATAAAAGACGTATATTCTTTTGCATATTGTGATTAAATCTAAACAATCATAAAAATTTTAAAATGCTTTGTCACAAAAGAACATTGGCAATAGTTACAAGTTTGGACACAGCACTTTTTATGCTTCAGTCATGTCAATAAGAATTTCTGCGATTCAAAGGGGTAAGGGGATTACCAATCATGCTAAAAATATCTTACTAGGTGGGGGTTAATCAGTATTCAAAAGAACGAGATGTGCTAAAAAATTACCAATCCGATTAATCATTATAGAGCAAAATAATATGTACTACTAAAACGTAAAGGTTCTTCTTCAAAAAACTTTTTAAGCTTAATAATTATAACAGTGTTTTTTATTGTACCTAGCAGGGGCGTATCCAGAGAATTATTATGAGGGGAAAATCTTTGGAAAAATAATTGTTTTAATAAATGATAATTAAACAAACATTATTTGTTTCTATTCTATGTATACTTATTTCTAGATTTGGGAGGGGGAGAATCTCCCCCATCGCCCCTTGTGAATTCGTGCCTGTACCTATTATAGATAAATTAAACTCGTGGTTGCTTCCCTAGCCTAAATTCTTACCGCACGCCACTGTATATTACATAAACATCTTACTAGAATTTACAATCTCTAACAAGGAATGTACAAAACTAAACATTTTGTGTGTGAATTACGGACACATTTTCTTATCATTTCATCTTTCTGGCTCTATTTATTAATGTTAAACAACGGTTGTCATCATCAGTTTGTTTATTTGATTTTCTAAAACAAGGTCAAGATCCAGCTGTAGACTGCGAGTATACTTAAGCAAGATTGCCAATGTTTTTTTCTAAACTGCTCGAAAGCTAATTAACATAGAAAAGAAATTTAGTAAGACTTGTTTTGTTCCTTTTGATGTCTTTTATCACCCCTTAACATTAATGCGGTCTAGCCTCTGCCACTCTGTATATTCTATTCTAATCGAAATGAGATGAATAAAAGCAGATATTAAAGCATAGACAAAGAATCATACACGCAAGCAGCCATTTTTAGCCAGTTCTAAACAGTTACTCTTTATAAATGTTCTTGCTTGCCTCAAAACCTTTAATAATTTTAACAGGATACAAGTATATAATACAGTAATTAAAGTATTAAAGGCGGTAGGTACAGTCATTAGCAAATGTCTTGTCCCGAGTAAGGACGTTGCTGCTTTAAGAATCGAAATACCCCTTATACTGTGTACGAAAGAGACCGAATTAAACAGAGATGGACAACTACCTGGGCAAGATATTTAAATTCTTTAAAGCTTGTTTTGAAAACACGCTTGTAAAAACTCTTGTTACTCATTCTATTCAAAATTTCTTTGACACACTTTAAAAAATAGCCCTTTTAAATAGAAGCATCTACTAGTTAAACAAAGTTATATAGCGTGTTTATGTTTCAATCTTTACCTTTAATAAAAAATAACGAAACGAAAATAATGAAAACAATCATCAAAAAATAGAGGCTTAGGAGTATTTTAGATAATTAAATAATCACAGAAATTAATGTAAGCGATAAATAAAAATAAAGTAATAATATAGGCATTTATATTTATGTAAATACGTTAAAATTTTAAAAAGTTATTAAATATGCAGTTGTTTTAATAAAAATACTACAAACTAAGAAAAAACTAGAAACATAGATATAGTCAGTAGTAAAAACAAAACAGCCACAAAACAAAAATTAAGAAACACCATTGACGAAGCATAGAACCTTAGATCATATATATCATTAATATATCTGTTTACCTAAAATTTTTAGAAAATATTTGTGAAACATTACGGATTTTTTAAATCCCGCCTCCTTTTAAGTAGATTAGTCAATGGGTTTAATTTTTCTCTCTAACACATTATTCTGTGAATTACCCATCTCTCTCTTGCATGTATTACCTGAGTGCAAAAGTTGGACCCTTTCTCATAAACATTCCACTAACTACTTTCAAGATATAATCCCGTGAATATACCCAAACTGTATTTATTAAGTTAATTTATTTTACCGGCAACTACTGGGAATTTTACCTGAAGGTGAATAAACCGGCCCTTAATGTTTAAATATGCCTCGTTTGTATGGCCAATCTGATTCTACTTTGTAAACTTGGGGAATGATTATTAGTTTTGATTATTTATTATTTTTACTAATTTTTGCAATAAAAACTGATTACAGCTAGTACTAAAAATTTAGTGCTTTTTTAGTGTTTACAAAACAATTAAACTTTGTAAATAAACAAATCAAACTCGTAAATAAATTAATAGAGTTTATAATAAAGTAGAAAAAAGTACACGATATTTATTTCTTAAAATAGAAGAAACGATAGTAGAAGTGAAACGGCTGTTTTGTATTCCAGTAAAATAAGAAACTCACTTGAAAATAGCAATTTTTATTACTCTATTGTTGTTATACGAAGCCACTCTAGATAGGGTAGCAACCTTTAAAACTGGTTAGATTTGCTGTGTTGTTTGTAAACAAAAGAAACTATGCACCGAAACGTACGTCGTTTCTTTTACCAGAATTGTTAAATGTGTTGCCTGCTCGGGACAAGCCATTTGCTAATGACTGTACGCTTTACCAGTCTGGGCTAGTAGTGTGGAGACCGACGCGTAGCGGAGTTCGCCATATTAGCCCAGACTGGTGTACCTAACGTCCGTAATGCTTATACTATCTTTTGTCCGATCGGTTCTATAAGTTAATTCCAAACATATATTGAGTAAACATTAAAAAAAAACACACTGAAAATGTGAATTCTATCAAGTCGGTTAATGCGCCTGGTCGTTATGGAGTTGAGTAATCATAAACAATTTTTGTTTCAATGCGGATGACTTTTAGAATAGTAGTGAGTGTTTTTTCGATGTAATAATGAGGTATTTTATTAACTTGCCATGGGCGGTAAGTTGAACATACTGCCCTAAGAGCAGAGCTTTCTAAATGAACGAAAACGCCCGATCGGGCAAAGATATAATAAAAATACTTGTTGTTATTATATTACTTACAATAACGGAGAAAATCTAGAAAAAACATTTTTTGAAAATGAAAAACAACTCGCAATATTTTATTTCAGAATCATGTCACCTTGTTTGAATAAATAGCACCATAAATTCAAATAAGATTGGCGGACATTGTTGAGTCTAGTAATATTTTTATCCGAGAATTTTTCTCCAAGTTCAAAAACATAAATCTACTTTATTGAATCGCATTTCAATTGAAATCGTGAATCTTAATGTCTCTTAAGCTAACAGTAAGCACTCAGTAACAGTAAGACTATACATGTAATATTAGACTTGAGTCTGCAGATAACTGAGACAACTGAACTTCAGATGATAATAATAGGTTGTTTCCAAACGCTTGTTACACATTATCGCAATCGCAAAGTAATTAAAATAACTTAAAACCTCGTGTTACGTTACACAATGTGACGAGAATAAAGTTATGGAAATTAGATAGTAGGTATTACTCACAATACCGAAGGCTGTGTGAAGGGTTCAATATTTGGAAATTTGTGAATTAATGTTTACCAATATCAATGAAGATAGGGAGATCCGAGATGATTAAGAAGAGGAGATGCCTGGCGTTTGCAATCGTATTTTTCTACAAGTTTTATTTACTTACCTAAAACCTTAGATGAAATGTCCTTTTTAAATAATGCAGTGATCTCCCCACCACCGCCACATAGAATTTGTGGTGACTGCTACCCCGTGTGCACAAAACAATATAAAACGATGTAGTAATTGTCGCTCTTTAGATGTAGAAAGTTTGCTCTTATTATTAATAACAGTGAACATCTGTAGAAAATCAAAGATACGAAAGCACTACTGTAGACTCACTTGCAAGTAGAAGAAGCCTCATGCTTATCGCCGCTTATTGATGTAAGAAATGTATTGCCTATTGTGGCTTAATTGTACTCTCTCGGAGCCAACTATGATTCTCTGAATTCAGTGTTATATGATTTTTCATTATTCTTCAATCGAATATTCTTGATTATTCTTCAATAGTAAATAATTCTTTCCTCTGAGCTAATACTAATTGCATGTTATCTGATTCACATAAGAGAGGCAGAGTGCACCTTTCTTTCTCTTTCTACAATAGGCTGACTAATAGCGCACATAGAAACTAACCATAACTCTTATCTTAATAACTAACCTTCCCTGCGCACAGGGTAGTAGTCTGATTGTTAGAAATTCTTAAAAAATATATCGGTAAATGTTTTTGGATTAATATCTATGCATTATAGAATAAAGCCTGTTCATCTATAAACTACAAAATTATAAACTCAGTAGTACATCCATATCCCACCGCGTTTTATCAAAAGTTTTTTTTCAACTTTTATAGACGAAACCCCGCCCAAAAAGGCAAACATATCGACAAACATATTATTATTCATATCCCGAATATGAGAATAACAATCGGCGTCAGTATCAGCATAACTATCAGACTCAGAATCCTAATGACTACTACCAAAATCAATATTATAACTATTACGATAACTCGGCCCAAAATGAAGGACTGTCAAATCGCGTTTTATCGTATGTTCGCAACCTTGTAAGTTTCTTATTAAACGATGGAAATGGCAAGTATGAGGACGAATCTTTGCAGGCGCAGCCAAGGCCTTTAATTACATATGGTCAAGTAACCCACGAAGGAGAGTTTCCATGGCATGCAGCATTGTATCATGCAAGAGGAATTGATCTAGCTTATATATGCGGGGCATCGCTTGTGTCTAAGAGTCATGTACTCACTGTTGCACATTGTGTTACTTTAAGGAAATCACAAAAACCACTAAAATCCGAGAACCTCGTAGTTTATTTAGGTAAGAAGAATTATTTTGTAATTTCTTATCTGATTTGGTTATGAATATTTATTTTTAGGCAAATATTATTTGAAGCGGTTTTCAAGTCCTGGAATTCAAGATAAAACCGTATCTGAAATTATACCGCATCCACAGTATAATCCTCAAACTTATAGCAATGATATAGCTGTTGTTAAATTTGCTACACCTGCTGACATAACTGACTATGTAAGGCCTGTTTGTCTTTGGCAAGAATCTCCTGATCTAACTTCCGTTCTCAACAAGCAAGGTGAGTACAACTGGAGTGGTGCGAATGAGAGTAACTACTAAGTAATATCAAAGTCTATTTTACGTAGCAGTGATCAATCGTTGCATCAAACCTTTAAGCTCTTATTAAAGCTAAATGTATCCTAATTTCCATATACATCTTGTAATTGCCATTTATAATACTAGTGTTAAAAATACATTTTTAAGGCACGCATATGAAATTTTAGAACCTATACAAGTTTAAATATTAAAAAGTATCTAAAATACCATTTGTTTGAAAAATGAATTTTATAAAATGTCAAAAGTACTACTGTCAGATTCTGAAATCGTAATCAATCCTTCCTCCTATAACCAATGGGAACATTTCCCAAATTGAAAACATTTGCTGCCGCACCGTAACCTGAAGAGTCTTAATAATTTTATTCACTGGTTGCTCGTCAGCATAAAAATATTTTTTGTTTCTTGCAACCTTCCTATAACTTTTATACGTTTGAATCGATCAAGAAGAAGGTGATGAGGACATACCACTTTCTTCGTACGAGGGGAGTCTTGTCACAGACAAGTTTTCCTCTAAGAAGTCCCAAGCTGCCTAACTGTATTATAACGACGTAAAGCTAAGATCATACACGGCTACTTTTGTTGTGCACTTTTAGACTGGCGGCTGCAAAAGTTTCATGTCGTGTTCACACATATCTTAAAAGTAGCGCGCAGCATGTAGGTAGCTACTGTTTAAAACTGCAAGTCTAATAAAAGGCTGCAATAGTTTAGGCTTGCAAGCAGGCGCGTGCTGGCACACCGGGATACCGGGAGTTTGCCCGTGGGCCTTTATAAAGTTGCCATTGAATCTAATTTTTTTCCCGGTTTTTAGCCTTGCGAACTATTCTAGAACTCGCTAATTTAGAAGAATCGAAGTATCCTAATCTTGCGAATGCGTTGCGTATCTTATTTATATTGATGACGTAATTTGGAGATACTTTGTAGGTTCTGCATAGAAACTTCAATTGGAGTTAATACAGGTTATGCGATCCAGTGAATTCGAGTTATATAAGTGGGCAAGTAACTGACCGGACTTTCTGGCGGCTGTAGCATCGACTGATGTCCAAATGCCAGTTCAATTCGATAAAGAAGAACCTATCTTTATTAAGGTTTTAAGTGAAATAAATAAAGATTATTAAAAGTTTCACAATTTTATTAAAATACAACCTGACAATATTGTTTCGACAGCTATGCTGTCATTATCAAAGGTAATATAATTATAAACAAACACGTCGCTAAGGTAGATACAAAATATATTTTGTATCTACCTTAGCGACGTGTTTGTTTATAATTATATTACCTTTGATAATGACAGCATAGCTGTCGAAACAATATTGTCAGGTTGTATTTTAATAAAACTGAAACTTTTAATAATCTTTATTTATTTCATGATTATGGAGTTCCACAAAATAAGGCTGGAATCAATAAACAAGGTTTTAAGCCTTCAGTGGGGCCCCATAGCCGACGTGTTTTCTACTTGTATCACATTATAGTTTAGAACTTAGAATTTACGATCCTTTAAGATTTTTAACCCCAATGGTTCTTTTTGTTGAAAAGGATGACGGTAAAAATAGATTGGAATGAACCTGTTCCTGAGGCAGTGATCGGTCAATAACTGGAATTTGTTCAAGTTCGAACGTCCTAAACTTTCAAATTTAAAATTGTTTAGATGTATTAGTTTAGACTCGGCCGTCATAAAAGAACTTCATGCATTCTCGGATGCGTCTAGAATTGTTTACAGTGCTGTATAGCGCATTTCTAAGGTTCTAGATTCTAGAACCTAGATTCTAGATTCTGACAGCTCTATCAGAGTTTTCTTGATATTCGGGAAAACTAGAGTTGTACCTCTCAAAACAATCTCCATCCCACATTTGGAATTGTTTGGTGCTGTGTTTGCAGCAGAATTGATCTAAAGTCTGATTGATGCTTTGAAGAAGCAGATCACATTTGACGATACGATTGCTTTCAAGACCCCCATACACCAAGACATTTGTGGCTAACCGAGTAGCTTTCATTCAAGATATCGTCGCTCCTTCATCATGGTACTACGTTTCTTCAGCATATAATCCGGTTGATTTTTGCCCTCATAATTGCTAAATTATATTTTGTGGTGGAAGAGACCACCATGGCTCTTTCATCTCTTAGACTCGTGGCCACAACAACCTTCATTCTCTGCAAGTTTCTTTCCGCAAGAAGAACGTAAAAATTGTACCGATAGTTACTAACGAATCCTATATAATATATGATCTAATAATTAATTTAAATAAATAAATGATCCTTAAAAGATTAACCGAAGTGGGGTGTGGGGCCCTCTAAGGAAATATTCTCCCGGTCACTAAAATTCACCCAGCACGGGCCTGCTTGCAAGGCAATAGTCTTGCAAGAGTTTGAGCAAAAGATTGGATAAAAAAGAGAAATTTGTGGAGCTATAAATATTGCGTAAAGGGGATGGTGTTATTTACAAAAACTTGTTAGAATGGCAGCGACGGACACTTTTAATAAAAAAATACACTCCACATCAGAACCAGATTAATACTGCAGGCCACCTACTGCAAAAGTTTCAACGAAACAAATCTTTTTTGCCATCGTATAACTCTTAAAAGTTCTGAAATACAATACTATTCAAAACGATCATAGACCACTGCTGGCGGCCTGAAGATGGGAACTCCGATGATTTTACAAAAACTTTTTAGAATGGCAGCGACGGACACTTTTAATAAAAAAACAAAATACACTCTCCACATCAGAACCAGATTAATACTGCAGGCCACCTCCTGCAAAAGTTTCAACGAAACCAATCTTTTTTGCCATCGTATAACTCTTAAGTTATGTTCCGTTCATACACGGCGACTTTTTGAACTGCGCGCAGCAGGGGCGTTCCCAGCGGTGTGCGATGGTGTGCACGACACACGGGCAGCCGAATTCTGGGGCAGCCAAATGAATTAAAAATGAATATACTACCTATATGGCGATGGGCAACGATAACAAATTCCAAATTAAAATTATCGAAAAAATAATATATGATGCTATTAAAATAGTTGAGGTTAAAAATGCCAGATTGTAAAGGGTCTACCAATAAGAATCATAGAACTTTGAAAAATCGTCAGTGCACTAGTTCAATTGCCATAACGCACATAACCTTTAATTTGTGGTCAGTATAGTCTGACATTTCACCATGAATCGCTTAACCTAAGAGCATTGTTTAGTAGTAGTAGTATAAAGGTACTACGAAAATTCGCGCTCGGTTCGGAGTTGTTATCGTGCTCTTCGCGCAGATTTTGGCCGACGTGGACCTTCTGAGCTCGCTATCAGGCGCACAATTGAAAAGTTTGAACGCGATTATACTCTCCTGTATTGTAAGCCGCCCACAAGACAACGAAAAGCAAGGAGTGTTGAAAATATCGCTGGTGTGCGGGAAAGTGTGAACGAAAATGATAATGTGTCCGTTGTACGCCGTTCTCAGCAATTGGGTCTTTCATCGATGTCTACGTGGCGTATTTGGAGGAAAGATTTGGGCATACATCCTTATAAGATTGTTCTCACCCAAGAACTCGAGCCTACCGACCATGGTTTGCGGAGAACGTTCACCGATTGGGCGCTATTGCAGTTAAACCAAAATGCCGAGTTTAGTAAGAAAATCATCTTTTCAGATAAGGCACATTTTTGGCTTAATGGCTTTGTCAATAAGCAAAATTGCCGCTTCTGGTGTGAAAACAATCCCCAGCAGATAATCGAGAATCAATTACACCCGATGAAAGTTACTGTATGGTGTGGTTTGCAGCAGGATGCAGACAGATGTGGTTCCAACAGGACGGCGCGACATCGCACACTGCGGGAGCCACGATCAATTTACTGAGAGAGCGTTTTGAGGAGCGAATAATTTGACGAAATGGTCCTATCAACTGGCCGCCAAGATCGTGCGATCTTACGCCGCCAGACTTTTTCTTTAGGGATATGTAAAGTACCTATGGCGGCCATCTCACTGATGTCTTATTCAAAACATAATGTTATGTAATTTACTACAAAATAAAATACAAATCAAGGAAAAATGTTGATTTGTTTTTATTTTATAGCATTTTGAAGTTCTATCATTCTCATTAGTAGACCCTTTATTATACGTACTTATTTTTCTAATAAACATATTTTTGTTATAGTATTTGTTACAAGTTAACATAAAATTTAAAACTGTTGTCTGATCTGTTTTATTACTACGAGTATGATCAATTAAAGGGGGTGGGGTTCAACTTATATAAAAATTGGGGGCAGCAGTAGTAATCTTTGCACAAGGGCAGCCAAATATCTAGGGACGCCCCTGGCGCGCAGCAAAAAAATACTGTACATAACCGACTTGCATGCGCTACATTTAAGGTTGTAGGGGTGTTCACACGAAGATTCACCTGTGATGCGTGTGTTATGCTGCACTGTTTGAAAAGTAGCCGTGTGTGTGATCTTAGGTTAACTTCCATAGATACAAGTACCATGCGAGTAGAAGCACGTGTATCCAGCTTAGAGTAGTTTTTTGGGCATTTGAGCATCCGCCACTTCTTTTGTAGAATAGTGTTCCCAATATCGGAATGGTTCGAGAACTACCATTAGTACAGGAACTACGTTGCTGAAAGTAATTCTGCAGTTTGGGACTATCTATGAAAGTCCTATAACAGGGATGGCCCAGTACGAAATAGGCGACGAAAACGATTTAGTGAAAAAGTTGTAGGGAGGCCGAGGGAAACATAATAGCATATTAAAGTGTTAGTGTCCATAATCAGACATGTTTTTAGCGCAGGCGTCCAAGTTTAGAAAACCACCCGCGTAGCGGGGAGTTTTCTAAAAGAGAAGCGCGCTAAAACGTCTTATGAAACAAATACTTTATATTATTTTTTCTATTTGCCTTATTTTTAATCATTTTAAAAAAGAAATAACTTAATTTTAAATGCGAGTCTTTGTTAAGTTTTTTAACAGTTGGTAATACTGAAAATTCAGATTCTGCATTTGTTTTTCTTTACAGCGTAAATAAAGCTAAGTACTCACACCAGCGGATCCGCAGGCGGATGTCATACGATTGGTCGGTTTGAGTCGATTTGACTCAAACCGACCAATCTTATGATATCCGCCTGCGGATCCGCTGCTGTGAGTACTTACCTTAAGTTTGATATTTTAAGAACAGCTTTTCAATACTGACAACAACTTTAAAAAATAAAATATTACTGTTTTCCGTATTAAAATAGATATCTTGTGGACACGTAAAATGCGTGTCCAAATGGCCTTATTTGGACACGCAAATAGAAAAAACATTTTTGTTTAACAAATCAAAAGATGTGCAAAAATAACATTTTATTAAAACACGAGCGTGCTTTAAAGTTGCTAAGTAACAAAGACTTTATCAAATTCTTTATTTATAATAATAAACGTACCAAACATTCTCGATAATAGTAGACAGTACTGTAATATCTCCTGTATTAGGTGGAATAAAAGACAGATTATGGTATATATGCTTTATTCTTTTACTATTGAAGACCAGAGAATACTGAATGCTTTGATTCTGTTTTGTATGGATTATTTCTCACTCTTGTTTACATTTGTTGCCTTGGATACTAAAAATTATCCAAGGCACCGGTGATCATTACAGTACTGTTTTCACCCTAATAAATTGTAAAAATACCGGATCCACATAGGAACATAAACAAGAAATGCTAAGCGTTAACATGGAGACATGTTAACGATATTGCGTCACAGAGAAATATCACACAACTACCTTATAAAATTAATCAAAATCAAAATGGTGATTTCCAACTCTATTTTCCAGATTATGATGCAGGTATAATAAAAAATAGCGTATGAGACACGTGTGTGTCTTTAAATTCATAAGTACCTGCAAAGACTATGAGATCCCAGCCAGCACACTGACGTCATAATGTCGTCGTTTTTTCGGCAGTAACAACGTCAAATTGTTGTAAAACTGACATCATTATGTCACAGCCCAAAGACGTACGTAGACGTAAGACAGGAATTATAAATAAATAGCTGAATATTGGAAATAACATTGATTATATACTACAGTCAAAACATCTCTATATTGTGACCACCTGCTTAATATGACCAGTATTCCTTGGCCCCTGCTAAAATAATATCTTTTTAACGAGACTTGTACGTATTGTATTGTACGTCCAAAAGACGTCGTTTTAAAGACGTCTACGTACGTCATGGTATTGTATTGGAAGATCGAAGATTGAAAATCGGTGAGATAGCTGCAGTGTCAAAGATCTCATATGCTAGTGTTTATAGCATATTGCATGAACATTTAGGCACGAAAAAGCTTTCTGCGAGATGGGTGCCGTGGTTGTTAACCACTGATCAAAAGCGAGCTCGTGTTGACATTTCAAAGTATTGTTTGGGCATGTATAAACACAATACAAGTGAGTTTCTTCGTAGACTAATAATGGTTGATGAAATATGGCTTCATCACTATACACCAGAAACTAAAGAACAATCAAAACAATGGGTTTTTAGTGGCGCGAGTGCTCCGAAGAAAGCAAAAACCAGTTTATCGGCTGGAAAAGTCTTAGCAACTGTTTTTTGGGATGCGCATGGTATAATATTAATTGATTATATGAAAAAAGGAAGAACAATAACTGGAGAATACTATGCATCACTTTTGGACCGTTTGAATGCAGAAATCAAAAAGAAACGTCCACACTTAGCTAAGAAGAAAGTAGGTACTCCTTCATCAAGATAATGCGCCAGCGCACAAATCCGGGATTGCCTCCGCAAAATTACATCAACTGCGCTACGAATTACTTCCACATGCGCCTTATTCGATAGATTTGGCTTGGTGTGACTTTTTTCTGTTTCCAAATTTAAAAAAGTACCTCGCTGGAAAAGAAATCGCTACAGATTCTGAAGTTATAGCAGAAACTGAAGCTTATTTTGAAGACAAAGACACAACGTTCTATACTGAAGGCATTAAATTAAGTGAGCATCGTTGGAATAAATGTATGGAGTTAAAAGGGGACTATGTTGAAAAATAAAAAGGAAATTTTGAAGAAAAGTTTTGTTTTAATACTTTTTGCACGTACTTATGAATTCGCCCTCGTATAACGTCGTTAAAAGCACTCCGCTTTACTAATATCATAATATACAATAGGGAAGACGCACGTATTTTTTTAAATTTTTGTATTCGTTCATTTTGGTTAGAAAAATATTTCCAGATAAGCGAAATTTCTAAAAACCCACAATTTATTTGAAAAAATTAAATTTAAAAATTCTCCTCATTTAAAACCGAATTTGGCCTTGAGCAACTTCCCTCAAAGCTATTTGATGTAAAAAAGTAGGTACCGCTGTGAATGAGAAGAAGCAACATTGACGATCTAGTCAACGTTAGATGGCGCTGATGACAACCAATAAACTGAATTTTGAATTAATATTACCAGAAATATTTTACACCACTTTAATTATGGCAGTTAATAACACAACAGCATAACGTACATTATTATATTAATTACTCGTTAATAAGTAGACAATATTTAAACTTGAAAATAAAAGATTTTTCAAACTGACGGGTAATACAGGACTCTTAACTGTTTCATTAGCACCAACAGTGGGTCGTCTTTGGAACTGTAAGAGGTAACAAGATTTCATCCATTAGAGGACACCAGTATTGCATTTTAAATTTATTTAAATTTTCAAGGTTTTCAAATATTAATTACTAAGCATCAGAGATACTTTTTATTAATATAGTCAAGACTATATCTGGTCACGCCTTTGCGGGATTTCCAATGACAAGTCGCTATCGCTGTTTGCATTTTCAACCAGACTACCTCCAACCACTGAACTTTCGTACTGAAAAGTAAGTGCCGAAAATGTATTGAAAAGTTGTAAATCACCACCAAATATTCGAAAACGATAATTTGATACATGCTTAAAAAACCTTTTGTTTATGAAGAATCTGTGTATACATCATTTACACAGAGAGAAATACTTCATAAGAGCTTTGCACAATATTGTTCAAAACGGTGTTGGAGAAATTTATATTATAATTGTAGAATCGTATTGTCCAGCGTTGTGTAGGATTTCGTTACTGAATTGTCTAACAGGAACTTACGACAATTATTTAACACAGTCAGATTTAGTTCTGCATTCTTTGGAACAATGTTGTAGAGGATAAGCTAGCATATTATGTTGAAGTATAATTGTAAAAAATGTTTAGAAAAATACAATATTTTGTTTGAATGAAATCATAATCCAGTGTTCAAACTGCTTGCTACTAATTATTGTGTTTCGCAAAGTTTATGGATGACATCCTATAGATGTCACCACTTGTAATTGTCGCTATTAATGTAAATTCGAGATTTATATATAAACAGCCGACGGCAAAAGAAAATTTTAGTGTTATACGTGTATATACTACACGTTGTATAGTATGTAAATACTATACATTGTATAGCTATATACATATTAGTTACATATATTTTAATATATGTAAAAATATATATTTTATTTGTGATATCTAGCCTTCTGTATAGAATATTTGTGCCAGAGTATTGCACAATTTGTATAAATGTGAATAAGTAATTGTGTTAAATACTATTAAGCAATTGTGGCACACACTAGCGCAACAATTGTACAATTTTGTATAAAATTGTATGCAATAACATTACACATTCTGTTTTAATAAGTAACACAATTTGTTATGGAAACTTATACACAACTATTCATTTGATTCTACAAAATTACTATTGACTTCCACAAAATCTTGACAAACTAAATGGCACAATCTTGTTTTATAATTGTACACAAATTGTCCCTGTCACTTTTTTAAGACCAATTTGTTTTACAATACCACACAATTGTTGATGAAATTTAAATACATTTTTCTCTGTGTAATCTTTGAGAACTGCTTAAAAGCGGATGGATTGTGCATGTAGAAATTTAAGCATTGGCACATCACTTACCTAGATATAGTGTATAAATCATTTACAAGGTCGCTCCGTCCGCAAGGTTACAGTTTATTTTACTAATAGCTCAACGGAGCACAGACAAACAAGATGATGCCCACATTTTTATAGTTTAACTTTTTAACTTGAATTTCTGAAACACAATACTATTCAAAACGATCATAGACCACTGCTGGCTCCTGAAGATGGAACTCCCATGAAGTGATTTTGTGCATATATAGTAACTAGGAACATTTTTAGAAGAATTGTCAGAAAATCTCTATTCAGAACAAAATGGGTGGGAGGAGCAAATTGAACGATCAACAAGTAAGATGATATAAAAAAAAACGAAAACAAAAAACAATATAAAAGCTGTGATAAATGGTTACACCTTGCCAACATCAAAGATTCAAAAATAATTAAGAAAGAATGGAAAAATAAAAGAAAGATAAAAGGATACATTTTTTAATAATCAAGCCATCCAAGATGGAACACACTAGAAAAATCTCTAATATAATAAAAACAGTACAGGAATAGTATTGAGGGAGCCTGCATTTGAATGGTGAAGTTTCTCGCCTCGACTTATGGCAAGGACTTTTGAAATGACCTATCGTATAGTCTCTGTAGATATTATGACTCACAAAAGTCTGTGCTAGTTTGTAGCATTATTCTTTATAAGACGTCTGACTTTATAAGAGAGTATTCTGAATCGTGCTGTCCAACCGGTGAAGATGGCTCGCGCAATGGTATTGGCCTCGATATTATCAACTGAAATAGCTTCCGTTTACCTTGAGCACTGATTTAAGCTGGTTAGGCAGAATAAAAATCCTTGTGAGGAGGGTTATTATTCAACGATATCGAGGGGTACATGAACAGGCGAAGAAATAAAATTCTTTACCGACGTATTCATATGTCTTGAATCTTCGATTGCCCACATTGTAATGGTCACACAGGATTCTTAGAAATGTCACAGTACAAAGTTACATTGCTGTCAAGAATCTCTATCTTCTTTAGTCGGAGCCCTGAATTGCTTGACTGCAGTTCCCCGTAATTTTTCTAAGATTGTGCAAAAGTTTCAACAAACAGATCAAAAAGGAGGAAAGTGAATAACAATCCGATTAGAATTTATTAACTATGGTAATTGGAGCATTGTTTACAACTACATACACAGCTTTGTTCACGATAATAGCTATTTATGCAACTATAGTCCAAGCGGCGACCGCAAAATTTTGACCTTCATCAAACATACGACTAATTTATGGAAAATGTGGAAGTAAACAGTGTAGGGAACACAAAACCCTATAGGCCTATGAGCAAATCATGGTACAACTGTTGTTAATGTCCTAATTAAGTCTAATTTACTACTACCACGCTACTAGAAAGTTTTGCTTAGGCTGACAGAACGTCTTGTTGTTTGAACAATCTAACCTTCAATTTAAACAAAAAGCAAGTGGATGTTTCATCACGGAAGAGGCGCTGCAAAATTGCCTCTTCGGGATGGTCAGCCGGGCACTTTTGCCAGGATGGGGTAAGCTTGACAAAGCTATTCTTGAAGTACAGGTATTTCTCTACAAATCCTGTAAATTTTATCTGGATGTTGTGTAGTGGACGCGAAGTACTAATGTTCTACTGTGTAGTGGATTAGACTTAATTTGGCCATTAACAGCAGTCGTGCCACCAGGATTTGGTTATAGGCCTATAAGAGGTTTCGTGTTCCCTACACTGTCTACTTCCACATTACAATTTGGACAGTAAAGATTAAAAAACGTTATAAACGCTACAAATTGACACTTATGAGGAACAACATTGGCCATTGTTATTTTAAGGGGAATTATCTTGAATTATAATAGTTATTTTTGTACCAAGGGCATTAGGATGATGATAATGCCAGAAGGGCTGTTCCAGCCCGAGGGTCTGATGGGTCCAAGGGATGGAAGTCACCCGATGGGCATTATCATCTAGTAACGCTCGTGGTGCATACAAAATTTTATTTTTCACGAGAATGTATTGTACGTACAACTAGAAAATTAGTTTTAATTTATAATTGTTGGCGTTGCCAAGGACGTTGGTTATATATTTATAATGCTAGGGATTTTTATGTTTGTCGGATGTTAACAACTTTTACTATATTTAACAAAGTCAAACCAGAGTCAAACAGAGATACCTATGACAATTTAAATTCGAATGTTTTTGTTGTAGTTACCAACATGAAAACAAAAAAGTCGTAATATCACTAATGTCATCTAAATAATAATTTAATTTAAAAATATTTTCTTAAATAATTTTATTTAAGAAATTTCTGCAGAAGTCGGCACAAAAGAATTCGTGGATCAGTGGCCAGAAACTACGTTGCAAGTAGGTAAACGTTATTTGTTGTGTTGCAACAAACTCGTACGCAAACATAGTACAGTATTTTTTTTGGCCTAATGATTTAAATTACTATATTGAACGTAACGCCGGCTCCGATTGCAAAGTAAACTATGAGCGGGCGTTATAGACTATAACGCCCTATATAGTTCGTATCACAGGTATAATCACCAAATGCTATGCAAGTGAAACATAATACTATATTATGTATTAAGGTCTTAATTGAGTGTGTTAGAACCCACAGAGTCAGTTTAAACTTTACTAGCTTTACTAACTTTACCAGTCGAGGCTAATAGTGTGGAGATCGATGCGTAGCGGAGGTCTCCACATTAGCCGAGACTGGTAAAGCGTACCTAACGCCCGTAATGCTTACACTATTCTTTGCCCGATCGGATCTATGAGTGAATTTTAAATATTCACCTTGAGAGCAGAGCTTGTAAATGAACCAAAACGCCCGATCGGGCGAAAAATCAATTATGCCTTCGCAAGTTCACTAACATAACATAGTACCAAATCTTGATTATAAAAAAGAAATAGAAGGTATAATATAGTATAATATTAATATGAAAATTATTTTTGTTTTTCAGGAAGCGTCGTAGGCTGGGGTTTTGACGAAACTGGAAAAATAACTGAACAATTGATGCAAGCAAAAATGCCTGTGGTATCACAAGAAACATGCATTTTCTCGTTTCCCGATTTCTACTCACGATTCACTTCTAGTAACACTTATTGTGCAGGATTTAGAAATGGTAGGTATCTTATGTACAGAGACATCAGTAATAATCAATATACTGTTTCAATTCTACGGACGTATATGATATAGTTACAAATATATATCACTATATAAATCTTGACATCAAGTAATCACGACCAAAGTGACAAATTTAGTATTTCGATAAATTGTCTTATAAAAAATGCACAACGCTGTAACTCTGTTATTAACAATCTGATTTCAATAACTGAATAACCAAATAACATAGTGCTCTAAAGACTACAAAACAGTCTTATTCTGGATATTTTTTCGGCATGACATTTCTGACAAATGACAGTGACCTCTTTTTGTCAAATAGCAATACCTACATATCTTTTCTACTCATTTTGATATAGAATTTTCTTCAGAATTAAGTGATGTATTGCAACTTGATAGGTCTTTATAGACTACAAAGCAGCTTTATTCTAGATATTTTTTCGGCTGACATTTCTGACAAATGACAGTCAACTTTTTTCCAAATAGCGATACATATCTTTTTTTACTCATTCCGCTAGAGAATATTTTTCTGAATTAAATGATGTATTGTAACTTGATGTTGTAGAATGCTTTTGGGAATTAATTTCGCAAATAAACAAAATTGAATTTTGCCCTGGAATACAAAACACTGGGGAATTTTATTATCTAGTGAAATAAAACAATATAACAAAACACAAAGGTACCTAAACAGTCCAGCTAAACTGTACGAAAAACGGGCTTAACTTGGAAAATGGAAGTACATGGGATTTCTTTCTTCCAGCATGTAGGGGGGGTCTAGAAAAGCTTAACTTGAAGTTTTCGACCTCAAATTCATATGAGCTTTTTCCGCCATTTTGAAAAGAAGTGAACTTTAAAGTTGATGAAAGTTCGAACTTTTCCATTTTTTATATTACGCGAAAAAGTTTCAAATAAAAGTTGTAGACAATCGTATTGCCGACAAAAATGCTTTATACAAATTTTATGTCGGACCTACTGTTACAGAGATAATTTCAAAATAACACTTCACCCTTCTTTTCAAAATGGCGGAAAAAGCTCATATGAATTTGAGGTCGAAAACTTCAAGTTAAGCTTTTCTAGACCCCCCTGCATGCTGGAAGAAAAAAATCTTTTCAAAGACCATAAATGTAATGTGTTCTCCAGGAAACCGGCGAAAGGTAAATCGGCCACCACAATTTTTATTTTTGTTTTCCCTCACAACTTTTTCATTTTTTATATTACGCAAAAAAGTTACAAATCAAAGTTGTAGACGATCGTATTGCCGACAAAAATGCTTTGTACAAATTTTTTGTCGGACCTACTGTTACAGAGATAATTTGAAAACAACACTTCATCTCTTCTTTTCAAGATGGCGGAAAAAGCTCATATGAATTTGAGGTCGAAAACTTCAAGTTAAGCTTTTCTAGACCCCCCCTACATGCTGGAAGAAAAAAATCCCATGTACTTTTATTTTCCAAGTTAAATGTTTAGTTTGACTGGACTATTATAAATATTGCTCAAAATCGAATTATTCGAATGCGTCATGCGTTTTTTATAAGACAATATACCAAAATATTTTCATGATGCCAAAAACCTCAAGTCATTACACTTTAGAAATCAAACATTAAATAATTTTTTCAAACATTTTAAAGAATGTAGATCAAATTTACTTACCTAATGGGCTCATATATTCAAAAATATTATAACTTAAATACCTGTTAAGAGATCCATCACTGTCAATCAAAATCATAATCTGCAAAAATAACTTACCAATAAATTTAAAATAGTCAAACCAACTACCCAGTGACTTGATTTTTTAATTTAATACTGTGTCACATTTATCAGTTTTACGTCAAACTTTTCAGTCCGGAAATCGCGGTTTTACAGTCGAGTATGACTGTAAATAATTATTTATATACAAGCGTATAAAATACATGTTTAACGAGCGTATAGTTTCATATTCAATTGACTGCTGTGGAGTGCTCTTAGATTGCTCTGAGAGCAAATTCCATATTCGATTGGTTCACCTGACATTCCGGTCATCGAGATTTGCGTGTTCGATTGCGGCAAACGCTCTGTGTAAAAGCACACCGAGGGTAAGTTCGGCATTGTAACTCTTTTTGCTCCAAAAGCTCTATTGTCGTAGTTACAATTATTTGCAATAATGGATACTATGGAAACCGAGCTCTTCGAGTTAAACAGATCTGAATGCTGAACTTACCCTATGAGTGCTCTTCATTGATCTGTCCCACGAGACAGATCAATTCAGATCAAAACGAAAACCTAACCTCTAAATCATTCGTATCTGCGTTACTTTAACTGGAAAAAGCCATTCAAAGTATTATTATGGATGATGAAAGGTGTTGTTTGGCTTTATTAAATTTTTTGGAAATTTTTATCATCAGATTCGTCTAAGGATAAGGAAATTGTAACTATTATTGAATATCTAAATGAAAAACAACCATTATGCAAAGTTCGTAATTTTCTAGAGACGATAAATTCATTATCTAATGCATCGGTAGGTTTGCCATAATAATAGGTACTCAATACAATATTTTATTAATCGTTTTTGCTCATTTTTGCGACCTACGTTTAATAAATAAATTCCTGACCATGTTTCAAAACACTTGAACATGTTAGTATTGCCAGGTGTTTTATTATTATTAGTTATAATAATTTATATAATAATGGTCACACAAACACCGGCGATCGAAATGATTTTATTCGGTTGTGTATGGTGAATCACTCTTCGATCAATCTAAGGTCAATCGACATAAGAGCAATGACGTCATACTCATTTTGCGGGCGAACGGCATCCGGTCTCCAATTGAAAACGCCATTAATCTCGCGAGCTAGCTAGCACGAGAGGATTGATATACGTGAATTTTGCGAAATGATCCAATTTTGCTTTTATAAATTCTTCTGTTTTGGATATACCATTAATAGTTAAATTACAAGAGAGATCTTACGCGTTTTTTAGACAATCACAATTATCGCATCGTCATGATTGTGTTGTAACCATACAACGAGAGAATGTTTATAAATATTCAAAAAAGTTTAATAGACGTTTCCAAAAATTTATATTAAAAAGTACCAACTAAATAGAAATTTTAAACCGCTTGAAGAATAAAATTTTTATTTTGTTGTTTATTAAACAACTGCTTTAATGGTCTGTATCCAAGTAAATAAATATGATTTCATATGGCAAAATTGTATAATAGTTATTTATGGTACAATTGAGTTAAGTATGATATTATCCATGAACGAAAAATTGACCCTCGAGAGCCGGTAAGCCCCAGTGGGTTAATTTTTCTGAGTGGATAATATCCTTAACTCACGTGTGTCACACAAAGTTTTATCCAACACCTTTTTATTTAAGTTTAAATATTGCATTTGCAATGACGCAATGCACGTTTTGACGGCAATAAATTTAATACTCTAGCCCGATGACTGGATTTTAATATTATGCAACCTAAGCTGGTGATTGGTTGCTACTTATAATAGCAGCCAATCACCATTCTACAGTGGGTAAAAAGTTTTTCACAAGTGAGTAAAATTCAACTTTAATTGCTTACAAACATCAATATTTAGCCCTCTTTATTTAGAAGTGTTGGACAAAAGATTTTACAGGATTTAAATGAAATAAATTAGCTGAACAATTATTTATTATTCAGTTACCATAGACACTCGTTCTTCATAGATGTCCATATTTTGAATTCGGGAATTTATTTTATAATATTTTTTAAATTAACTAATAATCCAATAATTGCAGTAGGAATAAAACGGCATACGTCCGATAAACTTTTACAGTAACTCGTTTTAAATGCAAAATGCGGAAAAAATGTTTTTACCGTCTAGTCAATTTTACTGTCTAGTATAACTGTATAGTATATAACATTACTAGCATGGTAAGAGGGTTTTTACTGGCGGACAGAAGGATATGACTGGCGAGTCGTAGACGAGCCTGTCACCTTCTGGAGCCAGTAAAACCAGTTACCTTGCGTGTATTGTTATATATTTTATTCACAATCATATTGCAATATGCACATTTCATATGTTGTAAAAACCTTGGAAAGTAAGCTATTGCTATAGCAACACCAAAGTGGTTAACAATTTTCTTTACATGTCTGTAAAACTGACATGTAAAGTTATGGCCAACTTGTTTTTCTGAATAATTTAAAACAGGACGTTTTATCCGATTTAAATTTGAGTTTTTATAAATATATTTAACGCTAAAAACATATTTTTTATTTAATATTAGTTTTATTTTTATTTTTCCGTATTTTATATTTAATAATTACAATGGAATTAATTTCTAATTTTAAAATACTGAGCGCATACATCGCCATCTAGCGGCGAAGAATGAAACCTTACTTAAAATTTCTTTTGGTCGATAGATGGCTTTGATTGAAATTATGATAGTTTATAAAAATTTATTTTAAAATTTAAAATTACTTTTTATTTTGATTATCTTAAGTCTAATTATTGTGAATAAAATAGTATACATGTTTCGTTGGTAAAGTTTCCACGCCTCGCGATAATTGTTTGACCTCGACGTACCGTCTCGGTCAAACAATTATCGCTTGGCTTGTAAAGATATCCTTTACCAACTCAACATGTAATATACTATTGTTTGTTATTCATTTGTAAATAAATGAAAATACCTCAGATACATATTCAAATTTCGATTACAAAAAAATCTCAATAAATTTGTGGTAAGCTTTGGAAACATTACCATGATTGCATGTTGTTTATTTCACGATTTATTTATTTTCACAATTTTGGTGAAAATGAATGTGCCCGAAGCTTCAAGTTTCAGAAAAGTCATCTTCAAGATACGAGCGTGAATATATTATTACGGGAAATACCAGTTGTACCATGATTTTTAACGTTTATGATGCAAATAAAACAAAATTTTCTAATGTAAATAATGCTACTAACTTGTAAAACTGACAGTTAACCTGTAAAAATTTTACAAGTTAGTAGCTTGTAAAAATAAACTTTCTTTATTAATATGGTGTTTTGATAAATTGACGTTTACAAATGAGTAACAAATAATAGATATTTACACAAAAGTCAGGAAAATGCTTCATTACTGGCGAGGAGCCCTATTGAAATACGAGGAGCTTTGCTCCGAGTATTTTAAAGGCTCTGAGCCAAGTAATGGCATTTTACTGACGAGTAGTGTATAGAATTTTTTCTGAAAGCGAAAATTACGATAAAAGTAATTTATTAATTTAATTTTCTAAACAATTCTCGGAATTTATCAAGTGGTGCATTTCTCTCGTTTCTATGGTGACAGAAATAAATAGAAAAGTACTGTCAGCGTTAATTTTTGTGTGCGCCTAATTATGGTAGATACTTGTGACCAAACGCCGTTAGAAATACAAGAAGCGGCCGCTGCAGCCGTAGGGGACCTCCTACCTAAAAAGTCCAAGAGTAGGTACAACGCCGCTTATGAAGGTTTCGACATTTGGTGTAAGGCCAAAAATGTAAATGTTATCACCGAAGACGTCCTTTTGGCTTACTTTGCTGAGAAAACGAAACAAAATTATAAAGCTTCATCCCTTTGGAGTCACTATTCCATGGTTAAATCGACATTATTAATAAAGAAGAATGTGGATATTGGCAAATTCAGCAAGCTCATTGCGTATTTAAAAAGGCAAAATGATGAATACCAAGCCAAAAAATCAAGAATTTTGTCACGGATTGAGGTGAACAGATTTCTTCAAGAGGCTCCGGACAAAGAATTTTTAATGTCAAAGGTAGGAAATTATAGTCTTCTACTTCATTTTCAATAATTTTAAAAAATTCAGGTTGCATTAATCATCGGTATAGCAGGAGGTTGTCGGTGTGATGAGCTGGGAAAAATGTCGATTGATGACGTTGAAGATAAAAATTCTTTGTTGATGATCCGCATACCTGATTCTAAGACACATAAGCCAAGGCGATTTATAGTTCTTGGAGATGATGGAAATGAGCTGAATCTCACACTATATAGGAAGTATACTAGCTTAAGACCACCTCAAACACCACACAGACGTCTCTTTTTGAATTACAAAAACGGAAAATGCTCAAGACAACCAGTGGGCGTACATACTTTTGGCAAAATACCCAGCAAAATAGCAACTTATCTTGGCTTAGAGAATCCCGCAGAATATACTGGACATTGTCTACGTCGCAGTTCTGCTACGTTGTTAGTTGACGCTGGCGCTGACGTTACAACTCTTAAAAGGCATGGCGGATGGAAATCCTCTAGCGTCGCAGAAGGATATATAGAAGAGTCATTAGAAAATAAAATTCAGACTGCTAAACGAATAATGTATGGAAAAGAAAACAATAATTGTGCCTTCACTTCCGTGAAAGGAGTTGGTGATGAAAAAACTGGTAGCAGTACGTCTGAGAGTGATAATTGTGCAATGGTAGTTAACAATGAAAATAATGTTTTTCTGAAAAATAAGAGTGCTTTGTCTGGTATTAACATATGTAATGTACAAAACACTACTATAAATATTAATATTAATTAAAAATTTAAATAAATATGACAATTGGTATTATCTGTATCTGTAACTACTTTACCTGCCTTGGCAGGGAAATTGAAATTTCCTGCGCCAAATGTGTCATGGAAACGTAACTATAGCTCCGCTTTCAGAAAAATTTTTTTACCGAACTCAAATAAAATAAATCAGTGAACATTGCTTTAGTATTCAGTTACCATGGACACACGTTCTATGTTTTGAATTCGACTAATAGTTGCCATAGATGATCGTCGTTCATAAATGTCTATATTGTAAATTCGGAAATTTATTTTTTCTATTTTACGTCTATAATAAAGCTGTTAAAGCCCCCAAAGCAGTGCGTTAATAGCTCATTTGGGTGCTTTAATAGATCAACTTTTTCAAAGTTGGTAGCATTGAAGAAATAATTGAAAAATACAGAAAATTGACAAAAACTTCACTCAACTTTCTGTGTCAATCAATGAATTTTCAAATGTCACATCAGTGTTGCCAACTACCACAAAAATCCCTAAATTTTGAAATTGCGATTTTTTTATTTAAAAAGGGAATAAAAGGCGCAAAATAGAAAAAATAGCATAAAAAACTCGTTTTATAAGTCATTATTGCACACGTCCTTTAGAAAACTCGCCGCAAGCGGCTCGTTTTCTAAATTTGGACTCGTGCAATAAATCTTGCCTTATGAAACTCGTTCTTTAATATACTATTTATAATTTCTTTTTAAATTAAACCTATAATTGCAGTATGAAATAAGACGCATTACGTCCATACGTGTTGGAAATGTTCTTACAGTCTCGTTTCGATGTTACGTTAGAAGTCCTGGAAACGGAATTCCGTTTAATAATTAAATTAAGAATTAAAATTCCGTTTCCAGGACTTATACCGTAAATAATTATTACGGGCTTCATAACGGGCTATCCAGTAAAATTAATCTTTACACATGGAGACAGAGCTCTTAAACAGATGTTTACGAGTCAGTATACCATACAATGATTATTGATGATTATTTGCAAAATTGTTAAATGTTTTTGAAGTTTAAGCTAGACAGTTTCAAATTCAACGTTAATGTTGAAGTGTAAAAAATAACAGAAATTGCTCTTGTTTTACTAGTGAGTGATATTCTAATTACACAGAACTGTCTATATTTTTATATTTTATAAATCTTGGCAATTGTAACATACTATACAATTTTCATATTTGTAATCAAGTGAAATTAAGTTAGAATCTATTGCGATTTCTCTCTACTGAGACAAAATTCGTGAAGTGGGCCACTTATTTATCAGTGGTACGATATTTAATGTTAATATGAACTTTCCTGTGTGATTTAATGGTAATAACCTGATCCTTGACTGACTTTTTTGAAAAATTTTTATTTTTCAAAATTTATTAACAATAACATTTTTATGCAATGAGTTAAGAAAACTTTATCTTTCTAAGCTACTAAAACATTAAAATCAAAATTATTTGGAAAATCTCCGCATAAGGAATAAAGATTAAGAAAAAGTAAATATTTTTTATCAAACGTAAAATTCTTATAAACAATAAGCGTTTTATAATAAACAAATTAAATTATTACTTTTTTATCGAGTTAGGACATTTTTATAATCATTTTATATTCTGTGTACATTTACCAAGACATTGCTGATAAGAAATTTTTCCAATTCAGATTTTCTAGGAAATTACAGCAATTCTTGTCGCGTAACACAAATACGCTAGCATGGTAGACTGTGTATTCGGACTATTCCTCAATAAGATTTTTCTACATTTCGCCACAAACATTGCTGTAATTTCCTAGCAAATTTGGATCGAAAAAATTTTTCTTCAGCAATGAATTTGCTTGATTTGCTGAAGAATTTTGATTTTAATGTTATTATGAATAACTTTTGAAAAATCAAGAATTGTATAAAAGCCACTAAGGATCAAGTTATTACCAGTATTTGACATAGAAAAATTCATATTAACATTGAGTAATTACGTAGGTCCACATCACGAATTTTGTCTCTGCTTATTAAAAAAGTCCATTTTAAAAGTAATTGTCTATTATTTTATCGTTTTTAGGAACGTCAGTATGCAATGGAGATTCGGGTGGTGGAATGGTATTTCCAAAAGCGTCTCAAAATCGCACTCCTCCCAGATGGCAACTTCGAGGACTAGTATCTATTAGTGTAGCACTACAGAACCAATTTAAATGCGATGCTTCTCATTATGTAGTGTTTACAGATGCTGCCAAATATCTAGATTGGGTTAAGAAAGTAATGAAATAAATAATTGTATAATATTGTTTTAAGATATTACGATATGCGGTGCGTATAGTTGTGTTAAATTGACAATATCCGGTGCAATCAGTGCAATCAGTGCAATCAGTGCAATCAATGCAACCAGTGCAATCTGTGCAATTTATATTTTGTATTTTATGAGTTTTTAAATTAACGATTAGATTATGAAAGTATAAATATAAAAACATTCTTATTAGAAATTGATTTTTTATATGTCAGCAACTGCCATAATGTAAATACATTATGGCAGTTGCCATAATAATGCCATAATTGGGCAAGTAAATACTTGCCCAATTTTTAATAAATTAGGAACGTATTTGATATATGTTTAGAAATAATTCTGACTGATTCGTTTTTTCAGTTAGATCTTCTTTGTTTCGTTTTTGTTTTTATTTGTATTAATGTTAAGTATATTTCTCTTTTTTTAATAAAACATCTAAGACATTTTTTGCTTTCGCTCTGGCCTATGATGCAAGTGGTGAAGTGGTACACAATATAATGCAAGTAGTATTTGTTCTGTTAAAATCTCATTTTGTCAAAATGCTTGTTATAAATTTAAGGAATACCAGTATTATTCAGAACGCGACTGAGAACCACTGGTATAGAAGTTACCTAAAAGGTCACGGACAGGTAGGTAGGAGGTATTACGTAGCATTCGTTACTATGAAATCTGCCCGTTCCTTAAGTTAGTGTTAGTGTCCAAAAAACAATAAAGCTTATTCTGAGACTCGTTATTAATCTCTAATCCCAAATGTATAACAAGAAGTGTCCGTCCTTCTGTCTTGTCTGTCTATTCGAGGTAATCTCCGAAAGTGCATATAGTAAATCTTGATATCTCAAGAACGGTTGATCCTAGAGACCTGCAATAAAAACCATTGTACTGTGCACATGTCGCACACATTTGTTTTTACATAAATATTTAAAATTCCTTTAGTTTTTCGGAGCAGAACTGGTACATTACTTTTGGCTAGGGCTGGGAAAATTTATCGATAGTTATCGATATATCGAATAACGATATTAATGGTTGAAAATAACAATTAATCGATATATCGATAAATATCGATGAATGATTTATCGATAAATATCGATTAATCGATAAATATCGATATATCGATGAGTATCGATAATTAAGATACATTGATAAATATCGATATATCGATGTATCAATAACTATCGAAATTTATCGATAAGTATCTGGACTACTAAATTAATAACAAATAATCAGCATTAATTTTGTAAGTACTTACAATAATTTAAAAGTGGAAAAGTTTAGACAACATACATGCAGGTATAATTAAAAGTATAAAAGACGTAGGTACATTTGCGAGTAGGACGAGTAGGGATTTCCTTATAGATATGTCGATTGTTATCGATACTCATCGATATATCGAATGACGATATCATTCGTTGGAAATATCGATATATCGATATCTATCGATATTTATCGATATATCGATATCTATCGATATTTATCGATATATCGATATCTATCGATGTTTATCGATATATAGATATTTATCGATATATCGATATCTATCGATATAGCGATGGTTATCGATAGTTATCATATTTATAGATAGTTATCGATATATCGGTAATATCGATAACTTTTGGTTATCGATATTATCGATAACTTTTTTGATATCGCCCACCCCTACTTTCTGGTTAGACACTATTGGTTTCTGCAAACTTGCCCTTGTAACTTCCCTTTTTGTGGTACCTCCCACACCATCACAAGCGTTCTTGCCATGTGCAGAGGTAAACAGATTCCACTCACTCAGTCAAGGCCAAAATCTAGTTTATGGTTACAAATATTGATGAAATACAAAGAAAGATTACATATGTAAGTATGTATTCTATTAATTGCTTTAGTTATAACTGCCAGAACTTTTACGAATGGCATATGATTATTATAGATTATTATAGATTATAGATTATATGATAATAATAACTCAATACAATGTTAGCACTAGAATAACATAAATGTATTTAACGATACTAATGGAGATGAGAATGTATTGAAAATACACGGTTTAGCAATAACCGAGCTTTATGGTTATTTACAAAATTTATTTATAGTTTTCAATTGAGTAAATTCTGTTCTCAGGCTAATATCAAAGTTTAGATTTTGACCACAGTTTGCCGTCATATACTTAATTTGCACGTAATATAAAAAAATTCCATTAGTGTCCACCCGAGATATTGAGGGTCAAAGTTGCCCAAAAATGAAAAACCGGGAACTTCAAAAGCCAATAAATATCAAAACAGTGAAGTTTCAGATTTAAAATATTTTATACATAAGCTACCCCTAACTGTGTACGTTTAAAAAGAAAATCAGCCCTAAGACTTTACATTTATCTGGAAATATGCCTCCTGAAAAGCGGAGATTTTTGCAAAAAACTTGTTAAGCTTCGGGGTTAAATCTCACCAGTTTTTACAGCATGCCTCTAGGACCAACCCTTCTTGAGATATCAAGATTTACATTTACATCAAAAAACTCAAAAATCGTCATGCACCACAAAACAAATATGGCCGCCATATTTCAATCAAAAGAAATAAAAATAAAATAACAGCAGTTTTGATCTACCAATACTTGGGTCGATAATCACACAAAAAATTATTATGATGGGGGATGCCAAAAAAAGACTATTAATTTGATCAGGCAACCTCTATAATATCAAAGCTTAGGTATTTCTCAACTTATATTAGCAATCAGAACGAATCCAGCGGGTTTTTTATACGAAAAGCCTCTGAGTGCCCGGTCTAATAATAATGATTAAAACTTCTATCAGTTAGTATTAAGGTCCAAGTGTAGCGTACCCAAAAAAAATGTCAAGGTACACTCAAAAATTCTAAACAAAATCACAGTGAATTTACTTATATGTGACGTTTGCGGGAATTAGGAACCTAGTGTGCGAAAATCAGTTTCCGAGAAAAACGTATTTAAAGTTAAACAAAGTATTATTACCACACCTCTGTGAACATGGCTTCATGACCTATACCAATAAACGAAATCAAAAAAGTCATTAGGAAAAATTGTTCGTCATAAAATGCTCTACAAAAAATGAATGAATAATTATTTTGCTCCACTAATAATGAAATAGTTATACCATCTACAAAAATAAGCAACAATTTCCACCCTCTCAATTTCCAATGTTCTTCCCTCACAACATTTTCATTTTTTATATTACGCGAAAAAGTTTCAAATGAAAGTTGTAGACAATCGTATTGCCGACAAAAATTATTTGTACAAATTTTTTGTCGGACCTATGGTTACAGAGATAATTTCAAAACAACACTTCATCTATTATTTTCAAAATGGCGGAAAGAGCTCATATTAATTTGTGGTCGAAAACTTCAAGTTGAGCTTTTCTAGACTCCCCTGCATGCTCGAAAGAAAAAACCCATGTACTTAAATTTTCCATTTCAAATGTTTAGTTTGACTGTACTAACATTTTTTTACATTTTTTTCAATTAATCATGTACTGTTTATGGCGTTAAATATATATATTTTTTTAAATAAAATTCCATGTTATTCTACACACTTTTAACCCATTTTTTGACACACTAGGTCCCTTATTTCTGCGAATGTCACATATTGTGAATAAATATACCAAATTTAAAAAAATACTTTTTGAAACGAACGTAGTCATTGTTATAAATGTCAAACAAAATTTTTATCTGATTTCACAACTTTTATTTAAAAAAATAAACCAAAGCAAGTCATGACTGCAATTGACAAATGTGACAGATTGTTTTTCGGCAGAAATTTTGCAGTAAAAAAGGTATTTAAATTTTGCAAGGGTTGGCAGTTGGCACCACTGAGTGTTTCCCGGTTTACTTAACCGGGAAACAAGTGTTCCCGGTTGACTAGACAGTGCGTCGAACACTGCTTTCTAGATAGTGAGTTCAAAAATATATATTACAATGGGGTTATTCGACACCCAAACACGGTGCTTAAATCCTAACCGCATAATTAATAATCGTTGTTTTTTCATAAATAATATAATGATGTGATAACTTTGGTTTTAAATTAATACTCTAGTGTCGAGTTGCAGAAACGCTCGTCAAATCGTCTATTAGTTAACGGTTTGTTATCCTTGATAGCCGTGATGATTAACTTTGACAAGTGTTGGTGCAACCGGGCATAGGAATGTTAAAAACTTGTTTACCTAACTTGTTTTGAAAAACGATGTTTATTAATTAAATTATTTCACATTTTTTATGTGAAAAGTTAATTTCAGAGAAACTACATTCAAAGTTAACCAAGAAAATACCACTTAAGTTTCATACTATTTGAATTATTTTCCCAAAATTTTAACAAAATCGTATGTCTAGGGATTAATTTATTGTCAAACACCTGCTTTTTGCCAAAAAACATGTTTTTTTTGGCAAACAGCAGGTAATAATTTAGTCGCTAGACATACGATTTTCTTGAAATTTTGGGAAAATAGTTCAAATACTATGAAACTTAAGTGGTATTTTTGTGGTTAACTTTGAATGTACAGCTTCTCTAAAATTATTTTTTTACGTAAAACATGTGAAATAATTTAATTGATAAACATCGTTTTCCAAAAAAAGTTTAACAAAGCATTAAAGCATTTAACATTCTAGAGTATTAATTAAAAACACACGTTTTTTTTGGGTACAGTTGGACCTTTAAGAGGTTTATTAATTTAATGAAATTAGCAATGCTTTCGTTGAGCGTAACTACACAATTAGATAGGTTTAAAGATTGCCCATAATAGGTATTGCGGCACCTGGCCCAGACGGTTCTAGGGACCCTAGATTCTCTGTCTCTCTCTCTAATCTGGTGACTTTATGTCTGTCTTTCTCTCTCTCTCTCTAGGTGGTTAAGTACGGAATCTGCATTACCGGCATTCTGTATTATCGGCATTTGGTTCGTCACTCGGCTAAATGGTGTTAGTGTTGCTAGGGGAAAACAGATGGCGCCAGTGTCGTTTTACGGGATTTTTGTACCGACATTCTGTATTATCGGCATTTGGTTCGTCACATTGCTAAATGGTAGCGTCGTTGCTAGGGGAAAACAGATGGCGCCGGTGTCGTTTTACGTGATTTTTGTACCGACATTCTGTATTATCGGCATTTGGTTCGTCACATGGCTAAATGGTAGCGTCGTTGCTAGGGGAAAACAGATGGCGCCGGTGTCGTTTTACGTGATTTTTGTCTCGAAGTACGGAATCTGTATTACCGGCCATGTATATTACCGGCGTTTGGTTCGGCGCTCGGCTAAATGGTGCTAAAGTGTTGCTAGGAAAAAAATCAGAGGGCGCTGTTAATAGAGGGCGTCATGAAGGGATCTGTATTACCGGCAGCCCGTGTACTACTACTAGATGTCGCATTAAAAAAACCTGTATTACCTGTATGTACTGATGCTATTAGAGGTCGCATTAAAGAATCTCGTCTCTCGCTCTCTCCTCTCTCCTTTCACACTCTCTCCGTTTTGCCCTCTCTCCTCTCTCACTCTCTCCGTTTTGCCCTCTCTCCTTCATCCTAATGCTAGTAAATGAAACAACAACAACAACACAATGTTTAAATAGAATATTTATTTAGGAATTATTATTATTACAATTAGTTTTTTTTGCATCTGTAATCAATAAGAATTAAATTATGTTTATTATTATTATTACTACATTTAATTTATATTAACATTACCAATTTTACATACAAATAATTTTACATAGATAGCTATGCAAAATACTTAGATAAATCTTACTGAATGCTTTTACAGTACTTCTAACAAGCAAATGTTTAACCTAATTTTTATAAATACATTGAGAACAATTACCTAAATTACCATGACTTGATTTGAAATGGTTTTCATAACAGTCAATACGTGAAAACGACTTGGGGGCATTTAGTACACTGAACTCTGTTTCCTTGGTGTGTCTTCACATGACGCGTGAAATTGGAGCGTCGATTGGCCACATATATCACACAATCGTTGTTCCACCTTGACTAATGTAATGTGATGTAAACAAAATCACTAAATAATAATAATAATAATAATTAGTTTTAACTGTTTTTCAGCAACAACAATTGCAGCTTGACGATTATCACGGCAGACGACTCTTTTGAACTCTAGTATTTCGACAACAACACAATTTCTTGATAGGTTTTTGACCGCTGCCTGAAGGTTTGTTCAATTGTTGTAATAGCAAATCCATTTTTCTATGTTAAAAACAAAGACACACATGATAGATTTAAATAGCAGCATTTTAAAACTTTCTACGTAAACGCGCACACACACACGATTTAAATAGTAACATTTTAAAATTTTCTAGGTAAACACGCACACACCACGTTAATAATAATAATTTGTTTTAACATACTTGATTTTGTTGAAGCAAACACTACCGAGAGTAAAAACTAATTAAGTAATAATATCACCGCTGCCACTAACCGTTGCAACAGCAGGAATAAACTAAAGACGGACGGAAAAAGCTCGGTTTTATAACCCTTTCAATCTGCAGGAATGAACACGCATGCTGCAAATGCAGCTGTTCTTAGATAAAATTTAAATTTATTGCCCCCGGAGCATAACGAAAGGGTTCAGCTTCGTGAGCGGTGCTTTAGCATGTCAAAAGGTACCGACCGACACCATCGGTCACTCGCGCGCGCGCGACATACCGAATTTAATAAATTTGTATAGTTTTACCTCGTCCCATTTCAAAACAATGGTAGTAGATCGATATCAAACACTACTCAGGTGCGAAGGTATAATGTTTTCAGCCATCTAAACAATAATTAAATACGCAAAAGTTTTAAATATTCCTCTGTCCATCGAAAACTTTAATAAAATATGAAAAGAAAGTAATCTGATTTACATGTAATATACTTTTTAAATGTTTAACTGTAAATTTAACAAGTGTTGAAAGAGAATCATAATAATTTAACAGCATTGCTGCTGCCTTTGTTCTTGTAGCAAATTAATAGTTTAAGACACTATATGAAACGCATACACTTATTTACAATTATCTGTAAAGAGAGAGAGAGACAGAGTGTCCTCGAGGTCACCCAAAAATATGAGAATGTGGATAATATTTTGTAATTAGAATGTTTGCACAGGTAAAACAGGACAATTCTCTTATATTACACTCCAACATTTTGAATTCAAAACAACAAGACCGAAGCTAATAAATTTGTATAGTTTTACCGCGCCCCATTTCAAAACAACAGTAGTAGATCGATATCATTCCCCCAAGTGCGAAGGTATAATGTTTTCAGCCATCTAAACAATAATTAAATACGTAACAGTTTTAAATATTCCTTCATCCACCGAAAATATTAATAAGATATGTATGAAAAAGAAAGTAATCTAATTTACAGGTAATATATTTTTAAATGTTTAACTGTAAATTTAACAAAAGTTGAAAGATCTTCATATGACGCGTGAAATTAGAGCGTCGAATGCTCAGGCCACGTATATCACACACACACACAGCTGTTGTTTCATCTTGACTAATGAACAGGAATAGGAACTCTGACCGCGGCTTCTCTGTAAATATACAGAATTAATATTAATCGACCATTTAAATAATAATAACATACCTGTTTGTCGACGTCGTCTATGTAAACAAAATCACTATTAGAAATAAACGCAACCGTGTTTTACATAAAGGGTTTCGTGTCGAGCTTTTTACGACCCATATCCGTATACCTGACCTATAGGTTTCTTGCTTGTTGACAGTTAATTAAGACGAATTCATTCCTTTAATATATTTCATGTTAAAACCCGATTGCGACTGATTATTGATATAACATATTTTCATCTACACGAACAAATATTAAGAATCAGGGCCCTACGCATACGGAAAATGTATTAACATTATTGTTGTTTTAGCAGTAATAGATTCTGAAGATTTTTCGATCACCTTGCAACAGTAAAAAATCCTTTTTGTAAATTGATGAATTCCTGAATTGTTGCCGGGTTATTTAATATTTTATTTTAGGTGAATTTTAAAGAAACACAAAACGTCTACCAGTAGGAACAGTTTTTCCAGAAGTTTATTACCTACCGGTAGGAACATAATACACTCCCTATTTTTATGTTGATTGTTCAAAGTGAGATGAAACGTGCACTTTAGTCTATTGTCCAATTGACAGTGTCATAAAATATAGTCGATTTACAATGATAATACAAACATCGTTTTGTTCGTATACCTTTCTGGGAAATCTCAAGCCCTTTTGACAGAACACGTAAAATAGAAGTTAACAATTCTCGTTAACAGCAGCGTACATACTAGTTCTAATTATAAGACATATAGATTATAACCTATAATGGTAAAAATTCTTTCTTCGGACAGATAGGACTATCAGATAAGAGAATAAATAGAACTGAGGTTGTCAGTTTTACATTATTACGTGTTTTTGTAAATTAGATTAGTCTATATATTTTCGTTCTTATCGTCTCTCTATAGCGTTGTAAAATTGAAAATGCATGTACTATGACACCTTTAATTATTTTTTGCAATAGGGTAGGTATTAAGTTTCTCAGCAAATCGGGGGACAAACAAAACTATCGTTAACACCTTTTTTATCTTAAAACACAATGTTTAGGGGGTGGGACTGCATATTTCGTTTTAGATAAATACAAAAGGTTACACGTCGACTAACATTAAATAAAAAATTTCATCTTTGTTGAACGAGACTACCGTTTATAAATATTTTAAAAATGGGTAAGTTGTTTTTCTTTGATTACAAACACTTAGTTATATTTAAAATCGTAAATTTTGCAGGAAATGTATCGATGGCCGCACGCTCGTGGTCCGGAACTGTATTGCGCCGACTGTATGGCGACACTCCACACAGAGCTGTTGTAAGTAGACTTTTATTTATCCATAAAGTAAACTTTTATTTATCTATAAACATACTAAAACGGTGTTAATATTTTTCAGTTCCTGATGCATTGTATGGGCGAGGGGAGGCTCTACCCAGCTATCCAAAGCTTGTTGCGGCCAAGATAGCAACAGGCCATTTAGAAGTTGGCGACATTACGGTCGTTGTCGAGTTGTACGTGCGACTCGACCAGCGAGAGGGCTGGATTATTTATGTACGTTTTATCAATCTATATATGATGGTGTAAATATATGTAGTTTTATTTTTTTTCAGGATACATATCAACTAATGTTGAATAGCTTATAAAACATAAAATAATAAATGCTTTAAATTACTATCTGTCTTTTTAATTAGTATCCAATCTCTCTCTCTCTCTTTTACAGATAATTGAAAAATAGTGTTGTGATTGATATATGTTATTTGTTAAATGAATGATGTGTAATTTATTTATTTTATTAGAAAAAGAGAGATGTAACACAGGGATCTAGTTACAGATAGATAAACAAACATTGTACTAGTTTGACATTAGTAAATCGAACACGTTAATAAATTAATTATTTAAATAACATGTTTTATTGGGTAATTATTATTATAAATAATAACATAAAACATGACATTATTTAATGTCAATTCTACTGCTATTGAAAGACATAGTACCAACGACAGTAATAGTAGTAACTTGTAATAATGTAAATTCAGCTTTAGATACTTTTTATAACATCATCAATTTAATTTTTGACGATTGTATTCCAAAATCTAGTAATAACAAAAGTAAAAACAAAAGTAAATATCCTACATGGTTTAATAATACAGACGAAATAATACAGTTATTACAAGCAAACAACAGGTATCACAAACTCAAACATCTTTCAGACAATTATTTACAACAATATAAAGAATGCAGACGGAGGTTGAAGTCTCTTACTTCTATTGTTTACCATAATTACTTATCTAATATCGAAACTCATATTATGAATGATACAAATCAATTCTGGAACTTTATAAAATATAAAAAAAGAAATAGTAGTTGTGTCACTAATTACACCCACAGAGGTGACAAATTGAACACTGCAGAAGTTGCTGACGCATTTGCGAATCATTTTCAGTCCGTTTTCTCTACTTAACCTTCTACCTACAATGTTCGAGATTTTGATTGTCAATCAGTTTGTACCAACGATTTGTTCACACTTACTGAATTACTAGAAGTTGATTACAATAATGCTCTTAAGAATTTAAAACCAAAGAGAGCTGCTGGACCGGATAATATACCGCCATACATACTAAAAGCTTGTGGAGAATGGTTGCAAGTACCTCTTTTATATATTTATAATTTAGCCTTAAAAACTAATACGTTCCCAGATAAATGGAAAGAATCCTATATAACGCCGATACACAAGTCTGGTCCCAAAGAGGCTGTCGAAAACTACAGGCCAATTGCTATACTATCCGCTCCAGCAAAACTCTTTGAGCAGATAATTTACTCCAAAGTCTTTTCTCACATTAAACCTTACATTACAAGTCATCAACATGGCTTTGTGCCCAAAAAATCAACTACTACTAATTTATTGGAATTTTCAAATGATGTGCTCTCCAAATTACAATGTAAAAAACAAGTGGACGTTATATATACTGACTTTCGAAAAGCTTTTGACACCGTTGACCATGACATATTATTAAAAAAGTTATACAACTGTGGACTTGGACCAACTTTGCAATTTTTTAGTAGTTACCTTTGTTCTAGAAAAATTTATGTAAGATTTGGAGGTAACACGTCTGGGAAATACACAGCAAATTCAGGTGTCCCTCAGGGTTCAAATTTAGGGCCTTTACTGTTTTTAATTTTTATTAATGATTTACCTTTAGCCTGCAAATATTCCAAAGTTCTTCTATTTGCCGATGACTTAAAGTTTTATAGAGTCGTTGAGAATAATACTGATTTTCAATGTTTACAAGAAGATGTCCAGGCAATATATAATTGGAGTATTGACAACAAATTATACCTGAATACTGACAAATGCTTCATTATGTGCTGTATATCCAGACGTTTACCTACCACAAACAATTATATTTTGGGCAGTGAGGTGTTAACACGAGTAGAAGAGATTAAAGATTTGGGTGTAACTTATGACACAAAACTGAATTTTAATCGTCATATAGATAATATTGTTGCAAAAAGTCAACAAAAATTAGGATTTGTGTTAAGAAATTCATTAAACTTTAATAATCTAAAAACTATAACCAAGCTATATCAAACTCTTGTTAGACCTCTATTAGAATATGTATCACCTATTTGGAATCCAATGCTCATGTATCAAATTGAAAAGATTGAGAAAGTTCAAAAGCGTTTTTTAAGATTTTTATATTTTAAAAAATATGGAACATCCAGATTATCGAACTGTTCGTTCAGAAGATCATAAAACAGAATTTAATTACTTTAGCCTAGCAGCGCGTAGAAAATTTAATTCCGCTATTTTATGTTATAAAATCTGGAATAATCTTATAGACAGCCCCGAACTGCTAAGTTTATTACAAATAAAAGTTCCACCACGATCCATTCGTTCTTCTGTCATGTTTGGCATTCCTCTGCAATTGCGTAGTACCTTGCTTCCACCCATGATTACTATATTACGACTTATGAATGAATTATTAATTATTACAGATTTAGATTTATCAATATCATTAAATAGATATAAAAAAATTATATTTGACTACTTTAGTAAGTAAAATTACTAATTATACAAGTTTAAAGTAATTAGTTTGGTATGCAGCTTCAACAGTTAAAACTCAAAGAATACTCAATTCATGTTATATTGAACTCAATACTATTATTACTATAGAATAGCAATCAATTTAGGATTATTCTTATTAAGCAATCACTATTAATTTCCTTTTTATTATTGTAAGAAAAATTATTATTATTATTATTATTATAATTATTATTATTAAATTAATATTAACATTGAGCAAAGCAAATTTTACATTCATTAATAATTACATTATGTTATTGTTCTGTAAGAAGGGCAGAGCCCCTGTTGAACAATTAAGTTAAATAAATAAATACTGCCAGGTGCTTTTTCAAAGCGCTTGCGACTTCTGCAGAAATTACAGAAATTAAGACAGAGATAATTTATTAATAGATTTGATATTATGCAAACAGTTGCATGTTGATATGAAATAAATGTTGAAAAGCTCAAGACCATTCAACCAAGGAGACTGCAGAAAATGTTTATGGTACTCTAACTAACCTTCGAGGCATAAAATGCTGGTCCATCAAAAAGATACAGATGAACAGTTAGCGAAGAAGCGAGAAAAAAGATTTCAAGCTATTTAGAAGAAATAAATAAAGCTGAATAGTTAATTTAGAACAGGTTATCCATGCAAACCTTCCAGATAAGAAACTAATGAGAAAATTCTCAACTTATGTTTGGCATCTTCGAATCCACTTATAGCCAATTTTGAAGCATAGTCGAAAACAAAACTGCAATCTTCAAATCTTTGGAAATATCCAAACGTTGGAAACATTAATGAAAAAGAAGATTTAGATAAAAATTTCTCTGATGAAGAATGCTTTTCAAAATAATAATAAGAAGAAACAGTTTTGCATTCAAAAGGTTTTTTTTTGGGGGCAAAGAGAAAAATTTATTTTTCCCTTTGCCGAAAAACGCTGATAAAGTGTCCCAACTAGTAAGAGCACGTAAAAAAGAATTTAGTCTTCCAAAAAAAAGCTTACTAATCAGTTTTCAAAAATTAAAGAGCACATTCTTTTTTTACGTTGCCAGAAGTAGATGAAGAAACTAACAGTGCTTTACACAAGAAACACAAGTAAATAATAATACAATATTCTTTATTTAAATCTGACGATAACTAAAGTTTCAGACTTAAACGGAATCTGGTTAAATTATGGAATTCCATTCCATCAATTTGACTTTTAACTAAATAATAATTGCAACAATCTTAAAATTGTAACTACTATATTAATCCATCTTAAACAAACTTGTAGTAGAGATTAAACATTTTGAATTTTATTCATATTTAGTTTCGGTGGCCATTTTGTGACAAGCATTTTGCATTTGGGTCAGTTTTTAGCTTAACAGCACAATTTGCTACTTTAAAAACCCCCTGGTACGATTTTTCATACGAAATTTCAAATATTAAGCTTTGACACCGGCGGCCATTTTATAGCCACCATTTTGCACTTTGGACCAATTTGGACCACGGATTCGTAATCTACGACCCTAAAAACCTATAAGTAGCCAACTTTATTCAATTATAATAAAAAATATTTAATTATTAATTAGCCCCTTATGGAAAAAATAAAAATTTGTTAACAACAATTAAACAGGGCATTAGCGGACAAATCTAACATTTAGACTTTGAAATATAGTTGATTACCTACAATTTAAAAAAATCATCAAAATCGGTGCGCAAAAGGCGATTTCCTAGGTAATTTAATATTCATTTAATCACGCATGTAGAACATGATCTGAAATCTAAAATGTAATTAATGCGAATAAGATGTGGCAAAAGCTTTTATTTTACTATACATACATCTATTTTATTCTTAATAATTAAAAATCATAACTGTTATCTTTTATTAATAGTAAAAACACCTTACATTTTATTCACATGACCCATTATTTTGTAATCAATCTTTGAAACAAATTGCGTGTAGTTTCTTCAATTTTATTTCATAATTACCCATTTACCAATTTTCATAAATTATCAGGTATTTTTTTCAAATAAAAACATTTCAATCTTCACTTTATTATTTAAAAAGTTAATTACAGCGAAAAATCTACGTAGCTAATTATAACTAATTATTGTAGAATTCTTACAAAAAGCCTGGATCACCCTATTTTATGAGAGATATTGTTCAAGAAATAAAATATGTACCTAATATCACCAAAAAATCAACGAAAATATAAAATGTATAATTAGAAATTTTAAAAATTCCCTATCTGCAACTACAAATACTATAGTGTGGGTTTTGTTTTTATAATAAATAGCTATACAAACTACCAAATTAATATAATAATAAATTAAACATTTTCATGAAGAAACGGAAACTTAGGAAATAATTTTAAAGAAAATACAAGTTTGTTACAAAAATCAATATTAAATGTGTGCAAATGTACAAATAAGCAGTAAACGAATTTGCGCGGAAACCAGTCCCCCTACATACGTTAACCACTCTTATGGTATAAAAATGTGTGAAGTTAAATAGAAAAATCAATAATCCAAACACTTGACTTTCAAGCCCCATTGCCAGATCACTGGGACTCGTATAATGCGTGTAATTTGCATCGCGCGTAAGGTCAGTTTGATGTCTACAGTATATATACAACACCGATCGTTGGCCCCCTATATTTATTTCCCTTGAACTAAACGTGTGTATTTTGAGATATATGACGGTCTTTACCCGCCATTTCGAAAATCGAGACTCCGCATCTCCTGATGATGCTTAATCAAGAAAACACTATTATACACATAAAATTTACGAAGCCCAGAACCGGGCTGCGTAAGTTGGTGCCGGGCTTCGTATAGATAGGAGAACACTCTGTTTTAGGCTTGGTAATGCCGCCTAATGTGTGTATATATATATATATATATATATATATATATATATATATATATATATATATATATATATATATATATATATATATATAATATATATATATATATATATATATATATATATATATATATATATATATATATATATATATATATATATATATATATATATATATATATATATATAAAATTGTTGTTTTGTTTGTTTATCTAAATGGTACAAGAACTGCATTTCAACAATTAAACTGAAGGCTTTAATTTTCTTTTATTATAAGATGTATGCGTGCGTGTTAATACTAACATATTTCTAGTAATTCCTAAACCCTGAAAAATTGTTTTCATCTTCACAATTAAAAACTAATTTATTATAAGATGTGTTTGAAATTAGTAGTACTTCCATTTCGACCATTAAGAGGAAAACTGCGAAAACTACATTCATTTCAACAATTAAAATTTTAACCCGTACAGTATGTCAATGATATAGAATGCTTCTTTAATTAAAAAAATTGTTGTTTGTTGCTTGTTTATTTAAACTGTGAAAAACTGAAAAACTGCATTCATTTCATCAATTAAAATAAAACCGAAGGATGCTCAAAGCAACGATTTATTTATAATTGAAATAAACACATGTACAGTCAGATTCACAAGGAAAACGACTCTTGTATCAAATATGAAATTTATATTAGTTTCGATTACTATCAATTTTAACAAAGATTAATCATTAATAAGACTTTATTTACTTAATCTACAAATGTCGGCAAATATATAAAGTAATATTTTAATTAATAATGTATGTTCAAAGTACAAATGCAACGAAAATCGTTTCCTTTTTTTTATGAATTCGACTGTGCATCCCTAATGTTGCTTAGTAAATCCAGTGAAAAATAACAAGAAATGACACATTTATATAATCAATTTTTTATGTCGATATTCATTTAATTTATAAAGAAAAAAACGGTCCCCCAGATGTCATAATGTCGCACATGCTCGTTTTTTTAAATTTTTCATTAGTTATATTAACAACATATTTTATAGTCAAGATTATTGGAACGTAGATGATCCACCTTTTTACACAGACTTATCAATAAATCTTTTGCGTCTCTGCTAATTCTTGCATTTAAAAAAGCAGTAATTTATTATATATGTCATGACATTTTACAGTTTTTTCTAAACATACGTTACAAAGAGGGAAACGCAATACATTTTGAAAAGAAACAGCGCGGCAGTTTTAATTCACGCGTCCATCCGCTTAATAGTGTAAAATGAAGAAGGCTTTTACATAAAAAAATATACAAGTGTGAAGGAATGTTGATATCTTGTTTGCATTCTTAAAAATTTCGTTGTAACGTGCAAAATACTAAAAACAAAATGCAGGTAATTTGAGATTGATATTTTAATTAACGGTATAAAATGTATTGTTTTTTAGCTCTCAAAACTAAACAATAATTAAGCGATGACATCATTTATGAAAAGGAATGTTTAGATGCACATGTGTTTCTACTGCAATAATTACATCATCCAGCAGAATATATTATTAGAGAAGGAAAGAAAAAAAGACGCATTCTTTTTGTAAACAATATTATTATTATTATTGTATTTTATTGGCTACTATTTATTCATTGTAATAAAAGAAAAAAACAAATGCAGGTAATTTGAGCTTGATATTTTATACCGAATGTAATGTTTTTTATTTTTTAGTCTAACAACAAACTATGCAACAATTAACTGTTGACATTATCCAACAGAATATACTATGAGAAGGAAAGAAAAAGAAGCATTCCTCTTTAAATATTATTGTATTTTATAGGTCACTATTTATTCATTATTTGTATTAAAGAAAAATCTACAGTACGCTTATGTTGTTAATATTGTATGTACATTAATATTGTTTATTATTTTTTTCAGCCCACCCCCTTTAATAAAATGTTTAACCCACCACCTTATTATTAATCAGCAACCACCAAATAATTAACTCCTTTCAATGCCCCACCGGCTCACCGGCCCACTGGGGCACTGGAATACCCGCCCACGCAACGCCGCGACAAATTTTTCGGACCGCCAAATAAATTAACCCTTTTCAACGGCCCACCGGGGCACTGGAATACCCGGCCACGTAACGCCCCGACAAATTTGGATGATCGAATGTCCGAAGAAGAGTTCCTTGAAAAGATGGCCCCTCTACGTCACTGGAAACCACCATGTTTTTCACATATTCTCAATTATTGTCGGTGTGCTATTAATAATGTAAATCAAATATATTACGCACTGTCTCAAAATGACAAATTAATCAAACAAACAGAATAATTTCTTTTTTATTATTATTAGCTATAATTATTGTATTATTTATGTGTACTTAACTAAGAATGAAATAAAAGATGATGATGTAATAAAATAGAGTAATGTTTTTAGTAGGGAAAAAATGAGAGTTCTGGAACCACCCCCCACTCCTGACCTTGACCTTGAACCTATCTCTCTCTAACACATAGTGACCTTGAATCTATCTCTGTCACCTAGACGTGGCAACACCGCATTCTGAAGGTCAAAAATATGACAACAATGTTTGACCTTGAACTCAAGGCCACTCTTCAAGGTCATCATAACATTGATCTTGAACCTATCTCTCTCTAACACATAGTGACCTTGAATCTATCTCTGTCACCTAGACGTGGCAACACCGCATTCTGAAGGTCAAAAATATGACAACAATGTTTGACCTTGAACTCAAGGCCACTCTTCAAGGTCATCATAACATTGACCTTGAACCTATCTCTCTCTAACACATGGTGACCTTGAATCTATCTCTCTAAACGTGGCAACACCGCATTCTCAAGGTCACCCAATGTTGGTGACCTTGAACCTATCTCTCTGGTGACCTTGAATCTATCTCTCTAAACGTGGCAACACCGCATTTGACCGTGAACCTATCTCTAACACTAAATAATGTATCAAACATTAAATTTATTGACCTTATCAAAGTTAGAAATGATTACGACAGTTTTAACAAATTTTAATATATAGGTTTAATATATCCAAAGAGGAAAATAATTAAATGAAAAATAAATTCTTAACCACATTAAAATTATGTGTAATTTAATGCAATTATAGGTTATATTTTGCATTTGATAATTGCATTGTTTATAATCAATATACTTATAAGTGTTATATTATATATTAATTTCCATTTTCAATCGCATAATAATGCTCCCATGTAAACATAGTTGTCTACCCGAGATGGGAAGTGTGGTCCTTGAAACGGCCATCTACCCTCTCTCGCAACCATTTATACAGAGGAACATATGGGATAATATATTATCGGCTTTCTACATTCGATTTGTACAGTTTAGAATTATTTAAAATATAATGTTTATATAAATTAAAATGTAATACAATTGAAATACCCAAGAGATAAAATATTAAAACTTTATAATTACGTAATTATTAATATTAGTGAAATATCTAACAAATATTTAATGCATCTTTTTTCAATTCTTTCCTTATGACTAACATACATAATGTTGAGAATTTGTACAGATAGGGTGAATGCACCAAATCAGGATTGCAAGCAAATTTGATATTAGTGCATAAAAAGTTATTCAAATTTGATCCAATAATTGAATTGAATTGAATAATAATAAACCAAGTAGCTTATGCTTATGTATGAAGGTCAACCTGTTTACATTCGAATTGTTTACATAGCAAAACTGCAAAACGAGGCATAAAGAATATATACACGGCGGGAATCGAAAGTTAATATTAAGACTGTGGAAACGAGTTCATTTTTATACACAGAAAAATTTTGCTTTTAAATAAAAATTGCAGGTAACATCAAAATGCTTTACTTTCAAAAATGCGCCAACAAAATATTTGTTTCAATTTAAAAATACAAAACTGATCAGGAGCAATGAATCATCAAAAACCAGATTGAAAGTTGTCAGAACGGGTTTGCTTTTGAAACAACATTATTATTATAGTTAGGAACAACATTTAAAATTATTAAATGATGCATTATTATTCTTATTATTATAATTGCATTATTCTGCGTTTACAGATTGGATCTACTCTACCTAATTATTTATTTCGTCAAAACTAAAGTCTGTAATGTGGAGAAATTAAAAATTATTAAGAAAGGCATGTTACAATGGAAAGCTTCGCTAAATCAATTGAAAATGTGAAAGCGCGAGCTCTAGAAAAGCAGTTGATGGCTTAACGAGCTTCCTAAGGATGCTAAATGGGCACCGCTCCTTGAACCTATCTAATTTTTCTTTACATTTTTGTTTTAGCATAATGCCATCAAAATAATATACATATATTTTGATATTTTTAAGAAGGTTCGTTTTTCTTTATGTAATACATACTTGATATTTTATTCGTTATATTATAACACTGACCAATTACTGGGAAAAATTTGATTAAACACTACTAACTAACTACTGGAAAACTGATAAGATTTACAAAGTTATAAATTTATATTTCTGAAAAATCTCTTAAGTGGGCAATTACTGTCATATTAACCCTACCATCAGGTCAGGGGCAAATATCTCTTAATGCTCACCCTGCTTCTACGTTTATGAATCATTTAAAATTATTAAATGATGCATTATTATTCTTATTATTATAATTGCATTATTCTGCGTTTACAGATTGGATCTACTCTACCTAATTATTTATTTCGTCAAAACTAAAGTCTGTAATGTGGAGAAATTAAAAATTATTAAGAAAGGCATGTTACAATGGAATGCTTCGCTAAATCAATTGAAAATGTGAAAGCGCAAGCTCTAGAAAAGCAGTTGATGGCTTAACGAGCATCCTAAGGATGCTAAATGGGCACCGCTCCTTGAACCTATCTCTCTCTAACGCATGGTAACCTTGAAGCTATCTACCTAAACGTGGCAACACCGCATTCTCAAGGCCAACACATGACAACAATGTTATAACCTTGAACTCAAGGCCATGCAGGTAACAAATAATGTATATTTCAAGGTCTTCAAACACCATTCAAGGTCAAGCTTTAGATATATATAGCAGGTCGCATGTATTGAAAATGCAAAATGTGTGTAGAAGCGAGCTTGCAGAATACGTGCCTGACAGAACGAGTGTTATCATTTCGTAATTGGAAGGGTATACAAACCCCAAAATCTTTAGCTGAGGCCGGATTTGTCTATACGGGGCGTGAAGATAGAGTAGAATGTTTTTATTGCCGAGTGAACATTTTCAAATGGGAACCGTCGGATAGTCCAATCGTAGAACACCTGAAATGGTCACCACATTGCGTGTTTGCAAACGTGTTAGCACCCATAAACGTTGAAAGCGGTAGAGACGTTTGCGGTTAAAAGAAGATACAACATAGAATATAACACTAAGGAAGATGTTACCAATCAAGGCGGTAATATTATTAGCAACCTTGTACGAGGGTGTAGTGTACGTTGCAAAACTTCCAGACACAACAGCAGCTTTTATTTCATACAACTTCAATACGAGTGTGTGGTATGGAATGCAACCGGTGACGTTGCAACACATGGGAATGTTTAAACACGAGGTCGGCAATAGAACGCAAGAAGTACGATTCAGGGTCAAATTCGTGTACCCAACATATACCATGGATAGCGAGTGGCAAACCCTCGGGAATAGTCCGGTAGAACAATGTAAAGTCAGCAGCGAAACGTGTTACGCTTCAGTGGCGACCTTGGGCACCCTGTTAATCGCAGTAGTTGGTGTAAGCATGGGAACATATTGTATCGCTCGTTATCGTTACCACTAAAGACTATGACCTTGGCTCCCACCCGCCAACTGAAACCATGACCTTGGATCCCACCCCTCGACTCAGACCATGACCTTGAATCCCACCCGTCAACTCAGTGTATATAAACGCATACGCAAGAACACTTCAGTAGTACAGCATCTACACAAGAACAATTCAGCAGTACAGCATCATGAACGTGGTAGAGGCAACCGTTTTAGTAACATTCGATTTCGAGGACGACGAGGATGAAATGCGAGACGAAGAATTATATGGTGGGAACGTCGAGAAAACTTTAGACCACCACAAAGAGGCATTCATTAAACGCGTCAAAGAGAAGAGTGTTCTTGAAGCTGGTTATCTGGTGTTTGCGCTAGTGACGTTTGCATATTCCATGGACTTAAATGGGGAAAGGATATGGTTTGACGGAAAAAGTGGGACAGCGCCGAAACAGTTGGAGGAGCCGTTACACGAATGGTATGATGCAAATATAAAAATTCCCATCATGAGACGTATAGAGGAGTATAATACCGATAAGTTGCGAACGGAACATTTGTGTCGTTTCACCATACTAATAGCGGAGAGTTAAAGTGCTGTTTATAGACTAGTATAAGCCGGATAAGTTTCGAACGGAACATTGGCATCGTTTCACCATCTTAATAGCGGAGAGTTAAAGTGTTGTGCTGTTTATGTAAAGTCACAGAAACAGCCAGCGCATTATTTAGTGAAAAGTACGCCGGGGCTTAACTAAGGTATTATTGAAATAAATGTACTCTGTAATTACAAGGTGGTAAATTTTGAAATATGTAATCCTCTGATATATCAAACAATTGCATATGTATTTAGTTAAATAAACCACGTATTTATCCCATTATATCGTTTCATTTAAGACCGATCTCCGTCTCTCCTAGAGATTAATTTAACGATTAAATCAAACGTGAAACTAAGATATAAAAATTTCATACCATTTCAATTAGACTCTTACTTAACTATGAAAGTATGCAGACGAAAGATCAACACAACCTCAAGGGTAAGAACTACACCAGACTGTCAGGAATGTGCAAACAAAGAAATTCCACAGACATCGTTGAGAACAGATGAAACAAGGTCAAGGAGATTGTATTTACACAGAAAGGAGTTGAGGGCATAGATATATCTATAACTTCAAACTGCAGCACTCAGTTACAGTGAAAATGAATAACCAAAGTGCACCAGAAAGTTCGTCGCCGGAGGTCGACCGACCAGCGTCTCGGGGATCAAGTGTGTGGAGCGAAGATACGAAGATCCTCGGGGACGATGTTGGCAACGTAGAGGTAGACCTGGAGGAGCAAACGATGCAAGTGCCGGTACGTAACTAAATAGTTTAACAAAATTACTACAAAACACATAGATATGAACCATATATTTTTAATTTAATGTTCATAGCCCGAGATCAGCAACGTGGTGAGGTCTCGGCCCTTGCTGGTACGGGGGAGGTTCAGCACGCTGGTGCTATGTGTCGAATGTCGGCAGAAGTACATCACCGTGCCGCATAATTATAATGCAGCACGGGACGCGGGAAGGTACGAGAAGTGCAGGGCTTGCGCATAAGTAAGTGAGTTAAAATTAGTTTATTGTAATAAAATTACTTTACCGCGTGTTTTGCAGCAAGTCATGAAAAGTGCGAGCAAGTTACGTAAGTGTGAGTAAGTTAGTTATGTTTAGTTATGTATAACTGTGACCTCCCACTAACAATAACCCAGTCCTCTTCCTATCCCGGTCGGGTTTGCATAACACGTCCTCGTCGTCCCGACTGGAAATTAGTATCGCGAACGTTAGTGATAAAAGTTGACGTAAAAGCTTTATCGTTTGCCAGTGCGTTCCCGTTTACTGATTACTAAGAATATGCATGTGTGTAGCTGTGGCGCGTCCTTCACCCGACGGGATGCCTTAGCCCGTCACCGAAGAGAAAGCTGCCGTGGACCGCTGGACTACCCATCCACGAGCGGTAAGTAACCATTCCTGTGAGGTTGTATGATGTGATACGAGTATTTTGTTGATTACAGCTGGGGGAGCTTCGGATGCTGTAGGTAATACCGGTGAAGGACCTGCATCTAAGAAAGCGAAAAAAACCTCCCCGCAAGGTACGTGTACACATTGTTAACGGCTTTAGTGTTAGTGATCTGTGCAATTGTTTCAGGAAATACCTCCGCGACGGTGTATTGTGATGTGTGCGAGCTGGATGTTCCACGACGTGGCTACGCTGGACATCTACGAAGCAACCGCCACAATCATCGTAATACCGCGTCAGTGCAGTCGGAGGAAGTGGTGGTCCTGGAGACGGCTTTCAAGTCGCGTATAGCCAGTTATCGAGTCTCGGTGAGAAATCATCACATAAATCTCAGAGAATTTACTGATGAGACCCGCGAAAATGTGTTAAGACTATTAGAAAGAAACGTTCAGCGCTTTCGTAGTGTGAAAGTCAATCTAGAAGTATTCGGAATGTACTTTTTGGAAAGTCAAAATTTGCACGAAATTAAATCGTTTAATACGCAAAATGAGATTGTGACCGGGACTTCGAATCTGACCGATTTGTATGATGATTTCGTTGAGGTGCTGGATACGAAGATGTCGGACTTTAATGATCGGAACTCAGGTAATGAATAGTTACGGGTTACGATTCGATTGCTAATTGTAGGGTCCTTGCAGGTTGGGTACTGGAGCAGCTGTTATTTATAGAAGTCAACGTCAATAAATACAACCCGCTCCGTGCTTCCTCCTATGTTCCACTTCCGCCGTCGATACAACATAAAAAGGCTGTAATCAACGTGCAAAATAACGATCAGTGCTGTTTTGGTTGGGCCTTGGCGTCCGCTTTGTATCTGCCGAGGGGGGGACCTTCCAACAGGACGACTTCGTATCCAAATTTTGCACAACTGTTTGATTTTGAAGGTATCACCTTTCCTGTCAAACTGGATGCTATTTCGAAATTTGAAGCGCGTAATCCACGCTTATCTATTAACGTGTATGGTTTGGAAGCTGTATTTAAAGACGGAGAAATGAAACAAGAAGTTGTAGGGCCTCTGCATTACTCTAAGCAAAAGAAAGAAGTACATGTAAATTTATTATTAATTTCTGATATGGAGGGTAATAGTCATTACTGTTGGATAAAAAACTTTTCGCGTTTGGTATCGTCACAGTTGTCGGCTCACAATGGAGAAAAACACTTTTGTGACGGCTGCTTGCAGTATTTTCCAAGTGAAAGTAGATTAAAACAACATACCCGTTTTGATTGCAATCATGTTTACACCAAGTTACCAACTATCGAACCCGTATGCAATAAATGGGGGCACGACCGGCCGGGTAATCTATTGAAGTTTGAAAATTTTCAAAAGCAACTTACAGTACCTTTTGTCGTTTACGCGGATTTTGAAAGTGTGTTGAAACCTTTGGACACGGTTGAGCCGGATCCTAGTGGAAAATTTACCATGACATCGTACGAACACGAACCACATTCGTTTGCGTATTACATTAAGTGTTCCTACGATGACGCGTTATCTAAATTTGAATTGTACCGTGGTCCGAATGCAGCAAGTGAGTTTATGCTGCGCTTAGAAGGAGATGTTAGAAGGTTGTATAAGGATCATTTAAGACATGTTCAAGACATGCGACTTTTATCGTGCCGACAAACTTTCAACTATGATAACGCAACCGTGTGTCATATTTGTGACAAACCCTTTGGTGAAAACGACGTTAAGGTGAAAGATCACTGTCACCTCAGCGGCGAGTACCGCGGGGCGGCTCACTCCGGGTGCAATTTAATGTATCAAATTCCCGACTTCATACCGATATTTTTCCATAATTTGACGGGATATGATTCACATCTATTCATAAAGCAATTGGCATTAGAAAAAGAAGCAATCGAAGTGATTGCGCTCAATAAAGAGAAATACGTTTCGTTTTCGAAACAGCTTTTGGTAGATGAAATTAGGGACGGGTCCCAACGAATACAGGTATGTCTTAAAATGCGCTTTCTGGACAGTTTACGATTTTTAAATTCTAGTTTGGATAAGTTATCTCAAAATCTAACTTCCGACCAGTGTTTGACTATTAAAAAGTATTTTGGAGATGGGGTTAGCTTCGACTTACTGCGACAGAAAGGTGTGTTTCCCTATTCGTACGTCGACAGCTTCTCCAAACTCGCACAGGACACGTTGCCGACGTATGAGGACTTTTTCGATCGTTTGACAGGGGACCACGTCTCTCGATCGCAGTATGCTCGCGCTGTGGAGGTGTGGAATACGTTTGGTTGCACGACTTTGGGCGACTATTCGGATCTCTATTTGAAAACCGATGTCATACTTTTGACTGATGTCTTTGAAAACTTTAGACGTGTATGTCTTGAAAATTACAAGTTAGATCCGGCGCAGTATTTTACTGCACCGGGTTTAAGTTGGGATGCTATGTTGAAACGCACGTCTGTAGAACTGGAGCTGCTCACGGATCTGGACATGCTCCATTTCTTTAAGAAAGGTATTCGGGGAGGTGTCAGTACCTGTGTTGGCAGGAAGTGTTTCGCGAATAATACGTTTCTTCCAAATTATGACGCGTCCAAGCCCCATTCATTTATTATGTATCTCGATGCTACCAATCTCTACGGTTACAGTATGCGACAGTATCTGCCGCAGCGCGACTTTGAATGGCTTAGTCCGTACGAAATTGAACAGTTCGATCTAAATTCCGTGGCGGAAGACGCCGATATGGGTTACGTGCTGGAAGTAGATCTACACTACCCAACGCGGTTGCACGATTTACATAATGACTTTCCTTTCTGCCCCGAACCTCTGGTGCCGCCTACGGGAAACGCGCGTCACCCAAAATTAATTCCAAACTTGTTCGATAAAACGCGTTACGTTATCCACTATAGAAATTTACAACAGTGTCTTAAGCATGGTTTAGAATTAACCAAAATTCATCGCGTGTTAAAATTTCATCAGGCACCCTGGTTGCGTTCCTATATTGATTTGAATACCACGTTACGTAATCAGGCAACTAACGAAGCGGACAGGGACTTCTTTAAATTAATGGTTAACAGTTTATTTGGTAAGACAATGGAAAATGTCGATAAAAGGGTGGACGTTCGTTTGGTTAGTCATTGGGAACGTCATGGTAAAAAGCATGGGGCTGAGACGTTAGTAGCAAAGCCTCAATTCAAAAGCGTTGCTGTCTTCTCGGAAAATTTGGTCGCTATAGAGTTACAAAAAGTGTCGGTTACATACAATAAACCGGTGTACGTGGGTTTTACTATTTTGGATCTTTCTAAAACGATAATGTATGAATTTTTTTATGATTTTCTCAAACCTTTATATGGTGATAACGTGCGCTTGCTGTACACAGATACTGACTCTTTCATTATAGAAATTCGTACAGAAAATTTTTATGCTGATATGAAGCAACACTTAGATAAATTTGACACCTCAAAATTCCCACCCGACAACATTCACGGTATACCGCGCACGGCCTCGGTGGTTGGTAAAATGAAAGATGAATATTGTGGAGTGCCCCTCTGCAGTTTCTACGGTGCAGGTGCTAAAACGTATTGTGTAAACGTGCTTGACCGCGACGGTGAAATGGCGATTAAAAAGGCGAAAGGGGTAAAAAGGGCGGTAATTAAGCGCGATCTCACCGTTGAGGACTACCGTCAGGTTGTGGAAGATGGTGTTGTGCTCTTCCGAAAAATGTTTATATTCAAATCACGTTTACATGCTATGTACACAGAACTTCGGAATAAAGTAGCGTTATCACCAGCCGATAACAAACGTTACATTATTCCCGGGTCGCACAACACTTTAGCATGGGGACACCGCGATATTCATCCGGGGCGTGATAGTTATCAGAATTTGGATCGTCTGTTACAATTACTGCAAGCCGAAATGTAATTTTGGAACTCGTTTGTTGGTAGAACCGACGGTACTGATTAGTATTATCGCAGAGGCCCCCGGCTACGTTGACAACAGCCTTTTCTTTGTTATGAATTATTGTAAATAGTATTTATGCTTTGTAGTTTATAACCGTATATATTTGATGTATTTATTATGATATTGATTAATGTGAATAAATTATATACATCATACTCTGTGTTTCTGTAAAGGTAGAAGAAATAAAACACACTATTGATATCAAAAAGTGATTTATTATTGTTTACTGCTTACATAAAATGATAGTTATATATTAACATTGCAACACACTGCATGCACTATACTACTTAATGCACTATATCACGTGCTGCTATATACGAGTTGTGGGTATTATCAAAGCCCAACCACTTCACTAAAACTTGATCTCCCTTTTTTTTTAACACCTTCTCTACTAAAAATACTTCAGGATGTTTAACCATCTGTAATTCCTCCGTGTAGAAGCCTCCACGTATCTCTTCCCCGTTCGTGTCTTCCAAGATATACGTTATGGGATTGGTTCGATTAACCTTTTTAATTTGAAAGATTTCGGTACTCCATGTGGGAGTATAACCTTTCGCAAACGCTTCCCGATGCTTGCTGATTCGCACGTGATCACCGACTGTGAATTTAGCACTTCGCAGGTCGGTGGTTTTCTGGAAATCGTAAACTGTTTGTAAAAGAATCTTGGCGTTGCTGTGGTTCACTTCGATGGGTTTGTAGCCGGTGGTGCGGTGTACTGTATCGTTGTATTGGTTAACAACCTTTGGTAATAACTGCAACCACTTATATGACCCTTGCATGGAAAATTCCTTCCACATCTTGTTTTTAAGAGTTCGGTTTACACGTTCTACCGGACTTGCTTTCATACTAGAAAAGGTGCTGTAATGGTTGATGTTGAACGTTTGCATTAGCTTACGAAAATGCTGGTTGTAAAATTCCTTCCCCATATCCGTTTGTAAATTGTCGGGAGTACCTCCTGTTGATGTTAATAATTTTTTCATTGCTTTCGTGACGTCTTCACCGGTTTTTCGTTTAAGTGGACACGCCCAAACACGCTTGCTAAACATATTCAACAATACTAAAATATATCGAAAACCTTTATTTATTTTAGCATAGGGAATCATTTCCACAAGATCGGCCATGTACAAATCGTTCAGGTCTTTTACGATTACGCGTCTTCTTCGAAATCGTTTACGAGCAGGTTTATGCAATTCTTCAATTATTTGACGTTTTATACTCATTTAGAAAATGCTGGAACACTAATAACAGCTTCAAAAATAAATATGTCCTTTGATCCAGGCTTCTTCACCTTAAACTTATCCCCTTTCTTCAATGACACTCCGATGAGTGATTCGGCATCGTATAACGTATCGTTTAAAAAGATTTGCGCATCTGTGGGATAGTATTTGATTTGTTTAATGATACCTTTTGTTAGAGGAACGACATACTCGAAGTTGGTGGAGTTCAAAAGTGCATAACCGTTTTCATGGTTGTATATTCCCATCATATACAACATTGTCTCGTAGTGTAAATTAGACACGTCTTCTAAAAAGAATACTTTTGCACGAGCGTCGAGTTTAACTCGGACAGGAGTTTTATGAAGATGTTTACCGAACTTATCCAGAGTCATCGTCGTGAGGTACTGACGATATATGATGATATGGCTGACTAATAAGAGCTTCGAAGTAAAATGGGACGGCTGTAGACGGATATAGCATCATTGTTGTGTACCTTACATTTGGTATATCGTCTAATAGGTACACTTTCGAACGAGTGTCGAGGGGTTTTGTGAAGATGTTTACCGAATTTATTGAGCGTCATGATTGCACTAACGTTAGCAATATTATGAAACAGATCGATACGCGTGTGATGATTTATTCGATAATTTTAGCAGCTCTCAATTCATCGATAATATATATGATTTCATTAGTGTGACCGGTGTGGCCAGCCGACTTTGAACTTAAAAGGAGTCTCAATCTGTCCACTAGTTTATTAGGATCTTTCCAAGGTATAAATTCCACCTGTTTATTATTATAGTTGAGAACGCGCATATCACCCCCTCCACGTTTTGGTAATGTGCGAGTTTTCGATCGCGTGACCGGTGTAGTAGGTGTAGACTCGCTTCGAAATCTTGCTCCAGGAGTAGTTAGAAGGGGTCTAATTATATTTGAATATTTCTTTCCGGTTCCGTGTAGCTGTGCACCCTCAATGTAACCTCTTCTGGTAGCATTGGTACGTGTAAGAAGGTCCTTATACTTCTGCAAGTCTGATTGGGTGTATCCAATAGGTGCTTTTTTAAATACTAATTCGTAAAAACCAGGAGTGCCTGTATATTTAAAAATTGTGCCTGAGGGTTTTTTAATAATAAAGTCGTTCTCGTCAAAAGTGAGTACGGCGTCTCCGATTAGGTACTGGTGAGATTCCGGATGGAATCGTACTCCATAATGATGATCGAACTCGTTCTTAGTATCCTTGAACATGTTTTCCATATACATTTTAGCTCTACCAGAAAAGGTCTCATCTATGTAAGTTTGGAATTCCGGACTGAATCCAACAGCAGCAAGTTGTTCTTTCAATTGATCCAATGTTGGGACCCCAGATTCTTCCAGGACTTCTGTTTCAAAAACTGAGATATCAGGTGAGGGAACGCTAGTAGTGCGCATTCTTTGGGTGATAGGTGATGGTTCGTGAGGTATTCGTCTTGCGGGTGGAAGTCGTTTATAAAATTTTTTTGGGGTCGAGGTAGGTATGGGAGAAGACACTTCCGTTTTTAAGGGTTCTTCTTTCGGAGTTAATACTTCCGTTTTAACTCCGGTTATAAACTCACGCAATGGTTGAGTGATAGGTTGATAGCGGCGTTGTAGTTCCACTTCTGACCGTGCAATTTCAGACTTGAGACTTTTGTATTTCTGTTTAACATGACGTCGTGCTTTAACCAAGTCTTCTGCTACACGCTTATCCATGTTTACTAAAACGTTTAGTTCGTGTCTTCGGTATTTATGGTGAAGTAACAGTCGAAACCTTTTCGATAACGTCCTCCATTAAGTGGATAATCTTTGTCGATTACTAAAAAACCATATTTCTCCTTCCAACAGTGTAAACACAAGTGTTTAAACGCTTCGAAAGTCATATCCCCGCTAACATGATCGTTAAATATGTGTTTTAAGTTAGTATTATCCTGCTTAAACACGACAATGAGATTTGAATTATCTCTTACGAGTTGTTTAGGTATCGCAGAATATGTCTGACATAAATAAAAACAGTCGATGTGTTTATGTCTCCCGAAGCAGAAGTAATCACGTATGGTGCTTTGACTATCGCAAACTACATCGTCGAAGATAATAACCGAGTTTTGGTTTGCATCCTTAGGCGGTAATATAGTTTCAGAAGAATCGTATTCGAAATAACCGATGGGTAATGATCGAAACAGGTCGCGCAGATATGCGTATTTCGGTTGATAAAGAGATTTACTATAAACATATACGTTTTCGAAGCGTAAACCGTTTGGATGTTCTAGTAAACTTATCATTAGGTTGGTTTTACCACATCCGGAACTGCCTACTATTATACCGCGTTTGCATCCTGCACCCAACAATACGCTATGTTTAAACACTTGTGGCGTCGGTGAACAATTATCCCGATTTACAACCGGTAATCTGTGTCTCTGATGCACCAACTTTAGCTGCTCCATGTAGGACACGTTGTGAGGGAAGAGCACACGTGTGTGATATATATAAATATATGTAGACGGGTCACTTACAGTCACTCTTCACCTGTGATAGGAGGAGTAATGTGTTATGAAACGTACTCTGCGAAAAGCGGATAATCGTCAATCAACTCGTAAGGGGAAGGGAGTGATCAACACTCTCATTAATAAGTTACCGTTAGAATTACATTTACCAGGGTATAACTACTGCGGACCTGGCACCCGTTTACATCAAAGGCTTGCTCGTGGAGACAAAGGAATAAACCCGTTGGATGAAGCTTGTAAAGAGCACGACATAGTCTATTCAAAAACTAACGATCTTAGTGAACGTCATAAAGCCGATAGTATATTAGGACGTAAGGCGTGGACTAGGTTTCGTTCTAAGGACGCTCGTTTTGGAGAGAGAGCGGCTGCACTTACTGTGGCCGGCATTATGTCTGGAAAAAGAAAATTGGGTATGGGTGTTCGACGACGACGACGACGATCTAAGGTGAAAAGAAGGGGTACTTTAACGTTCAACAACGCCATCAAATTAGCTAGAAAACGTATTGGTGGTAAAGTAAAAAAGTTATCTTTAAAACGATCTGCTCGTCTTGCCCTAGCGGCCTTGAAACGTAAACGTATCATTGCTCCCAAAGGTCGGATTATACCTATTCCCAAGCAAGGTGGTTTCCTACCGCTGATTCCTTTATTTGCCGCTCTCGGAGCTATAGGCTCGTTAGGAACTGGAGCAGCTGCGGTTGCCAAAGCAGTGAATGAAGCAAAAGCAGCGAAATCAGCGCTCGAAGAAACGAAACGACACAATATAGCGATGGAGCAAGCGCCTGTAGGAAAAGGATTATATTTGAAACCGTACAAAAAAGGATTAGGATTGTATTTACGACCTCCAAAAAACTACCCTTAAAGCTACCACACCGACCACTGACCAATATCGATCTGTCAAAGTACGTAAACGAGTTAAAAATTCCATACTTCAGAGGTATTTTTATGCGAAACGGGTTACCGAAACGTATCCGTAAAAACGAATGTGGAATTGTGAATTTGGATGATACAGATGGGGAAGGTACGCATTGGACATCGTATGTTAAACGTGGTCGACATATATTATACTTTGATAGTATTGGACAGTTAAAACCCCCACTAGAACTCGTTCATTACTTTAAAAGTGATGGTAGCTTAAACGTTATTAGTTACAACTATGATGCTTTTCAGAAGCTAAATTCGTACAATTGTGGACATTTAGCGCTGAACTTTTTATATGAAAACACTCCTTAACATTTCCTCAGTCTTACTGGGAATGTTGAGATGTCTCAAACATTCATCTTCTCCGCTACAACGTCTGTTTTAACTTCTCCTTTTAACCCTCCCATATATTTGGATCCTACAAAACAATGGGTTATGCGTTTGACAAATTTCGAAACGTTCAATACTATTCCGAACGTAACGGATAAAAACAACGTGTTTAAAATGGGAGAAAGAATAATAAAGATACCTACTGGATCATATGAGCTTACTGATATAGCTCAATACATTAATTCTCAAGTAAACGGGGAGTCTGTTAACATCGATCCGAATCATAATACCCTAAGATCGATTATAAAAGCCGATCACGACATTGACTTTACAGTTGAACACTCTATCGGAACATTGTTAGGGTTTAAGAATAGAATCTTAAAAGCTAAGGAACGTCACATATCTGATTTTCCAGTTAAAATTATCAAGGTTAACTCGCTAATGATAGAATGTAATATAATAACAGGAAATTATATTAATGGTACACCTGCCCATGTGATACATCAGTTCTTCCCCAGTGTTCCTCCTGGATTCAAAATAATAGAAGCACCTGAGACTGCACCCTATTTACCAATTAATGTCAATACTATTTCAAACATTACCCTTAAAATATTGGATCAAGACGGGGATTTGGTTAATTTCCAAGGGGAAACCGTGACGATAGGACTTCATTTGAAGAGCGTGGATGATGGTGTTCAAATATAACACTCCTCGATGTTGCACTGATCGCTCTGGCTATAAAAGATCGTGTTGGAAGCGGAAAATGGTTAGTCAGGCATCGGTCGCTACTCAATTGACAAGGGGTAACCGCTTATTCTTGCAAACCTTAGGCTTTGTTATCCCAAAATGAATGTGCTAAATGTAAACGAAAAAGTGCTCGTCGATAACTCGATTGTTGGAGCTGAATTTCACACTCACCAACCTTATACCACTCGTTTTGAGAATAATGACGAAATTCGAATACCTATTCAAGAGGATATGTCCACTTTGCCTTCGCGTAGTTATCTATATGTAGAAGGTACTGTACTGAAAGAAGATGGTAAACCATCAGCGAGTGGTAAATTTATAAACAATGGTATTGCATATCTTTTTAGTGAGATTCGGTACGAAATGAATGGAGTTGTGGTGGATTCGGTAACAAAAGTTGGTCTAACAACCACCATGAAAGCTTACCTTTCCCACAATTCGAACGAAAGCGTTAAGTTACAAAACGCTGGTTGGTTTCCGGATGGTACCAGCACCTTGCTAGATAGTAAAGGTAATTTTTGCGCCTGCATACCTTTATCAACACTGTTGGGGATTTTTGAAGACTATGGAAAGATTATTATGAATATTCGTCAAGAATTGGTATTAATTAGAAGCAATTCCGATGTCGATGCCCTAATATCCACCGATGCTAATGAAAATCTTAAGGTTAACTTGCAAAAAATACATTGGAAAGTTCCACATATTCAACCGGGATTGGCGGAAGAATTATCATTAACGAAATATATTGGGAAAAATATTGACACTCAAGTGGCATTTAGAAGCTGGGAAACACATATTTATCCCGCTGTACCGCAAACGGATAAGCACAGTTGGTCTATTAAAACATCGACCACTCTGGAAACTCCCCGTTACGTTATCATAGGGTTTCAAACCGATCGTGATGGTCAGTTGCAGAAAGATATGAGCACATTCGACGCCTGTGATATTCAAAACGTGACGGTATTTTTAAATACGGAAAGATATCCTTACGATCAATTAAATATTAATTATGGTGAAAATCGATATGCTACTTTATACGAAATGTATGCTAACTTTCAACGATCCTACTATGATAAACCCAACGAACCTCTACTGACTCCTGATAGATTTAAGGCACTTACACCTCTAATCGTCGTCGACTGTTCGCGACAGAAAGATTCCTTGCTAGGGAAAGCTGTCGTTCTTCGAGTTACTTTCGAAACTCACAAAAGCATTCCAGCGAACACTACTGCTTACTGTCTCATTTTGCACGATCGTGTATTTACGTATAATGCATTGACAAAGCAAGTACGTCAACTGTAAAGGAAATCGTTATATACGTCCAAGGACCTGTTACCTTTATTAGTATAGTCGCACGCTTCGATCATGCTAGTTATCGATGTGCAAGGTTTCAAGACTTCAGAAAAAGACTTTGCACCCAAGGAATTAGCCGTGTTTGATGGACATCGTGTGTCTCACTACGTTTTCAAACCTCCATTCGCCTTTCGCAACTTACCACCCACGTTTCGTCAACAAGCTACTTGGTTAATGCATAATCATCATTGTCTGGATTGGAATGAAGGATTCACACCTCCCTTTATGCTCCCTGTAATTCTGCAACGCTTAACTCAGCAGGCGGATACCATTTACGTGAAGGGATCTGAAAAGAGCAACTACATTCGACGTTTCGTATCACAACCGGTGGTGGAGTTACCAGAGGAACCAGCTCTACAGGCTATGCTTCCATCATGCTTTTATCATCATCATTCACTGTGCTATTGTGCATTAAGTAATGTATACTACTTATATAAAACTCATGTAATGGATTTTTCAGAATAAAGTTTTTAAATATTCATAATGGTTTTATTAAAACAACATAATAAGATTACAACTATTTATTCATTGTCTATTACAACTTATATAACTATTCACGATTAAATATAACAATTACTAAACTTTAATACCCAATCCAGATAACATCATATGATTACAACTATTCATTGTCTATTACAAACTTATATAACTATTCACGATTAAATATAACAATTACTAAACTTTAATACCCAATCCAGATAACATCATATGATTACAACTATTCATTGTCTATTACAAACTTATATAACTATTCACAATTGAATATATAACAATTACTACCCTTTAATTCCCAATCCAGATAACACACCAAACCCGAAGGAAAACCGACAGCAGCAAGGTTGTCACGTGCACGTTCAGTTGCAGCAATCCATTCACTATACGGTGTAACACATTTACATTTGATAAGAATGAAATCACATTTATCAGGCAACAAGTTAATAGTATGACGATGTATGAGCAACCCCTGTTCTGTACATGTGGAATTTTGTATATTTATAAGTTTACCATTTTTTAACAAATAATGGACTTCTACACCTGCACACGAAGTGTGTCGATAATCGTTTTCACTACGTACAACCACAGTGTTCGATAGTTTAGCTCTTTCGATTAACAACCCGGTATTGTGCGTTTTATAACGCGAAAATTTAATTTCACCCTTATCTGTTGTTTCAAGAACCCAGTAATGTTGCCAACCCACTTTGATTGAACCCATTTTTGTAACTGACGGTAAGCGACTGATGTGACTATTTAAACTATACCCCCACCACTTTTAAAACGTGTATTATAGATACCCTCTCTATACTCTTCTTTCAAAACTGGAGCGATTACATTTTCCACATAGCTTATTCGTCTCTGAAATCGTACCCTATCCCTTGCTATTATCTCCCATTGACTTCTGCGTGCTTGACGATGTGCATACTCCCATGTTAACATGTAATGTATTTTGTTTTTACTTTCATCAAATGTCACTAAACCACCCATTTAATCCGTCCTCTATTAAGTCATATGCAAAGTCCCTTAGATGTTGCGCAATGAGCTTTTTTACCAAACACTCATCACAAATCACACCTCTAATGAAGTCTTGACACAACTGCACGCCTTTTCTATATCGTTGTGCTAACTCTTGACAATATTCTGGACTGAATATCCCCGTACCATGAACAGCTTCGTGTACCGCATCCTCCTCTAGCGCTTCTAATTCACACCGTAGTTTCACCACAGCATTCAGTTTATCAATAGCTTTGCTTGATACGTCTTCACTGTTACGCGTCTCCATTGTATTTCACTACGTTACACCTAGACCATGTGTTCTTATATTCACCCGCCCCCCACCCTTTCCGCTCTTCATTCTTCCATTACGCAATACACCTTTTGACTTCCACATCCACTATTACCTTTTCTGGTAGATAATGCACAACTTCTAGCATTCCAAACACGTTCGGGATTTGCATCTTCATTAATGGTTCCAATATGTTTGTGATGTTCACTATGCAGTCACCCGGCATGTCTACAACACCATCTATTATGCTATGGTAGAAATTGAAAAATTCCAAACCCTTCAGAAGGTTTAATCGATATGTTAGTAACGGTATTAACTGCCACAGCTCATATAAGGACTCCCACGCTAAATACAATTCATCATCTCCTGCATCAGTTATCTTTATGATTTTTGTTTTATCGTAATTTCTGTTAACACGCTCAAACGAGATAGTTTTTGTACCCATTTTCAAAGGAACCCCGACCTCTTCTCCTGCTTTAAAGTATTTATTAATGACTCCTTCATTGGTTATTAACGCGTTCCACTCCGTTTCATCAAACAGCATGCACTGATTCTTTACTCCAGCTACTTTTATTACAGGAGTGAATCCCAAATGAGCACATAATCCAACAAATACAACTTTACTTTTTGATTTGTTTAAATAAAACACTGATTGATTCACTAGCGGTGCCCATTTAGCATCCTTAGGAAGCTCGTTTGGAACCATCAACTGCTTTTCTAGAGCTTGCGCTTTCGCATTCTCAATTGATTTAGCGAGGCTTTCCATTGTAACACTGCACTGTACACTGCAACTGCAAACGCTTTACTCTTCCCATACATGCAACCTGCTATATATATCTAAAGCTTGACCTTGAATGGTGTTTGATGACCTTGAAGAGTGGTCTTGAATGCATTGTTGCCATATCATTGGCCTTGAGAATGCGGTGTTGCCATATTGTTGACCTTGAGAATGCGGTGGTGCCATATTGGTGACCTTGAGAATGCGGTGTTGTCATATTGTTGACCTTGAGAATGCGGTGTTGCCATTTTGTTGACCTTGAGAATGCGGTGTTGCCACGTTAACATGACAGAGATAGATTCAAGGTCACCATGTGTTAGAGCGAGATAGGTTCAAGGTCAAGGTCAGGAGTGGGGGGTGGTTCCAGAACTCTCATTTTTTCCCTACTGTTTTTATTTTTACATACAATTATCTACAAAGTAAAGTAAGTAAACAATCTAAAAATTATTAATACAACCATCAGTAGTATGACAAGGGCAAATACATTATTTGAAATTAACAAAACTTTAATAGTTCCATCCACCACACCTCCTCCTCCTCCTCCTCCTCCTACCGGTGACGAGGAATTTGTTCTATTCCACAACAGGGGTGTCGTATAACGTAATTTGATCCAAATAAAACGTTCTCGATGACGCTGATGAAAGGCTCCCAGTGCATAGGAAAATGCGAAGGTACTATTTACATATTCTGTTTGCATTCTATTCCACGCCTCCGGTATTGGAGATGATGATGATAGTGATGAGGTGTCGTCATTTTCGCTAAAATAGAACCCAACGTAGGCCTCTTTTGCTCCGACCGGATGAGCTACGTAAAGCACTTTACGGTCAGCAACAATCGACGACAACACCAAGGCCACCGTCGACAATAACATGATGCACGTGTTTTTCACTTGAGACGTACTCGATTACTACTGCTTTGATGTCTCGAAAAACATCGGTATAAATTCCACTAGAGCGAACGAATTAGGAGCGAATTTTTGCTTCTTTATCCCCTCACCGGCCTCTTCCCCATCACCGCCATCGGTGACGTCATCTTGTGCAAGTTTCTGTCCTCGATAAGCCAAATAACACGTGCACATGTTTAACATTGCTATTTTTTCATTAGTTAAATAATCACTTATTCTTTTCGGCAAAAATAACACAAAATCTTCCAGTTCTACCAGCAACGAGCGACTATGCGTTTTCGTGTTAATGGCTCGAACGTCTAACATCAGATATTCCCGATCTACAGGTAGATCTTTCAATTTCTTTACCGGTTTCTGAACTGCCGATCCAATATTATTCAGACAGGAAAAAAATCTTGCTACGCCATCCATCACTGCTGATGCCGCCTCCACTGATGATGATGCAATCTCTGTCAAACTCGGTTCACTCATCGTCATTATCTTTGCCCTACTACAAAAAACGTCTTCACTCAACGAATTCACTAAGGCTAATAATATATAATTGAAAATAAACTTCACTTCACACGCCCCCCTCCGCATCGTCGGCGTCAACATCCCCCGCCTCCTCCCCCGCATCACCCTTCTCATCATCATCGATGGACGGTATTTTAAAAAACTTTCTCATCTCATCGGACAGATGATGCGTCAAATCTAATTTTTTTAATTCCTCATATAAAACTTCCAACGAAATTTCCGTTCGCAAACACGCTTCACACAACTCCATCCCCTTCAAATACGTTCCATGAAGCTTCATACAATATTCGTAACCGCCATACATCTGTTGCCAGTCGTAAACCGCTTCGTGCATAGCGTCTTTAGCACCATCCTCGAACTGCCTCAATAAACATTCCACCCCGCTAACGGCGTCTCGCACCCCGGGATAATCCTGAGCACTATACATCATCCACATGTCGATCTCATAAGCAATACTGCACTAGTTTCCCTTAGGAGGCTAGAGCACTAGTCCACCCCCCCTACCCCCTCGATCGAGGTCGCGCGCAAACCCGTTTCAAATTAACCCCTTTCAACGGCCCACTGGCTCACCGGCCCACTGGGGCACTGCTCCACTGGAATACCCGCCCACGCAACGCCGCGACTAATTTTTCTAATTAACCCGGCTCACCCGGCCGCGCTCACGCGCTCCAAAGCGACACGACCTGCAACCTCCTTTAGCGCCAAAACTTCGGACCAATCACGAACAGGCCTGAGATTTGATTTTTCCCGCCAAAACCACGCCCACAGCGACATCTAGCGACACATGCTGCAACCTATTTTACCGGCAATTCGATCCGACCAATCACGGACAAGCATCACATTCGCCTTTTTCCCGCCTAAACACTTAACCCCGCACCCATGCTGACATCTGGCGGGAAGGACGCCAAGTTTTACACACATAACCTCACTAAATTGTAAGTTTGACACACATAACCTCACAAAATTGTCCTGCCTTAAAAACGAAACTCCCATAAGAATAACATGGGGAGTTGTGGGCTTGAACATACATTTACTTACTACTTCTGCATACAAAGGCTAGGAGCATAGATGTAACAAATGATACTTTTGTTATTATATTCGAAAATTTTTCATACTTGGAATTCCTCTAGATGAGTTAGTATCGAGTCCATAATTTTCAGCAAACCAGCTCTTAAGGTCTGTATCACGATAGATTTTATCATTCTTTGTTGAAAGGTACTTAAATTCATGAATTTCCTCGTCGTTATTCACAACCGTAAACTCTGCGCAGAATGCTGCGTTTACCTTAAGCGATGTCTCATTTCTTAAAACATTTTTATGCGGCGACAGCAAAAGACCTGAACAGTCCTTTAGGAATTCCCTTAGATCCTTATGCTTAAGATTGCTCGCTAACCCTGTTCGCATACGGCTTGAGAAACCAGTTTGTGTATCCTCCCATTTAATGCGATCTAGCTAGGCTTTTCCTTTCGTGACGCTGTACTTCTACCAGCAACTATTAAGGCTCTGTACATTTTTCGGAAACCTTTAATTAGACCGATCGAAGATATAAGATGCTGCAACTTTCTTAAACTTTTTCCTTACCTCTAGAAGATGCGTCATAAAACCTTCGATGCATTTTTCTTTTAGGATCTGTTCTCGCTAGCCAATACAATAATCTTCTTAAAAGCCTTCTTGACCCCTAGTATGTAATTTAGGAAGGTAAATTCCTACCTTGTTGGTTGCTAGGATCGTCTGACGCAAACACTCAAAGTTTTATTTAAATCACTAAACAAAGCACAATAACAAGAATAACAACAACAAGTTAGAATGAAAGTGCTATTAACAGCGATAGCTGACGTAGACAAGTGACGCAGGGGAGTTCAGGGTTTTTTATGCGGCGACGGAAAAGACCTGAACAGTCCTTTAGGAATTCCCTTGGATCCTTATGCTTAAGATTGCTCGCTAACCTTGTTCGTATACGGCTTGAGAAAGCAGTTTGTGTATCCTCCCATTTAATGCGATCTAACTTGGCTTTTCCTTTCGTGACTCTGTACCTCTACCAGCAACTATTAAGGCTCTGTACATTTTTCGGAAACCTTTAATTAGACCGATCGAGGATATAAGATGCTGCAACTTTCTTAAACTTTTTCCTTACCTCTAGCAGATGCGTCATAAAACCTTCGATGCATTTTTCTTTTAGGATCTGTTCTCGCTAGCTAATACAATAATCTTCTTAAAAGCCTTCTTGACCGCTAGTATGTAATTTAGGAAGGTTTGTATATGGTTTATTTTATAATCTGTTGTCTCAGGTAACATTTTTCCGCATACCGTAATTATACTGTCTTCATTAATGCAATTATCGCATCTTTGTTAGGTACATGTATTCTTCCTCCATTAGAACCGTGTTCATATTGTCTTGACTCAAGATCATAAAATATAAAGAGACTGCCTTCCGAAGATGGTTCTCTGTAATCGGGCTTAATATAGCAGTAATGGTCTAAAGGTTGCTGTTTTCCATACATTTTACAGTATACCTAGTCACACGTATGAGATCTTTCGACCGTTATTGTCTTTAGGCACTCAGAGACATCGCTTTACATGTTGGCATACGGTTTTCAGCTACCTTGTTGTTGTTATAGGGACATGACAGCTTTAACCACAACCACCTCGTCATTTATTTCCTGCACGTGATTTACTTCTACGCCAGGGTTGGATAGCAGGTCAAAGAACTCCTAGGGCTCGTTGATTATAGCTGTTTTCGCTTGGTTTTCTCGACTTTGATACGGTCCTGGTGACTAGTTGCTGGTCAGCTGTCTTTATGTACTGGAATCATTTATCATTTGTATAGGTAGTACCATATCTAACTCTTAAGTAGCAAAATATTTGTATAGTAATAAGTACAACACCAGCTGGAGGTCGATGCTTTCACTGATTATCATAATGTACATAATTATTGTACAGTTCAATCGTAGTAGCAGTAGTCGGGTATGTTAATCGAAAGAGAGCAACCTTCAGCATAGTGTAGTTATAATAATAAGTGAAGCTGACGAGGGTTATACTCTATGTACAGGACTTGTAATTAATTATCAAAAGATGATGAAGCTCGGAAGTACCTGAATGTAAATCACAGCCATCACAGGGATACTCGACAACATGCTTATGAAATAGATCTCTTACCTGATAAACGCGATTTTCTTTTTTTTTGATTTTTCTTTTCAATTGTGTCTGTTAAGTAGTACTAGTAGATCAGGACATTGTTGAAAAGAATATTTAGCATAACAAATCCTACAAGGCATTCAATTGCTCCGGCTAAACAACAACAACAATTTGACAATGAAAGAAAGGTCAAGTTTCAAACGTGTTACGAGTATGCCTTCATGGTTATCCGAGAACGGATTTCAATCCTAATAATAATTGTTTAGATAGTTAGTTGTTCAATAATTTTGAGAAAGATAAATAAAAGATTAATGTTCTATATGTGTATTATTACTATTCTTCCTCTGTACCATGGCATGAAAGTGATAGTTATAACTGGTATGAGAGAGAGAGAAGCAAGAATGAGGTAATTACCTACACACACCTGACGGTGATGATGACGTGTCATTAAACAAGATGAGACTTGTCTGTCAACGTCGACCACTTGTTTACCATATGCATGTTACTGAGCATACGTTGGATCTAGGTAAGTATAAGCGACTATATAAAGTCGACAGTTGTTAGCGTGTAGCAGACAGCATGTGTACAGCAGCAGCAAGTACAATGATGTCAAGTATAAGCAGTCCTAATTATTGTTATGATAACGAGACCTGTGAGAGCGAACCCCTGGAAATAGGTAAGTTGTTGTTTATAAAGCTTCAAGTTTGTGTTTGTATGCTAATTTGTGTCTATTCTGCTGCTGCTTGTTTAGATGAAGGCCCGGATGTTGCAAATCATGCATCATCATCAACAGCAAGTACCGACAAGTACAGCGAGAACGGTCAAGCGTGGAACAATGAAGAAGAACTAGGTAAGGTGTTTAAAACTTTTGTATGTTTATGGTTATATTAATCAATTATTGTATTGTTTTAGCGTTCCATGATCTGTCGCAGCTTAGAAATAGGTTACAAAAATATTTGAACAATTTCCAAGTGTTACGTGATGATCTCAACTCATACTGTGTAATGAATAATTTGTCAAATAATATGTTACAATTGTCCATTAAATGTATAGCAAAATAAATAATATGTATATTTAAACATTGATGTTTCATTTACTAGCATAACTAAGGGTGAAGGGTGAAAAGACAAGCATGACTAAGGGTGAAGGGTGAAGAGACTAGCATGACTAAGGGTGAAGGGTGAAGGGCGACTATATATAAAAGGTAGATCGTTATCAGGGATATAAATTAAATGTAGTAATAATAATAAACATAATTTAATTCTTATTGATTACAGATGCAAAAAAAACTAATTGTAATAATAATAATTCCTAAATAAATATTCTATTTAAACATTGTGTTGTTGTTGTTGTTTCATTTACTAGAATTAGGATGAAGGAGAGAGGGCGAAACGGAGAGAGTGAGAGAGGAAAGAGGAAAGAGGAG